>CM031243.1:831333343-831933343 GCA_018340775.1 Taxus wallichiana var. yunnanensis
TTCATTTATCATGATTCGCTAAGATCTAGTTCTAGATTTTGCAATGTGGAATGTTTATGTCTACTTATGAATCTGAACATGTTTAAACATCATCACACTAAAATCCTATACAAAAACTCTAAAGAGGGACTTGATACCTTTATGTGCTTCGGTGAGCACTCAACTTAGGCCGAGTGATGTGGTAGCACACCGCATTGTTCACAAAGTGAATTCTAGGTTGCATCAATATGTGTTTGGTCATGTTAAATATTTTGGACATATTTTGCTAAAGGTAAAAAAGTGGAAAAAAGTGGGACACAATTATATGCTTTGAGCAGATCCATTCACTTCACTTTTTCATTGGATCATCCCTTCATCCAAAACTTTCCTATTGTGCATGCAAGTTAAAGAGAATATTTTAATTACACTATCATTGCCTTTATTTTTCAATGCATATCCTTTTAATCCTTGCATGAATCATTTTTCCATATTTGAGTGCCCCTTTTTTATTGAAATAATTTGTAGTGGAATGTTGTATGATTTAATGTCTTGCCTCCTCCCAAAACAAAACATTGTGTGGTACTCTGGCATTACTAGTTGATAATCTGAGAAATCACGTGTTTGGTCAAAACAACACAAATGTAAAAAAATTATGAAAATTTACCGTGCTTATTATATTTATGCAAGGACATTTAATCTACTAAATAAAATAACATCTAACTTAATTTAATAAATGTCTCATTTCCTTACAATCCTAATTTATTAGAAATAAGGTTTCATCCTACTTTCATTAAAGTACCGTGGAAGAAGGATGCTATTAAGATGCATCAAATTACATGCCCTAGTTGGAAAAATTTCCACTATCTCATAAGGACCTAGCCAATGGGTCTTAAGCTTCCTTGGGTAGCACACAAACTTTGAGTCATACTCTAATTCTTGAGGTTTTGATCATGGCACACCTTTTGTATTACTTTCTCAATATTTTATAACCATCAGGCTTGTAACCTAGTTTCATACGACTATAACAACCATGCCAAACATTCAAGAATAGAATATTCATCATCTAAGTTGGAAATACTCTCTATTTGAAGGGATGGTTATAAAAAAATTATTAGTAATAATTTCTCTGTATTTATAGACAAGATGAAAAGGATTCACTTT
The DNA here is from genome assembly GCA_018340775.1 of Taxus wallichiana var. yunnanensis. Lineage (NCBI taxonomy): Eukaryota > Viridiplantae > Streptophyta > Pinopsida > Cupressales > Taxaceae > Taxus > Taxus wallichiana. Next base: position 831,334,484 of record CM031243.1, read on the forward strand.
ATTGAGGTGCTTGTATGTTGTTCTATAGGCCCAAAGCACCACCGAGACCTTATTATCCCAATCCTTATGCCCAATGTCACAAATATTTGTTAACCTGTTTGACTCAAAATCTTGTTGAATGCTTCAACTGTTCTATTTTCCTATGGGTGATAGTGTGTTATCTTGTGATGTGCTACCATAAAATCTTGTACTAAAGTCCTTATATTATTATTCAAGAAATGTATCCCTCTATCACTGGCAATATTAATGTACATCTATACTAACTAATAATGTTTTCCCATAGGAACCTTTATGTTTTCACTATTATACAATAATAAACCATTTTGTAAAAGGTTATTGTGAAATTATTGGTGTTAGGGGCATTTTTTCATGCTTCCTTAGTTTTCTAACTCTTTGGCATTGATCGTATGCCTTAACATATTTAAAAAATTCCACCAAAGACCTGCATTGAGAATTTTCCATGTGGTTGTGTCTCAGCATAAAGGCCTCTTGAAATACATTCATGTACCTTGTGAAGATGATCTGGTCCTTTCATGATCCACAACACATCACCAAAAGATATCATCATGCCCCATCTTGTAGATTTGTCCTTCTATTAGGTGGTATGATGTAGATTTAACAACTAATTTCTTTGTTTGACTCATTTTATAGTTTCTTGATGTGAATCCATGGTCTAGAAAATGGGTTACGTATTTTAGTTTATCAAGAGTACTATGTATTTAAAATATTTTTGTGTCTTGCATTTATTATTCTATTCAAGTGATTATACCACATTTGGAGAGCTACTATTCAAGGTTTATTTCTCCTTATCCTTATTGAATTCTTCATCACTCTCATTGTAAATTAAAATTTGTTTTTCCTTATCGGTTTTCCCAATTGCATTAGTAGGAAGAATATGCTGGATTAGGATACCATCAACATTATAATTCCCTTCAAATCATTTGGTTCTTGTATCATTTCTTGGCGTGCTACTACTTCTCCATATATCTCATTGTCCTTACTTTATTCTCCTTAGTTGTCATCTCCCATAGTTTATGAAGTTTAATCACATATATGTAGTAGATCCTTCTCCATTTCCATGTGCTTTTATTCTTCAAATTGCATCCTCCTAAGGATATGATCATTTTGGAAATCCATGGCTTGATCCCGATATCTTCACGTCCTTCCTATATCCCGCATTACCTAGGCCATGGAGTGTTTATCCTTCCATTGGGAAAGTTTATATTCCCATGTCAACCATAATTTTATTAATCTCCAATGAAATTTTCCTTAGGTATGATCCCCGTGGCTCTCTAAAGAAGTTCAAATTTTCTTCTTCTACACAAGATAACGTTGAAAATGAATATTCAATGATATAACTCCAAAGTGCTCCTTTCCACCAATAGTCTTCTACGGGTGTCCAAGTCACGTTATGTCTTTAAGTTTCCTTGTGCGCTCCGAAGTCCAAGGATGCTTCTAACCCAAATTATGAAATTTTCCTAGAAATAGGAAACTAACCATGTATGTAGATGTATTGGGAGTTCACGAAAAAATGTATCATAGAATGCATCATAAAGGTTGTCTTTTACCCACGCTCGTGGAAAATAATATTCTTGGCTTAGATGTTTTTAGTGAAGGCATATTCAATGGTGTGCGATCGAGGCCTTGATGTTATCCTACATCAATGAAAATATCCTCTATTCACTTCATCATTGCATTAGTATGAGGGTTCCAACAACAGTAACCAAAATGTTGGCCATCTAGTTTTACTCCTATGTACTCATGTGTGCGAGGATATGATAATTGAAACATGAAAATTTACGTCCCTACCCTTCACACTATCGTATCACGCGATAATGTGGTATAGGGCACACTCACCAAGCACGAAAGGTTTTAATGTCACATCAAGGTTAGAAAAGTTGATGTGGTTAGTTAAAGAATAACAAACTTGAATTCATAAGTACCTTGACAAAAATTAATAACAAAGTTAATTGTTGAAAAAACACATGAAACTCATATATTAATTAATATTTTCACAAATTATATAAACAAACCATCTATGCACTAGCTTAAATGATATAATTTTTCTCTCTCAAACTCTAATACACCTCTCTCTATCTCTCTATAATAGATCCCTCATAGATATTTATACTAGCAGGGAATTTCCATTCACTAGTCTTCCAAAAGATAATAATAACCCCTTAGTTACAATCGTAATTTTAACTAATACATCTAGGTGGTGGATAAATATATCCACTTTCCACCTTACTCCTACTCTGCATGGTGACAGTCCTAGAAGATCACTACTTACAAACACCTCAATTTTACCACCCCATTAATCAATTAGTTTCCCCACATTAATCCCACAAAATACATGAAAGATTAATTAACATTAGTCAATTAATTAATTCCTATCATCCTTTAATTAAATCTTCCACCTCACTATCCACACCATATGCCACATCGATTCTCCACCACGACCCATTTTTGAATTAAAAATTTAGGTAAAATCCCTCATTATCTCATGTCCCCCACTTTCGAATAAAATATCTAAGTTTAATCCTTGTCCATCCTTCATGTCCCACTCAAAAAATCAAAATTACTTTTCCAAAATGTGATTAATTAATTATCCTTAATTAATCCCACATATGAGGATATAAATAGAGCCTTTCCTCCCTATCAACACGAGTGAATAATCAACTAGTTAGGCTCTTGCATTTTCCTTATAAAAACATCCCTATTTTTCCTTGTTATAATGTCCACATAAGCCCCTAAATAATACGTACCAAAGTCCATTACCCACCCTAGTTTGTGTAAAGAAAATACATCATATCCTTCATGTAGTGAAGCTACCTAACATTAAGGAGCACCTAAATTCAAATCCGTTTTGGGTTCGTTTGAGTCCTTCGTCCAATCCAAGGTTACAAGAGAAAACCGAGAATGGTTTGCATTTGTATTTGTTAGTCTTTTGTTCTATCGATTTTCCTTATACACATTCGACACACCGGTGAGACTTACCCACACTTAATTCATTTTATGCTTCACATTTCATTCATATTTTAATGCGATTTCTATCTTTACTAACCATTTTGCATTTGGTATTATTTAATTAATATTTTTGTTTGGTTTTATGTGTGTTTCGTTACTTTTTATTCATTTTCTATTTCACATTTCATTCATCTTTTAATTCTTATTTCTATCTTTACTAACCATTGTGCATTCGATTTTATTTGTTTAATATTTTTGTTTGGCGTTAGGTATGTTTTGTTGTGTTTCAAGGGGTGTTTTTGCCACATTTGGGAGAATCGATAGAAGAAATATTTCTGTTGTTGTTCTTACACTTTTGTGGTGTTTGAAGGTGTTTACTACATTTAGAGACATTTAAAAACAAAAATATAATTTAAAATCCAAAATATCTCAAAAATATGTGTTTCATTACCAAAAACATATGGCTGAAGTCTTATTTGAGGTTAAAGTTATCACTCTCTCTAAATTTAGATGGATCTTATTCTAACACCCCTTCTTTATATCTCCTACCCTATCTATCTTGACCCCAAATAAACGGCTAAGCCAAGCTCCCTACATGTACTAAGCTTACCTCTCTCTTGTCTACCCATTCTCCTCCCTACATATTCACTCTACCTCCCGCTCGGATCGGCCTTGACTTAGCCATGCCAAGCTCCTCTCATAGCTCACATCTCTATCCACTTCATCCCTATCTCCACTTAATTATTATTATCCTTCCTAGGAGAGTCTCTTAACACCCCCTTCCCAACTCGACCACAACTCGGCCGATCCGAGATTGGCTTCCTTTCTCACGTATTCAACTTCCCGACAAGCTATCCCTTTAACATGAAGATCTATCCTTCACCTCACTATGCTCCCCAACATTTCCCTTCACCTAGATCTTCAACCCCCGTCCTCGAATTGAACATGTTCTCTCACCATTTGAGCCAATCCTCGACTCATAATCGACCCTTATTGAAAGCAGCCTAGCTCAAGATTATCTATACCACCGAGTCTCCTGCCTTCCACTACATCTCCATTCATCCTTTCTCCAAATCATAATTTTCATAGACTGGAACTTCTCTCCAACTTGAAAACACAATTGAGTTACCTCTGCATCCAACTTCAACTTGGTCCTAACCAATGAGATGTTAGGAAAAATATTAGTGTTTACATTATTAATGTGTGTATAATTTATATCATCAAGGATACTATAAATTTCGTTGTAATAAAAACTCATATTATGAGTTGTTAAGTATTGGTTGTTAAACCAAACTCACATAAATAGGTTTAGGAAGATTTGATAGTTAATTAGTTTCCTATATTCTAGGGAAACTAAAGCCTATATATAAGGCTATTGTATTGTGTGAAATACATGTTGAATAGAAGATTATTCTGTGTTTAATTTACTATTGCACCATCATTTGGCATCAGAGCGATCTAATTCTAATCATGCTTGTGAATCGTGATGGAGTAGAAATTTATTTGGAGGGAGCGATCAAGAGTTTTTGAATATTATTGTTTATGAATAGTAAGGACCCTATTTTCAATACCGTGTGGATTTTGTCACTATTTTGTAAGACCATGTTGATCTGTTGAGCGTGCCAAGGAAAGAGAAGAGGTCCACATTACCTCTGAGTCTGCCCCGCGAATAAACACATAGATGTGGCCTTGTTTCATACGGTGGTTCATATACAATCTTTGCGCTATATGTGCCACTCATTGAACCGCACAATGGAGATCGTGACTGTTCCGGAATTTCAGTTTACAATCATAATTGGTCGCTGCTTAATAAATCTGCAATATAGTGAATGGTGTAGACCAGATTGACAAACGATCAATTTTTTGATTGAATATTTCGAGAAAGACACTGCGTGTTCATAGGCATGGGAAGCGTGAGCAGCTTATGGAATGTTATGACTTCGGGTTCAATTCCCTTGAATTTAGCACAACTACACTGAATCAGGTTACAGGTAATCTTGTAAACTGATTTACAATAATGCCAAAGTCTTCCATCCACGTGTAGACCTGTCAATTGCTATTACAAGGGGTCTTCAATCATCATCTCCATGTTTATAGAACTGTTGCATGCCGTATTCTATAACAGCTACAAATGTTGTATATAATTCTCCTTGCATATGTGTGCACCAACATTCCACGGCCGTTTTTGTGAATTCTTCATCTCAAAAGATCTGCACCAATTAAAAGGGCGGAGCCTAACCATCACGCAAGTTAGCGTGTATTGAACTCGCGACCTCCAAAAATATATGGCTCATGCCCAACCACTGCGCTGCAATACATTTCTGTAATTATTTTGGCAAAATATAAATATGATGTCATCCGCGAACGTACGTGATAGTTAGGAGAACGAATTAAAAGCATGGGCAAAGTCATCCTCAGGTCAGGTCGTAGTTAAGAAGGTTGTCTGAATTGTGTATTAGAATGAGTTATTGCGTCTTTGATCTAAAGTCTATAGTTTGTTATTAGTCTATTTAAGTCATGTCATTATAGCTTGATATGTGTTAAAGGTCTCTTTGTTAGTGTTGTATATAAGAGTCAATTGTAATTTTTCATCCAGTCTAAACTTAGAGTCATTTTAAAAGTGTCACGAGTTTATTCAAAATATAGTTTTCATATCATGTAAAGTCATTTATTTAAAACTGTCCCATAGTCATTATAAGTTTTGTATTTTAAGTCAGTTTTTATATTAAAATGCCATTTGTGTAGAGAAGTTGGAAGTTGGTAATTTAATAGGTAATCTTAGGATTTGTAATGTTATCATGTTTAAGAGTCACTTAGTCAAAATTAAGTTATAGTCATATTTGTTATGTCGTTGAAAGTATTGTTTTATTCGTTAAGTGTCATTATTTTGTGTTAGTAATTTTGTTGTCAAAGAGTCGGATCGAGTCTTTGTAGAAGTCTGAAAAATTAAAAAAATTGCCTCACTTTTCAATAATTAGACGCATTTTCGCTTGTACGCGACATCCATCTTCATGGAGGTATTTTTGAGTTCCATGATCACATTCGGGTGAGTTAGTAGTGTCAAACTAGAGGTCGAGGCAACAGAGGAAGGAGGGTGATCAACACCTCTTGTCAGTCACCAACGATGGGGTTACATTCAAATTTGGTGGTAGTATTTTATATTGTTTCAGTTGTGTGGTGTGTGCTGAATAAAATGGTGTGCGGTTTCCTTTTCCTGTTTTGATTCAAACAAGGAATATGTGTATTTTGTATGTTGTGAATAGTTGTATAGGAGGGTAGTTTAACCGAGTGATGGACCTCGACTATAGAGATTCTTCGACTATCGTACTTCTAACAACGATTGGCCGGTGAAATCTATCGTTCACTGGAAGTGTAAATGGAAACTTTTGAGTTCACGTATGTAGGTGAATTGGTGGAACTGTGGTGGAACTTTTGAGTTCACGTATGTAAGTGGAAACTTTTGAGTTCACGTATGTAGGTGAATTGGTGGAACGTATGATTCTCGGTTCCAGTTCTATGGTGCATTTTTTTCCATGTTCACATTAAGGGGGTGAAGCTTAGCTATTAATAATGTTCACACTAAGGGGGCGAATATTAGGAAAAATATTAGTTTTTACATTATTAATGTGTGTATAATTTATATCATCAAGGATACTATAAATGTCGTTGTAATAACAACTCATATTATGAGTTGTTAAGTATTGGTTGTGTGAGTTTTGGTTGTTAAACCAAACTCACGTAAATAGGTTTAGGAAGATTGATAGTTAATTTGTTTCCTATATTCTAGGGAAACTAATGCCTATATATTAGGCTATTGTATTGTGTGAAATACATGTTGAATAGAAGATTATTTTGTGTTTAATTTATTGTTGCACCATCACGAGAATCCACCGATCCACAACCATCTCCTAATTACTATTGATTTTCCAATCTCCTAATGTAAAATCAAATTGATCTAACATCCCCTCTCTAACCCCATCACACGATTTCTTTTTGACCTCACTTGAACCTACTCGATCCACCCACACTGGATATGAGCTCCTCCTTTCCATTCCCTTATAAACCTACTGCTTGAACACAAAGTGAACTACTTAGCCTCTCTGCAAAACCTACATGCATACATCAATGTGACTCAATGATGCAAGTTCAATCTGAGTTAATCTAAATATTTCTTCCTTGTTAACAATAAACTTATCTTTTAGGTTTACCTCCCTCTTTAAGGTCTTTAAAATTAGGTCAAACTTTTAACTAAGATTAAATTTATTTTATTTTATTTCATGATAGATTTTTATTATTATTTCCTTTATTTAATTAAATTAATTAGATTATTATTTAAATAAAGATATATTTAACAAGTTAGGTCCCAATTTGAACTTGTGTTAGTTAAATTTGACTAATTGAGCTAGCTAGGAAAGCTTTAAATTATGTGTTATTTAACATCCTCTTTATTATTAGTTCATTTTTGAAGGATTTTGTAAATTCATTTAACGCTTTTGGGAGATTGTTTCTTATTATGTTTTGGGAAATAATAAATCATAATTTTGTGTCACTAATTATAATAATCTCAATGCATATGCTATTTCCTCACACTTCTATAAGTGATCTTGGAAATCGACACACGAGTTTATTCTTTTATTTTTTCTCGTATGTTCAATAAAGGAAAAATTTTAACCCTTAGTTTTCATGACCATCCTTACATGAATTAAAAATGGCATAACACTCAAAAGGATCATTTTCCACTATTTTTTTATCTTCTCGTATTTTAAACCATTTTGAGCTCCAAAGGCCACCTGTGCCTCGAAAAGCAAAAAACAATTTTTTTTACCATTCAATTTTTTTGCATAATCAAATTTGATTACACATTTGCAAAGATACTTTTTAAATTATTTTTTGCTGACTATTCATTTAGTTAGAAATATTTTAATTAATTTAGAAAACATATTTTAATCAATCTTACCTCATTTTATCATCTAAGTATCATATTAATCTTTTTTCAAGTCAATTTACATTATTAACATATTTTTCGATCGACGACCACATATACTCTTTTCTTGTGCTCTTGAGCGACCTTGAAAATCAAACAACCATGAGAGTTTGGTATTATTTTATTCTCACATTATATTTACATGGTTATTACTAATCCATTTCCTACGGACCGCATCCTTGGAAATTATTATCAAAACAAAACCAAAAACACTCCTAACACTTTATCTACAAGTTTCCTTGGTCATAGAAAAATTTAAAAATTGCTAAAAAACAAACAATATATTGAGGTATGCACTCATTTTCAGATCGTGTTTATCTTGCAAGTTGGAACAAATATTTTTGTTAGCCACTTCATACTATTTATTTACACATAACAAATTTGGATTTCATCACCACTCGCACTATATTGGTGACGTGGATTTCACCACCATGCACAAAAACATATGTATTTGCATTAAACTTGAGACCTAGTCTCAAACAACATTTAGTATCTACCTCATTTTTGGTCCTCGATTAGAGGTGATGTTGTCATGATTGGGACAGCTACAAGTATCACCTAATATAGATGTAACAACAAAGTCTGTGGCATTGTCCCTATATATCTTCGGGAGAAATAAGGACACCATTCACATATCATTCCCCCATCACCCTTCCACCTTTTCATAAAGCCTATGTATTAGACATGGTGATTCACTCCTCTAAGTAGGTTAGTAATGAATTGGTGAGTCTCTTCCAGTATTCTAAGGCTTCCCATACCACTTTTGTCTCCGCAAATATTTGGTATATGAGGACTAGGATATATCAGAAGACACATCTGTATGGAGAGATAAGAGCCTGCATCCACCCATTTCATGACATTATGATTGTTGTATTATTCACAAAACACCAATTTTTCCAATGAATTTTCCCCTTTTTCAAGCTAGAACGTTCCATGAAAATGACTTATTGATGTTTGTAAATAAGATAGTTTTGTCACATTTATCTCATCAAAATTGGATTATACAAGTTTTTATTATCATTTTCTAGTTTGAGAGTCCAAGTATTTCTCCAAAAACATAAATACAATACAAATAAAACTATACTCATAAACTTCTTCCTCAACATTGAAAAATTGAATCAATGAAAAACAAAATCTAAACCTTACATTTATTCCGACTGTCTAGCTTGTTTGAGTTAAAATGAATTCACACTCAATAAATTGTTTAAGTTATATCACACTCGTAATTCAGTAGATTTTTTTGAGCTTACTCCTTACATCATTACTCATTAATATTATTTGAGATAAAAATTAATTCTCACTCCATTGCTTGTTGAGCTATATCACATTCGTAATGAGTAGCTTGTTTGAGATTGCTCCTTACATCCTTACTTGTGAAGATTTCTTGAGATAAAACTAAGTTCCTATTTAATAGCTTGTTTTCTCAAGCTATATCATACTTGTACTGAGAATCTTATTTGAGCTTACTCCTTACATCCTTACTTGTTAATCTTGCTTAATATAAACCAAATTCACACTCAATATATTGTTTGAGCTATATAACCTTCATACCGAGTAGCTTGCTCAAGATTACTTACTCGTTACCTTTCTCAAGTTAAACTAAATTCTCACTCATTCACTTGTCCAAACCTCCTAGCTTGTTAGAGATTATCCAAGTGCATACCTATCAACACCATGGTACTAAATCATAGTAAAAACACACACTATATTTGGTCACTCGATAGTTTGATGAAAAAAATGAGGTTAGATAACCCAAAACTCATAGATAATAACTTGAGAAGATAGAAAAATTGTTACAAAAAAATATAAACCAATATATACTTTGAATATTAGAAATGAGAGCTAAGCTACCTTCTCGATTTTGGTGTGGAAAACTTGAGTCATCTTATAGACAAACCTGAGTCAAGTAAGCGCAACAAAAAATTAACAACATGAATAACACATCCAACAAAGAGTTATTCACAAAATTTAAGGAATTGACACAACTTACAAAAGTGACATCTAAGTCTCGTTGATAAGTCACACGATTAAAGAATAGAAAAAAACTCATAACATCAACAATGTCTTTGATACCCCACCACAAAAATATCCATTCAAACAAGAATGGAATAATATGAAAGAAATGATCCTAGGGTTGTAAAATAAACAAAAATTCAAATTTGAAGAAAATTTCCCTTATCCATTTGATAAGGATATGTTACAATTACCATTCCCTTTGTCTTTTGAAACTCCAAAGTTTAAAAAATACAAAGGCAAGGGAAATTCACACAAACATGTTAAGGATTTTTTCATGTAGTTCCAAGAAGTGTCATATCACGACATCTACATTTTAGGTCTACTCCTTAAAATTTTAGGTGGACATAATTTTCTCTGAAAGGATCCATTACAACCTTTGCAGACTTATCCAAAAAGTTTGTTAAAAGTTTCTCTTTAAATTAGACTTCGAGGTAACCATGCTTGATCTTTGTAATACTAGAATAAACAAAAAAATTTCATTGTTCCTTTAATGATGGCAAGGGATCATAAGAAAATTCCTTTTGTCTATACCGAAAGGAAAACAATAAGTATTTTCATCCCTAATCACAATGTAGAATTATCATTTCAAATGAAAATACATTTCTTAACTTATTTTGAAGAAGACAAGGGACACAAATTGAAAGATCCATCATTGTTAAGGGAATATTTAAGACCCCTTTTCAAGACCAACCTCATAAGGACATCCATAAAAACCATGATAAATCACAACTTTTCAATCAAACCGTCATGTGTTGAACGTTGGAATTAATAATTCTCGGTATGTCCAAAACATCAAAAATAACCCATCTAAAATTGCTAAATAAAATAAGCAATTGATAATTATTCCTAGTAAGGAGGCTTATCCTTGGGAATTCAGGTAAAGACAATTCAATCCACTTAGAGAAAGTATATCTAGCATCTTTTCCACTTAGAAAATGCAAACATGATCACATATCCCATTGTCAAACCCTTGCAAAGAAGGGAATCCCAAACAAAAATGGTACAAAGAAAAAAATATTACGAGTACCATCGTATCAATGGTCATCATACACATCATTTTATATAGTTCCACCATTATGTACATGATTTAATGGAGTAAAAAATATAAAATTTGAAAATACATTTGACATAAGGACATTGTAGACACCAAATTCGTGTCTTACGACCCTCAGTGACCCGCATCCCATTTCGCAACCTAACCTCATTACCTAAACTTTACACAATTATTTATTAATTACCTTGTAATTGATAAATCCACATAACCTTACCCGCCACCTCACTTTGCCACCTCATCATGACCTAGCCCTAACCCTAAACTAACCTAATTAAGACTTATGGCTTGGTCAGACTCACATCCATAACTAATGCCTCCTTACTCGCACCCAAAGCCGACCTTCTAGCCACTTGACCAAGCCCGCAACTCGATATCTCTGGGAAAAGCAGGAAGGTGGGCTATTTTACTAAAAATAGACTACTTTTTTCCCTACCGATGCCGGTTCCTACTCGACCGCCGCTTACACGCAACCGCCCTCGGTTCCTCGTAAATGGGCTCCCAAACCAAAAGAACGGATCGGAATTTCATTTTGAGATCAATCAAAGGATTTCGAATAAACAGAGAGCATTGCGAGCGAGGAACAGAGTCCAGATCTTCACTTGACAGAGCAGAGACGAGTGGAAATACCAGAAGTGTTTACAACCAAGGAGATCAACTTGCATCTGTGCCAAAACCAGTAAGTCACATCTTGCATGTCCTTTGTTATAACATTTCTTATGCTTCTTGAATCTCAGTGCTCCTAAATCCGCTTTCAATCCACTACCCAACGTGCTATTGCATCTAATTGTCATTCTTTTGCTTCTAACCATCCCATTTCCTAATACCATCCAAAAACCAGCCATTACAAACACCATAGCTGCCAAGAAGACCGTAGAACCCACCGCTATCGGCTATCGAAGAATCGCCATCGGTTATCGCGATCGCATCGGTTATCGCAGAATCGCCATCGGTTCCTCCGATCAAAAACTAGAAAACCAAACCTTTCCCCTACCCAGCTTTTAACGAAATAATTTAATTAATATTTTGCGCTTTTTGTGTTAATTCATATTAGCAGGGGAACCACCACCTTCGAAAGGAAGTTTTATATTTCCGGGCCCAAGGCGCTTCCTCATTTATTGTTTAATCAAAATCTTGTGGTCTTGTGTTCTTATTTACAGTAGTCCTTCCAAGACAAAAGGAGTCTCTGCAGTCACCCGATCTTTCTCTACGGACGCGCACACCATCTCGACATTCAACGGTATTCCTCCTAACCCTAACCTCATCTGCTTTAAAAGGAATGAAAGGATAAGCAACTCTATTCCCGTGTAAGCCAAACATTCCGAGTGAAACATTTTGGCACGCCCGGTGGGACCCATTTTGGGTTTCTTTCTCTTGCTTATTTTCATTTTAGAAGCGCATATTTGCTGTTGCTGCTTTTTGTTATATATTTCGTAAAGAATTTGTCTTGCTTTCCTAGTTTCGCATTAGTGAAAGTCATCTCTCTTGCTTCATCGAATATAATTTTTGATTTGGGTTTAAAACGCATGCATTGCATTCCTGCTTGTTGTTCTTCAATTCTAGTGAACATAGATTAAGTAACAGGTCGTACACGTGGGGGTGATATCCACGGTATTGACAGGAAATTAACCTTAGTTTCACTGCACAACACATACCGAATCACTTCACAATTAACACAACAGCTCAAACATCCCCCCTTTTCCGTGGTATTCCTCCGCCCGATTGAGGTAACCTTATAAGCCAAAACAAACTTGACATTTCCCCTTGGTCTTGTTGTTTAGGATTCTGACATCATCTTACGTCTAAAGGCATAAGCCCACGATAACTAAAATTAACCCTAGGATTAATCTCTAGATTTGCGTGTGCCTCTTGCTTGTTTCCAAATTCTGTTTTCTCTGTCATACTTTGTCTTCTGTGATCAATAAGTTGATAAATATACTCAACGTTGCTAAAAATCAAATTAGCAGCCTTTTATATCTTCTTATCCTAGACTTTTGACACCGGCATCGGTTAAGGGACCGACGTCGTTTTCTCTGTGACCGACACCGGTTAGTAAACCGATATCGCCATCGTCTTCATCACCCCCGACAAACCAAAGAACTTGCCAAATTCATCATTTTGAGGTTGTTTTTGTTCTTGATAGATTAAAACTTTCCTGTGTGTTCTTGTCTATGGTTGTCATCACTGAAGCAAGCCGCCGCCATGGTTTCACATGCCTCGCTTCGTGTCTTTGCCTGAATCACCCCCTTCACATTCTATAAGGAACCCTACGGACACCAGTGAGATCCCCCAAATTCCTGTAGGAGACAAGGACTTTGCCAAATTTCTGGATGCTAATCCCAGCGCTGTACAATACTATTTGTCTCATGCCCCCGACCGTACGCCTGATGGTCAGCTCCTTATTGGCATGCCTATTAGTATAGCTGCTCATTTAGCTCCCACTCCTCCTGATAACAATGCCTTACTTCCTGCATCTCTAGCCCCGTCTCCCAATCCGACAGCTTCAGAGGTTCATACGACCCCGATTAGCTTTCCTTTGGTTAACCTTGGACCCCACGTATCGTTACCACCAACCGCCCCTATCTCATCTCTCTTTCAGACCACTCCATTCATGACTTACTCTCTGCCACCTATTCACACGAGCTTTCCTTCTCAAGCTCCGCCTACCTTTTCATTCCCATACACGTATCCAGTAACCTCAACACCTTATATGGGACATCCCTATTCTGTGGCATCATCATCTCATCCAACCACAGATTTCATCAAACAAATGATGGACAAAATGCAAAACCTGGAGGCTTCCGTTTCAGGAAGTCGTAGCGCCTTGACATACGAGCAAGTTTGTCGGGAGCCCATTCACCCTTCTGTCCCCCTTCATTCATACCCTCCTCAATGGGAGTTGCCAAAGTTTACTCGTTTCAACAGTAAAGAGGATCCTCAACAACACTTGCGATCATTTAGACATGCTTGTTATTTGATTGCCCATGATGACGCCTTGTTACTCCGCACCTTCCCCATGTCCTTATCAGGACCCGCCTTGGAGTGGTACAGTGCTTTAACCCAGCATTCGATCTTCTCTTTTAACCAACTAGCCCAATCTTTCTTGGATCATTTCTCCATTAACATTGCCAAGAAAGTATCTATCACTGACCTCTATGCCATCCGAAATTTGAAGACGAATCTATCGTAGAATTTCGTTGGACGATGGCGGGCCTTATCAACCAACTTACGATGCCTTGCCTCAAACCGAACTCATTGAACTATTTACGTGGGCCTCACGCTAAGCACATCTACCCTACCCTCCAAATTCAAACTTTCCGCACATTCGACGAGGCCTTTACCATGGCTCTAAACTTGAAATTTGAGCCTTAGAAGAAGAGAAATTGCGGTCACGTAACAAAAACCCTAATTTCCGAACTCCTGATTCTACCAACAAGCCAAACACCACCACTCCTCACGCGTCCACTTCTTCTAAATCAAAAGGAGCTGTCCACGCGGTAATGGTCAAATCTCAAACACCGTCCAATACTCCGCCGAAAACCACTTATAAGTACAAAGCCGAGCCCACCAGTTACACTCCCTTGGGAGAAACTTATGGCGTCATCCTGGAGAAATTGCTCAAAGCTGGGGCTATCACCTTGCCCCCTGTTAAACCTCACTCTGGGTTTGATTCCACCCGCGCAATACCTTCCTGGTACAAAGAAAATGACTTTTGTAACTTTCACCGCGTAAAAGGACATAGTCATGAAAACTGCAAGATGTTGAAAAATATAGTACAGGAAATGGTTGATTTAGGGATATAACCTCAATAATCCTAACGCCCTCGCTAACCGAAATCTGAAAATTTTCAACAAGCCATTCCCGAATCACTCGTCCAATGGTAACGTGAACCAAGATATCTTAGCCGAGGAGAGTGTTCATGAGATCCATGCAGTCTTCGATTCTCAGCCAAAAGCCTCTATTGAAAATTTTTTAAATCAAGCCTCTCCACCAACACAGGAGTTTGAACCTCCTTCACCACCATCAAGCCAAAGTGAAATCATTCCTTTACCCATAGAAGAGTTAACTGCCCGGACTTCTCTTCTCATCGATTTGAGTCTTCTTACACCACATCCCTACAAGACTGTGAGCGGATGCTATCTAATTTATCTATTTCCCAAACATCCCCTTCTACCACTCTTGCTACACAAGAGGAAGGCTCGCCACTCCTTTTGACATCCTTAGCCGAGAAATCTCTTACACTAACATCACCACATTCTTTAAACGTGACGGATCCCCTCGAACACGCCCTCCTACCTATTAGTCCGTCATCGCCTAAATCTTTTCAACGACCGGTTGACCTCTTAACATCTATTGATACAGTGCCTCATCTACCTCCCGTGTCACACCCGCAGGGACTGGAATTACAACCCACCTTTCCTCCGTACAAAAATTACAAATCACACTGAGTCTGTCATTCCACGTAAGATGACAGCCCTATGGGAACGCTTTGAGTACCCCTTTTCTACTCAAATGCAAATGACTCGATCTCGATGTCTCCACCATATACCCGAAGTGCTTACGTGCTTAAAATGCCCCTGTTCTCACCTTCACCCCCTCACCTCTACCAAATGCCCCGTCCACTTCTATCAACTTAACTAGATCTTCCCCTACGCTTGGGACCTCACCAATGCCCGCCTAACGCACCCGCCTAAGCGACTCGATCTATCCAAAATAAACTGCTCCGCCACCTAGGGACAAACTCAATCCGTGCCCCTATCACAATCAAAACCATCGCGCCATACCTACCTTCCATATTGGACCCCATCCCTCTACCTTACACCAATATATCATACCTCCCGTGTTTTCTTTAGAACAACCTATGCCTTCCACACCTATACGAAATTCCGTGGTATAAGAACACCGTCACTCCGTGTATCTTGTCCACCTATCAACCCTAAACAAATTCCATCATCAAAAGATTTGTTTTCAGTCACTCCTATTTCCCGTGGTTGTTTTCTCGATACCACGTCATCTCGCGGCCTCATCATCCAACATAGCTTCACAGCGCCAAAGAAATCACGTTTAATAAAAACCATGTATCAACACCCTCGGCTAAACCACCACCCGTGCGTACTAATCATGCCCAAACATTACCAAAACCCGCACAACCAATACCCTCATCCTCTTCTCGATTTTCACCCACTCAAAAGATCTTACGCCAAAATCCTTGCTATGTTGGTGGAGAATGTGACCATTTCCCTACCTCCACTTAGACCTTATGACCCGTCTAAAACCCCGACCTATGGGTTATGATGAGTCTAAAATCTGCGCCTATCACCGTACACCAGACATGATGTGGAGGGATGCAAAGCTCTAAAACCATCCTTCGCCAAATCCCTCTCCTGATAGAAAGATTAAGAAAGACAACTTACGAAGGGAGAGACCTTTAGTTTCCATTCCCTCTCCTATACCATCTGTCCCCGCCTCACCAAGATCTGTCATTATTACAACCCCACCTCTTGAAGACCATGAGTTATCCCAACCATCTTCCTCATCTCAGGTCTACGAGATTAATATGATTAGTGTCGCTACTCGAGGGAAGAAAAACAATGGGAAAGCAAAAGAAAACACACCTGCGGCATCTCTTTCTCCGTCAAACATCCCGATTGCACCACCACCTAAAGTGGTCATTCGCGGACCCGCCTATCCTGCCTCTAATGGCATTGCCTTACCGAAATATGATTAAACAGCTTCACCAATCACCCGTAAAATGACACTCGTATGATCTCATCCAGCACTTCAATCTCATCGACAAGCTCTCGTTGAGATCCTTCAAGGATAGAGGTTTTACCTAATGAAACCCCGCCTCACCTCCATTCTAACACCCAATCACGCGTTGCCTCTCTCACTAAACAGCCCACTACTCCAATCACTTCTGTCTCTATACCACAAGCTGCTGCAGTCAGTTTCTCTGAAGATGAAATTGTTGACTTTGGTACAGAAGACCCTGACCCTGCCCTTTTCATTTCCGCTTACGTCCGAGACATTCGAGTACGTCGGGTTATGATTGACAGGGGCGCTAGCCTAAACATCATCTCTTCAAAAGCCTTCCAACAGATGAACATCCCTTCTAGTTGCATGTGTGCCAACCCCATCATGTTGCGGTCATTCAATGACGCTATTACTTCTACCTTAGGCACCGTGATCCTCAACATTCGCGTAGGACCACGTACTTTACCCGAACTCTTCTATGTCCTTGAGGGAGAGTTCCAATATAATATATTGCTAGGTCGCCCTGGATCTAAGCCATGGGATGCGTTCCTCAATATTACATAGATGCATAAAATTTGAGTACGAGGGAAGTCTTACACCGTAAAGCTGACCCTCCCCTTTAAAACCTACAATATGTTATACCGCCCGAACGATGTGCTTATACCCATCAAGACACCATACATTCAACCCAACCATCCTCCTCAAATGTACCTCAACCATTCACCTCAATCGCGCCTACGCCTTCAATTGATGAAACCACCATCGCAAAACCACTTCCTTCCTAAGCAGCCTAACATTCCAACCTCCGACCCCCTTAGTAGATGTTTTTAGCGCCTTACGCCGGGAGTACCGCCTATATAACGTTAGTTCTTTCCCTACCCCGCAGAGTACGGACAATTACATGCACATCCCACCTACGACCGTCGCGTGGGGGAGATAATCTCTCACGACCACCCCATTACCGCACTAACCTAACGTATGGGGGTGTTGACGCATCCTCCATTACCCCGAACCTCCTCTTGGTGTGGTTCCTTTCAATCCGATTTTTAATACTTGACAAATCGCTGCTTTCGCCCTCACCTTCTTGACTCACCAGGCGTGGAAAGGATTTGGTTTTGGCCTTTACGAACAAGGCCGACATACACTCATTCCCGTGACTACCCGTAAACATAATGATCGCAAAGTGGTCTCGGTTTTCCCGAAACACCTACACAGAGACACCTCCTGTCACCGTATCCGGAAGAAGAAGACATCGCCCTACCAAATCATCATCACCCACTTTGCCATCATCACCCACGTAATCTATAGACCACTAATCCATCCCTCCTAACTTTTTTTTCATAAATGCTATCTTCATAGGTCCTCTCACGTATCAACGCGATAATGATGACCCATCTTCTTTGCCCCTTCTTTATCCAGACATGATCGAAGAGGATTCACCTTTGATTAATGTTGTTGAATGCCAGGATGACGACTCCATCCTCACTTACCTTGGCGCGGATGATTCTTATATTCAACGAGCCTTACCATCTAAAACCCAAACTATGCTGAACGAATCTACCATAGAAATCAATATCCACACGGAGGAGGATCCTCACATTGTGAAGATTGGACAATCCCTTAACACATCGTAACAAGCCGCCTACTACTTTTCTACCTTTAACACGCAACCAACATGGTCTTACGTTGACATGCCAGAATTGATCCTACCATCGCCGTCCATAACATCACCCTAAACCCCGATTCCAAACCAGTCAAACAGAAATTGAGAAAAATGCATCCACGCATTGCTCTCTTGGTCAAAGAGGAGCTCCAACGACTCCTTTCTCGTTTCATTCATCTTTCCTATTGACTATCCTCAATGGATTTCTAACATCGCACTGCCACTAAAGCGACAGGGGGACTTTGGATATGCACGTGATTTCCGGGATCTTAACCTCACTTGCCCTAAGGATGACTTCCCTTACCTAGCATTGACCAACTTATTGATCTAACTCGCAGGTCATGAGATGCTCTCTCTCATGGATGGCTTTTCAGATACAACCAAATTTTGGTTGCCCGCCGATCAACACAAAACTGCCTTCATAACTCCTTGGGGAACCTTCTATTATCGTGTCATGCCATTTGGCCTTAAGAATGCTGGTGCTACCTATCAGCGGGCTATGACCTACATTTTTCATGACATTATGCACACTATCCTCAAGACTATGTCGACGATCTTCTCAGCAAGTCTAAACATCGTAGTGAACATCTCGATGTTTTAACCATTATTTTTGATCGCTTTATTACAATATTTTGTCTCGCCTTCAACCGAAGAAATGTGTCTTTGTGTTATTTTGGGAAAACTTCTTGGCTTTATCATCTCTTTGCGTGGCATTGAGGTCGATCCATCTAAAGTCAAAGCTATCCTAGAAATGCCCCCACCTAAAAATCTCAAACAATTGCGTAGTTTACAAGGTAAGCTCCAATCTATCCGACGTTTCATCTCCCAACTCTCGGATCGGTGTCAACCTTTCCATCACCTCCTTAAAAAGGATATTGCATTCCAATGGAGCGAAGAATGTCACCAAGCCTTCGAAGCTCTCAAATCCTATCTCTTGCAGCCACCCGTGCTTATCCCACCCCAAGACGACCGCCCTTTCTACCTTTACCTTTCCGCCACCGACCACGCTGTAGGAGCCATGCTTGCACATCGTGACTCTGAGAATCACGAACAAGCCGTTTATTATATAAGTCGTACTTTGGTGGACTATGAGACTAGGTACACACATGTAGAAAAATTGTGCCTTGCCCTATCATTCGTGGCCACCAAACTCCGACACTACCTTCTAAATCACAAGACTTTCGTCATCACCAATACTGACTCCCATCCATTACATGTATGCCAAACCTCATCTCGAACCAACGCATTGCTGGATGGCTCATGCTTCGCCCGACTCGACCTTGAGTTTGTCCACCGAAATCAATCAAAGGACAAACCATCGCACCAACTTGCGAAGCTCCTTTACTGGGGAACAATTTACCAATTTCACATTTCCCGATTTAACTCATCGCTACTCTTTCCCTCACGGAGGAATCGTACCCAATGACCCTCTTCTTCGATGGATCTAAATGCCGCGTGGCGGAGGAGCCGGCATTGTTCTCATTCCTCTCAACATCAACCTATGCCTCTTTCATTCCGACTTGATTTCCCTTGCACTAATAATACAGCGGAATACGAGGCCCTTGTTCTGGGTCTCCAAGTTGCGTTACACTTAGGTATCAAATCTATCAACATTTTTGGCGACTCTCAATTGGTAGTCAATCAAGTTATGGGCGTCTACTAATGCAAAAATGAGGAACTTCAAAAATACAAACACTACGTGGATTCACTTCTAGCCTTATTTACCCACTATTCTATACAAACCATTCCCCGCTCCACTAACAAATTTGCGGATACTATGGCTTGCTTAGCCTCGCAAATTCCCGCCGCACCAACTGACTCTGAATTATTCGTCGTGGTCCAACAACTTTTTGCCCCATCCTATTCAACCCCGGTAGTTTGTATGATAAATACTGTGTCTACTAATTCACAGGATACCTGGTACCACCAATTTCACGACTACCTTACAATCTCTGTCCTCCCACCTGACCTTACTAGTAACGGCAAACGTGCTTTTCTTAAAAGTGTTTCACGTTATGTTGTCATGGGGGACTCCTCTATAAACGTGGCTTTGATGGCATCCTCCTTCGCCGTCCTAATCAAGGCGCGGAGGCCACTCATACCATCCAACAGTCCATGATGGTATTTGTGGTGGACATTTTAGCGGCCTTCTTGTGCTGGGGCCAAACGAATCCTTCGCCTTGGTTATTATTGGCCTACTCTCAATAACGACTTCTACGAATATGTTAAGCGTTGTGTTATGTGTCAGCAACATGCCAACCTTCAACATACTCCTAGCCACCCACTCCAGATCGCTCGAGATCTTTGGCCCTTCTCACAATGGGGTTTAGACCTTATTGGTGAGATTCATCCAACCTCTTCACAACGTCACCGTTGGATAATCACAGCAACCGAATATTACACAAAATGGGTGGAGGCTATTCCACTCATTTCAATCAAAAAAGAAAAAATTGTCGAGTTCATTAACCACCACATTATCTGTCGTTTTGGTGTTCCTCATCGCCTGATAATAGATAATGGAAAATCTTTCAAAAACAAGTTGTTGCAAGACCTTTGTGACAACTTTGGTATCAAACTTAGTTTCTCATCACCTTACTATCCACAAGCCAATGGGCAAGCCGAGTCCTCTAATAAAACACTAACCAAAATCCTCATGAAAGTTGTCAATGAATCCGGAAGAAATTGGCACGATCACATTCCCTTTGCCCTTTGGGCTTATCGTACTAGCATTCGTACCTCTACTAATGCCACACCTTTTTCTTTGGTATACGGTACCGAGGCTGTTTTGCCTCTCGAAATACAAATACCCTCCCTTAGAATATCTCTTCAGGATATTCTCACCAACGATGATTTCCGCCAAGAGCGGTTAGCCCAATTGGAGCTTCTTGACGAACGCCGTCTTACAGCTCTTGATCACCTTCAAATCTATCAAAAACACATTAAACGTGCTTATGATAAGCGACTTCATGAGCGTACCTTTAAGGTTGGTGATCTTGTTCTCAAAGAGAATCAACATGTAACCAAACTAGAAAAGAGCAAACATGGAAAATTTGCTCCCAATTGGATTGGGCCTTATATAATCACTCATACCTATGGATCTGGTACTTATCGTTTAGCTTCGCTTAATGGTAAACCTGAGCCTGAACCCCTTAATGCCTTGCATCTTCGACCATTCTACTGTTGAAATTAGTGTTATATCACTTCTTATCTACCTTCCGCTCGTCCCTTGAGCTCACTTACCACTACATACACTCTGTTTCCTACACTTCATAATAACAATCAAGCTCACATAGTTTGATCCTCACCTCCCCTTGATGATGCCTTCCCCTTTTTAGTCTAGTCCATGACTTCAAAATATTAAAATAAGCCGTATCCTTATGGGATTTTCTTGAGTCAAACTTCCTACTAAACTAGATGCTTCACGCCAAATGAACATCTAGTCATCTAAATTAAATATAGATCGCTCCTCGAAGGACAAATATATGCTAAACTATTGCTGCTTATTATATATATCGATCTCCCAAGGACAACTATGCATTACAATCATATCTGCTACTATAAATAGATCGCTTCCTCGAAGGACAAATATACACACCAGCCTTTTTATCGAAGCTTCTCGCATTGATCAGCTTCGTGAAGACCTCAAGAATAATACAATCAATATCCCTTGTAGACTTCCCGCATCGATCAGTCTGCATTCAATAAAAGAAAAGCCTCATTCAAAAGGACTTTTGAGTCATGGACTTGTCTATTTAGGGTAGGTTCTCTTTCGTCAGAACACTCACTTTGTAATAAGTTCTCCGTACCTCAGCTATATCATCCACCTCACCTCACCATTTGTTTCAACTCAAGGGACGTGACGTATATCCGATATATTGTGATTATACAACTCTTTTCACCTATCGACTTCTCGCCTATGCAAGGTACCTAGGGATTCAAGCTCATCCTATGTTAATATGTGGTTTGTTTAGCTCTTCTCAACTACGGGACACTTTTGCCTCTTTTGCTCGACTCTAGGATTGTGTGTTGACCTTAATCAGGATACGGTTCCCTACTATTTGGGTAAGCTAACTTTCGCTTTACCTATACCTACATCAACATCGCCCATACCTTACCAACACCAACAACATTACCCTATCAACATCAAATTCTTATCAACCAACAAATTGCCTAACCATACCCAAATTGCCTGAATTCACCTCTCCCTGGTCCTAAGGGAGAACTACATCGGTCTCGAGGCCCTCCTTGCTTTGTGCAATGGGCTATGTAGGCAGACTTTGGAGACATGGGGTCTCCCAAGGTTAGCTCGACCATCCCCTACCATAACCTATCTCCGTGGTGGTGAATATAAATATTTTTGTGTATTTTTATTTAATCACAGTCCTCTTTATCCTTTTTCAAAACACCGAAAATCAAAACACAAACCAATCTTATTATTATTATCGCAACTCAAATCAACATACATATTCGGCTTTTATTTAGATGTTAAACAAATACATCTTCTCTATCATCGACACGCAGTGTCAAGATCCTTATTTATTCTTATACCTTGCTAACATTTACTCGACCCTCACGCCTCATCTCGAACTAGGTGATGATCGTGATCGTCGACCCTCTCGCCGGCCTCTCTCGTCCTCAAGGGTACCACGGCTATTGGTACCGCCACCGATTCGCTCCAATCTCTCCTGTAACATATGAATACGCCTCTCGCATGGAGGACTCCAACCTCTAGTCTCGCGCCGCCCGACTCCGCAACCACTAACAATCCTCTTGTCTCATTCACCTGCGTTTGAGCTCAGCTGAACCAAACGCCGCAGACGATCTCTCTCTGCCAGTAATCACCGCTATGTCGACGCTCACGTACACCTCGCAGCTTCTGCTACCCACCATAATCTATAGGCCTCTGCTTCCCGCATCCATTACCTCGCGATCGGCCGCTACCTCTTCGTGCCCTTCTCGGAGGTGTTGGCCGGGAGGTGAGAATGCTTTGCGCTCGCGTCGATCCTCATATATGGTCTATAAGCCGGGGTATATCTTGCACAAATCCAAATTGTCGCGCACGCGATCTATAGGAATCCTCTCATACTCACCCGGCCTGTGCCCTGCGATCCACCTCAATCGCTCTACACCCCTCAACTCCTCAGCTATGCTCTCTGTCACCATATAGTTCCCGTATGGCCTCCAACAGATATCCGCAACCGTCACTCTCTCCCATACCTGCCTGTAATACTCAATATCACCCGTCACGGCCTGGGATCTGGCCTCTTGTTCTGTCTGGACCCATCGTCTGAATCCCAACCTCTGCACTCCGGTTTCTCCCGACTGGATGGGTCGGCCTATTGGTCGCACACAAACAATGTGCTCATAGGCCCAACAGTGTAATAAGTATGAACTATCCAGTGTCGTCCTGTGATTTCGCCTACAAGCCCATAAACCCCTGTATAGCTCCGCCAAATATGCAGGTGCCCATGCAAAAGTCACGTTCCTTTCTATCATCTCCCAAATAACACACATCAATGCCTTTGGAAATCTTCCCCCTTCCGCCCTCGGTAACGCATAATACCCTACCGCTATCATTAATATCACTGCTAACCTTGTCTCCTCAGGGTGTGCTGCATACATTACCCCATATGTAAAAGATAAACCCCGCTGTGTCAAATCTCGTGCGTATGGACCAAATACTGCTGTTATCGCTCCCCGTGCCGCGCTAGGTAGTGCCTGATATACTGGTTCTCCTGTAATAGGGAGTCTCAAAATCCGAAACACATCTTCCAATGTTACTGTCATCTCCCCTGTTGGCAGATAAAAGGTATTTGTCTCGGGATTCCATCTCTCAATCAATGCCTGCAACATAGCATGATTACGTGTGATTCGTGAATAATAGCGGATTCCACTTAACCCCAAATGATTTATCAATGTCCATTCAGCTGGTGTTACATCCGCTCGGATTCGTGACAACAGCGCTGGCACACTATCATTCATCCTCAATCCTGCCTCTGCCTGCATACACCAAAACAACAAACAACCATTCAATCCGTGGTTTTTTCAAACATTCTGGAAATTTCTCCAGTAACCGGTATCGGTTATACATAACCGATATCGGTTGAGTGACCGATACCGGTTATTCCTAACCGCTACCGGTCACTGTCAATTACATACATCTTGCCTAAAACACCTACCTACGACAATAAATTGCTCGTTTATTCCTCTCTGTATACACAGACATACCCGAAACCCGTGATTACCTACCACGTAACACTTACCTCACTTATAACCCTTGCTATCATGTTTTCTTCTTCATATCTACCCACTTAATCTCTTATTCATAACACATGCAAAAATCAAATCACAAACAAAATGATACCTCTTGGGTTGCAGCAGCTTGAGGTGGCCCTTGTCTTCCCTCCTGTCCTTGCCTGCTGGATGCTTCTCCTCGTTCTGCCATGATCACCACCCTTTTCAACTTTGTCTTTCTGCCTTCTGAATCTCGGATCACATTCACTTTCCTTGTCTATTTTCTCCTTCTCACCCAAATCTCTCATGCAAATACCTGTCTCAGTCGTCAAAAAGCGTCGCGTTCGCGTATTTAACCTCTTGCATGGCTCTAAAATTAAAACTTAAGTTGCCACCCTAGCTTTTCTATTTTTAGAAAAGCTCATACCTAAATAACCGGTATCGGTTACTTAACCGATATCGGTCTGACAGCTACCGATATCGGTTCCTTAACCGATATCGGTTACACACCTACCTTTTCTCAACAGCGTTCTTTTCTTCATTTCTCACCTAAATTTTTGTCGCGCCCGCCTCTTTTCCTGCATAACCACACCATTTACCACATTTGTTCATCCACCACACATCATATCATTACAATTTCATTAAACATCATTTATTTTATACAAATACACAACCATCAACTACGACTTTCAAGAAACTATCAATCTCTACATCATTTGGATCCAACTCATCAGTTACATATATCACAATGTCACAAAACCAACAATTCATCACATCACATGTCATTCATATATACGTACAAAAAAACAAAAACAAAACCATCAACATCATCCATCTATCAACATGCCCACTAAACTTATCATACATTATATATTACCAAACCATTAACAAAATATTTAAACACATTTTTGAACACTACATATGGATCAAAACATCATCTATATATATATATATATATACCAGTTTTCAAAAATACAATGTGCCCTACATCGGGGCCTCTGTGATCTCATAATATACCAAAGCCGGCACGCAGGCCGCAATACCTACCAAAAATCTCGACTCGGCTCGCAGGCCGGTCTCTCATATCAAAAATATACTCGGCTCGCAGGCCGGTATCAAATGTACAACCCGTGCATTTCGCTCGCAGCCGTATATAATAAATAAATGAATCAATACAATGAATAAGTGTCGCACGCAGAGCCCCTATCAATACAAACTGCTCGCGCAGACCGGTGCTCGTGTCCTATACAAAACCATGTCGGGGATCTATCGGCTCTCCCCGCCCCGCACCTCTCCCCGCCGGTCCTGTGGTGCCTCTCGCCTCGCCTGCCACATGGACACGCCAGCTGTGGCTGCCCCTCCCTGAGATCTCTGACTGTGCGAGGTCTCTGCCCTATGCGCTGCATACGCCTGATACTCGACTCCGATACTATCAAGAATATCCTGATAATATCGGGCCTCTGCTCTAGCCTTCATATAGCGATCTCGCACCACCAAGGAGCTGGGCCGGTCCTCGCACCTAACACCAATACCCCCCGAGCTGTACTGCACATGCTGTGGGTGTGCTTTGGTGGTGCCGTCTTTACTGTCTTCTTGATCGTACTGCACTGTGGCTATGGTGCTGGTGGTGGTGGTCTTGCACGTGCTGCACTGCGCTGTGGGTGTGGTGCTTTGGTGGTGGTCTACCTATGCGTGGCTATGGTGCCGGTGCTCGAGCTCGAGCCTCGCTAGCTGCACTGTAAGGCCCCTATCTATGCTGCTGCGCAGCAGCCTATTTTGCCTCGTAAGAGCTGCACCTGACCCCTGAGCTGATCCCTCTCTCCTATAACTGCAGCCAAGTCTGGCTGCGCAGGCGGTACTATCCTCGCTGCTCTCTGCCCAGCCCACCATACCCTGTATGCTCCCGTGCACCCGGCATCATCCACACCCTCACCTGCTGGTCTCTCTGCTACCTGGTCCTGGATCCCAAGGGCCGTGGCGCGCCGGCAAGTGGGGCCTCTACATCATCCCTCCTGTACTGAGGGAAGGGAGGTGGCTCGTCCTGTCGTAGCCCCATCTGCCTACGTACCCTCTCTAGGGGTATCCGCTCGTACTCTCCCGGCCTCCGTCCTGCTATCCAGAATGTATACTTTGGATCGGCGCGCACAGTCGCACGGGCTCCTCTGCCAGGCTGGTGACCTCTGTAGGGTCTCCATACAATGTCTACTGCTGTAAGGCCCTCTAGCAAGTGTCTATAATAGGCCACATCCCGACCTGCAACAACTGCTCGTGCGGCTGGCCCACGACTCCCAACCACCTCTGAAAGCCATATCGGTATACGACCTGTGGCCCTGGCTGCTGGGGTAGCCCTACTGGCCTGATGCATACGATGTGCTCGTATGCCCAACAGTGCAACAAAAATGTAGAACAAATACCAAATCGCCTCCTCCGGCGATAGCCCCATAACTCCCTGTATAATTGCACCAGATACACTGGTGCCCATGCGAAACAGGTGTGCTCCTCCACCATCTCCAGCAGCACCCCCATCAATGCTCGTGGGAAGCGGCCTCCCTCTGAATCTGGGAGGGCGAAGCAGGTGATCCCTATCATCATCAACACGGCAAGCCGTGTCTCATGTCTGTGTGCGCGGTACATGTCACCATATCCAATGCTCGCGCTATGATACGTAAGAAGCGCGGCTGCATCCCCAAAAACCTGCAGTATGTTATCCATGGCAGTCTCTGAATCTACTTGGAAGACTGCCTCTCCCTCGATCGGTAGCCGCAGGATGCGATACACATCCTCTAATGTGACGGTCATCTCCCCGGTCGGAAGATGGAACACATTGGCCGCCGGATCCCATCTCTCGATGAGGGCGACCATCAGGCTGTGATCCCTCTCTATCGCTCTGTACCTCTGGACCCCGCCGAGTCCCACCTCGCGCATGATGGCCCAATGCGCCGCAGATACGTGTGGCCTCATCCGACTCAATAGTGGAGGCATCCTATCACGCATCGTCAACTGCTGACGTGCCTGCAAAACCAACCCACATTCTTAGACCTACTCTTTATTATAACATCTACTTTACCATCTAAACCCCCTTTTGTATCCCCCCGACCATACCCTGACTCTCTACCGCCCCCCTCTAACAACCTACCACCCCCACACACCCACACCGACCTGCAACCCAACCCAAAAACCCACAACCCAACCCAACCCAAAACCCAAAACCTAACCCCACACCTAACCCTTCTCCACCCCTAACCCAACCCCCACACCGACCCGCAACCCAACCCAAAAACCCAAAACCTAACCCCACACCTAACCCTTCTCCACCCCTAACCCAACCCCCACACCGACCCGCAACCCAACCCAAAAACCCACAACCCAACCCAACCCAAAAACCCAAAACCTAACCCTTCTCCACCCCTAACCCAACCCCACTCCCACTCCCACCCACAACCCAAAACAACCAACCCAACCCCACACCCACCCTCAACCCAACCCAACCCCTACATAAACCCACAACCGACGCCGGCCGATACATGACCGACGCCGGTCACCAACAACCCTCCCTTTCCCTAAAATTGTGCGACCGATGCCGGTCGCTTAGTGACCGACATCGGTCACTGTCTTCTCCCGGAGCCGAACCCCCGCGCGGCCCCCAAAACCCATTTTTTTACCTATTTCTACCCATCTACCCACCCAAAAACCCTAAAAACTTACCCACCTACCCACCTTAGCCTATCTAACCTATCTACCCTCTCCCTTTCTCAAATTACCTCCATTTACTCATTATTTCCTACAAAATACAAATTCCTACCCAAACCCCCCATTTAGCCTAATAACCATTTCAATGCATAAAATCACGAGTTTAGAACCTACCGGTACGACGACACGTCGTCGTGGTGGGATGGGTGGTGGCGGTCCAGCTGGTCCAGCCCCTCCAGCTCCTCCTGCCTGTGCCATGGCTCCAATCCTGATCTACTGGGTCCCTGGCCAATCACCTGCTGCCTCCTCCTCAATCGGGCCCACTATCAACTCTCTCCGCCAATACAATAGCTCCACCTCACTCAATCTAGCCTCTAATCCCAAGTCTCCACGTCAGACAAGTCGATTTGGATTGCAAATAACAAAAAGTGACAATGACAGGCCGTATTTTTCTTTTTATAGGTTTTTCGACCTTAACCGATGTCGGTTTCATTTTACCCTAAGGAACCGGTATCGGTCTCTTAACCGATGTCGGTCATGTAGAATCGACATCGGTTCACTACCCAACTTTCACCCCATTCTTTGCCCTTATTTACTCCTTGCCTCTTTTTCACCCATATCGCCTCTATCCACCTTTGCTGCGCAACATTTGTTCACTTGTTCGGCCCGACCCAAGGCCTCAACCTACCTATTCGGCCCGACCTAAGGCCTCAACCTACCAATTGGCCCGACCCAAGGCCTCGCCTACCTATTTGGCCCGACCCAAGGCCTCAACCTACCTATTCGGCCCGACCTAAGGCCTCAACCTACCAATTGGCCCGACCCAAGGCCTCGCCCTACCCATTTGGCCCGACCCAAGGCCTCAACCTACCAATTGGCCCGACCCAAGGCCTCGCCCTACCTATTTGGCCCGACCCAAGGCCTCAACCTACCTATTTGCCCGACCCAAGGCCTCAACCTACCTATTCGGCCCGACCCAAGGCCTCAACCTACCTATTCGGCCCGACCCAAGGCCTCAACCTACCCATTTGGCCCGACCCAAGGCCTTGCCCTCACTATTTGGCCCGACCCAAGGCCTCCCTTTACACTTCTGGCCCGACCCAAGGCCGCCACCCAACAACTTGGCCCAACCCACGACCGTACCACTTCCATACCTTACCCAAAATCAACACCATACACTTTATCCACCCATCCGGTAGTTTTTGGTTCAATCGAGCTCACCTGTTCGTGTTTTAGCATGATTAGGGTCCTTGACTTGATCTGTCGACCAGCTTTTCCCAGACCTAGACCGTGACGTTTATCTCAACCAAACCAACCTTTTGGTACTGCCGAACATGCCTAAACGTTCCTGTACCTCACCTGTTATATACCCTGGAGCTACTTCCTATGCCTTGGATACCAGGATTATATCACCCTTGTTTGGATAAACTATCGACCTTTGCCTACACATTGCTGGTTTGCTTGTCAAATCATGTACCCTCGTCGTACTATTGCATTTCAACATGCGTCTGCTTCCTTGGACCTACCCCACCACCTTACCATCCTCTCTACAACATGTACCCTTTATCAACCCTATCCCTGATTTCCCGTTCACTCAATCTGTGATAGATTTGAGGGGGATTACCTATATCCTTAACATGAGAAACCACTTCATATTATTGTCCGCGCAGCTTTACAGAACAAGCTACACGACAATAAGGGGCTAATGTAGACACCAAATTCGTGTCTTACGACCCCTTGTGACCCGCATCCCATTTCGCAACCTAACCTCATTACCTAAACTTTACACAATTATTTATTAATTACCTTGTAATTGATAAATCCACATCACCTTACCCGCCACCTCACTTTGCCACCTCATCATGACCTAGCCCTAACCCTAAACTAACCTAATTAAGACTTATGGCTTGGTCTAGACTCACATCCATAACTAATGCCTCCTTACTCGCACCCAAAGCCGACCTTCTAGCCACTTGACCAAGCCCGCAACTGATCTCTCGGGAGAAAAGCAGGGAAGGTGGGCTATTTTACTAAAAATAGACTACTTTTTCTGGCCGACCGATGCCGGTTCCTACTCGACCGCCGTCGGTTACGCAACCGCCCTTCGGTTCCTCGTAAATGGGCTCCCAAACCAAAAGAACGGATCAGAATTTCATTTTGGAGATCAGTCAAAGGATTTCTGAATCAACAGAGAGCATTGCGAGCGAGGAACAGAGTCCAGATCTTCACTTGACAGAGCAGAGACGAGTGGAAATACCAGAAGTGTTTACAACCAAGGAGATCAACTTGCATCTGTGCCAAAACCAGTAAGTCACATCTTGCATGTCCTTTGTTATAACATTTCTTATGCTTCTTGAATCTCAGTGCTCCTAAATCCGTTTCTGAATCCACTACCCAACGTGCCATTGCATCTAACTGTCATTCTTTTGCTTCTAACCATCCCATTTCCTAATACCATCCAAAAACCAGCCATTACAAACACCATAGCTGCCAAGAAGACCGTAGAACCCACCGCTATCGGTTATCAGTAACCGCCATCGCTATCGCAAGATCGCATCGGTTATCGATGTCGCCATCGGTTCCTCGATCAAAACCGTAAAAAACCAGCCTTTCCCCCTACCCAGTTTAACGAAATAATTTAATTAATATTTTGCAGTCTTTTGTGTTAATTCATATTAGCAGGGGAACTGACCACCTTCGAAAGGAAGTTTTATATTTCCTGGGCCCAAGGCAGTTTCCTCATTTATTGTTTAATCAAAATCTTGTGGTCTTGTGTTCTTATTTGCAGGTAGTCCTTCCAAGACAAAAAGGAGTCTCTGCAGTCAGCCTGATCTTTCTCTACGGTACGCGCACACCATCTCGACATTCAACAGGTATTCCTCCTAACCCTAACCTCATCTGTTTCTAAAAGGAATGAAAGGATAGAAGCAACTCTATTCCCAGAAGCCGAAACATTCCGAGTGAAACAAACATCTAATGAAAAATTAAACATTTTCAAAAACCATTTTCCTAAACATGATAAAACTTCAAATTCCACAAAAGATAAGGGTCAATCAGAAAATAATGTTAAGTATGAATAAATCATATGAACCATAAATTATGAACAAGACCTAGTTGGTACTATTAAAAATAAATCTGATTGTGCAATTACCACTAGGTAAAAGAAAGTTTTGGTTCATACAAATAAACAATGTTCTAACCCTCCTGAAGTTCTACCATCAAATTTGACATCTAACCCCAACATTACATCCACTACCTAATTCACTTCTTCTTCCAATTGTTTTAATATCATTAAACAATTAGAAAATGCTACAAAACAAATTTTTACCATGGTATTTGTAGTGCCCATTCAAACAACCACTTGAGACCCAAGAAACAACCTAGGGTTAGCTAGAAAATTATGGGATAATTTTTTTGATTTGAAGTGTCTACAACTAAGTTGCAAGACATTAGTTTTCACTAATAGGTTCCAGAACAAAACCTGCTTACCCAAACACACGTTTCCTTTATGAAATTATAACACATTTACAAGGTTCAAATTTTAGGGTTAGATGTTCTAGTTAGCTTCAAGGGTAATCGTACACCAAACTCCGCTCTCTAACAGGCTCAAAATTCAACTGGAATTTTCTCATATTCATTCTTTCAAAATTTCCCTAAACCATTCCCAATGGATAGAAAATTTCCTCACCTTTCTCGTGATATAAAAAGTCCTCTTAACTCAAAGTGCGAACTCAAGTTATGAGTGGGCGGAGTCCTGGGGTCAAATTTTCCTAGAGGGACATGTGGCAAGAGGAGGAGTGCACCTTGGGCGGGTTGGCGGGTTGCGGGGCGACATTGGGAAGTTTTACCATCACATGGCTCAAAATCAAAATGTGCTCTGAACCCCCGTGGGTCCCCAGGGGACACGTGTCGAGTCCCGACGCAAGGGGAAAAATGGAAAAGGGAAGGGTGGGGCGGCGAACTGATTTACCGCTTAGCACCC
The DNA here is from genome assembly GCA_018340775.1 of Taxus wallichiana var. yunnanensis. Lineage (NCBI taxonomy): Eukaryota > Viridiplantae > Streptophyta > Pinopsida > Cupressales > Taxaceae > Taxus > Taxus wallichiana. The sequence goes on from CM031243.1 coordinate 831,366,825, forward strand.
AAAGGGAAAGAGGGAAAGAAAGGACGCGCGGGTCTGCTTTCCCACTGAAGGAGGGAAAATGAGGGAGAAAGTAGAGTTGTGGGCCATGGGAGGAATTTTGGAATTTTTCCCAAAGGCCCAAAAATGAATTTTCTCCCGAACCCCGCCTCCACCCCAAGGTGCCATGTGGCATGCTTTCATTGGCTGTGGATAATGGGGTCAACATGGAAATTTTTCAAATTTTTTTTTTTAAATATAAGGGGTTTAAAAGAACCCATACCTCTGCCATAGCCACAAGGGGACACGTGGCACCCTTTGATTGGCTGTGGGCCGACGGAGGGAAAAGTGAAAATTTTCTAAAAATTTTCAAAAAGTTAAAGGGGTAAAATTCATCCGTGCCTCCTCAGCCCATGGAGGACACGTGGCAGCCTTTGATTGGATGCGGGCGGTGGAGGGAAAAGTGAAAATTTTCCCGAGCCCAAAATTTCAAAAAAAATTCTAAGGCAATTTTGATGGGAAATTTTTGGGTTGCGGGCCCGATAGGGAAAATTTTCCCAAATTTTCCCGCCAAGGCACAAAAACTTCAAAGTGTCATAACTTGAGCTAGAAAGCTCAATTTTGGGAAAACAAGGACTTTTCAGAAATCTCTCAAAGCCCTCTTTGCACAAGAAACATAAAATTTACTTTTAGATGAAGTTTTAAGGGTCAATTTTGTAAAATGATCTGCAGGCCTTTATTTGGCAAACTGGCAATTTCCAACTTATAATTTTGGTAAAATTAGAACTCCTCCTTTGCTCAACATGTCAAACAGACATGGAGGATCAGTCTAGGGAGGGTTTAGAGTGTTTTAGGGAAGTCAATTTATCTAATCTGTTCAAGGTTGCATTTTTTCGGCAATAGACGGAAAAATGACTATGCAAGCTCCGAATTGAAATTCATTAAGTTTTGGAGATTCATTCTTGACTGTTATAGTGAATTTGAGTTCCTTAGGTAGTAATAAGTCTAATTTTCAATGTTTCATAACTTATTGTTTAGTGCAAGTATGAACTATTCATTTTTATTAAAATGTGAATTGCCAGATGAAGTATATTACAGTGAACTATTTCTTTAAATTGGAATCTCCATTTTGTCATTTAAATGTGCATATGATTCCTAACTTAGTCAAATAAATTTCTTATTAAATCATCCATCTAATTCTAAATGAAACTACATTTCTGATTTCAGTTTTAATATACATTTTACAAGGAAAATAACATTGACTTTCATTCCATATGGATTATTCTTTCAACATTCCAAACAAAGGTTTCCATTGCAAGTAAAACTTAGATTTATAATGGAGAAGATAGCATATGAATGAGGTAAAACAATTTTGAGAAATGCAATCCTTCATGGATCATCAATAAATTTTTGCTACTTTCCTTTCTATTTACTTTGAAACTACAAGACATACAATAACAACACTGCTTTCTTATTCCTTTTCAAAACAGAGATATCATTCTTAGACAACAAAATAATTCCAGATATACAATCCAAATTTTGAAACTACTTCAATCTTCTATTCATAATTCCATAATAGTTTTACAACTTGTCACTTTTCCAATTTGAATTGGTTTCAAATTGCATAGTACAAAGTATAAAATATCATTCACATTTTCTTTCCAAAGTAAAACAGAGAAGTATAATTCTTCTTGTACATTTCTCAATTCAATTACAACTTCCATTAACAATGTAATGCTTCACATTACAACATTTATACATTCATCCACTAAAAGTGGGAAAATTTATATTGAATTACTCAAAGGGAAATGACTGTCAAACTGTGGAATTCTTTCTCCCAACAACAACATGCTTGTTTCTTCTTCTTTGAAACTTTGATCACAACAAGGAAGGGGGAAAGGCAACGCTCTCCACCCAACCAAGACATCCAATGAGAAAGGAGAAGCCATCCTTCCCCATTGGCCCCAAGCCCCAACCATATTGAAATGGAGCATGAATATCAACACATGGCAACAAGGGCTTCTATCACATACAAGCAACATTCAAATTGCATACGATAAAAAATATGCACAATTTAAAATAAGGCTTCTATCACATACAAGCAACATTCAAATTGTATACAATAAAAAATATGCACAGTTTAAAATAAGACAACAGTTCCCAACTGCATTTGAAATAATTCATACAACACATAGGCTTGATCAAGCAAGCCAACAAGAGCAAGGACTATGGGGAACTCCTTATGCCTCCCGATTTGGAATTGGGCATCCACCAAAATACATACCACCAATAACCATATCAACTACATTTGAAACAATTCATACAACACATAGGCTTGATCAATCAAGCCAACAAGAGCAATGACTATGGGGAACTCCTTATGCCTCCCAATTTGGAATTAGGCATCCACCAAAATGCATACCACCAATAATCATATCAACCCCATAAACCTTATATCTCCCAACCCTCCTTATGCTGCCCCCATGTTTATCCCTTATGTCCTCCCTCCCCCATAGTAAGAAATTTAAGCAATTTCTTTTCCAAGGTGGATCCCAAACCAAAACTCCTCCACACTAAAACTGTGCCATTGGGAATCCCTTATGCCCCCCATATGAAATCCCCATAGCCTTCTCCTACACCTTGACCTAAGCATTCTACCCAACCAGTCAAGAATGTAAACACAAACACCATTCAAAAATGCATGCAAGAGAAGGAAAGCATTTAAAAATACAACTCAAGATGCCTACCTCTCCATATTGGAGTTTTTTCCAAGCTCACAAGATTTCCACAATGTCAAAGTACAGTCCAAAACCAGCAAATTATAAGCAGGAAAAAAGACTCCAAGCTCTTCCTCAAAAAGGCTCCAAAAGAAAACAACACCAAAAATGTGCCCCCAAGAGTAAATAACAAAGTTTCAACAACCATAAACAAGCAAGGAGTTTCACTTTTATAGGAGAGGTAAGAGAAGAGGATGATGTGGATTCATGTGGGATGCCACATCATTCTTCCTCAACCCCAAGAGAAAATTCAACATCCTTCACCAAATCATAATAAATAAAAATGACAAAATCACTTACATCCTCCAAAAATGCCCATACTCCAAAAGGACCAAATTAAAAACATGTAAGGGAAGTGCAATTAAAACTTACATATTGTCACTTCAAAATGCATTATAAATGCCTACATTTAACCTCCAAACCATAGGCATGGTTGGTGGATCATTCTAAGAGGTGTGGGAAAAGTTTAACTTGTCCCACAAGCCTCCAAATTCAGCCTCCAAGGTGAAATTCGAACTCCATAAAAGATGGAGTGCTCGACCTTCCAAACTATGCCTTACAAGACTCTTACATATTTCTTACACATTCTTACACACTCTTCCAAAATTATTATTTAAACTCAACAAATTTATTAATTACATTCCATGTCCCAATTAAATTTAAATAAAATTTAACTATATGATCTCTCACATTAATCTACCACATTTAAATTAATTAAAAGAAGGAACACATTACAAATAAAATACATACAACAATAATTCAAAAAGGAACACATAAATAAAACACTTATCCCATGGTCACATATAATGGAAATCCCCCATGGGAATTCCTAACATAACACAACACACAAACACATAACACAGTTGCCATGGTGACCTTGTTGAATTCACCTAGAATTTTAATATGGTTAGTCTCCAGTCCCCCGACATTGTTGTGATTTTTAACCTGTAAAATTCAAATACCTCCTTTGGCCTCATGGCCATATCAAAACATCCAAAATGATATAAACAACATTTCAAAATCATCTAAACACATGAATCACAACAATATCAAGAATTCAACATTATCATTTTCAATTAATTAATCAACTATATCATCATCTATAATATGTCCACGTCAAAATAGTATATTATCAACCTCATATAAAAATGTCTCTAGTAACCATCATGCATAATAACCGAATCCAGATCAATAATAATCCATGATCTAACATCTAACCATCATACTAAAAAAAAACATAATAGTGTCCATAATATGATCAATAGTATCAAAATCAGTATCTAAAAGTGTCAAAGGGAAGTGGGCACTACATCCCCCTCCCCTTAGACTCGACTTCCTCTTGGAAGTCACTGGAACAAATGTGGAAACTACACTCGTAATACTTTGTGGCATCCTCCCAAGTGGTTGTAATCTCATCATATCTGTCCCACTACACCCATACCTGATCAATCTCTCTACCTCAAAGTCCCAGGGTCCTACGATCTATGATATGGATGGGCTCCACCATCACCTGTCCCTGATCCTGCACCTGCAATGATGTCCACTCCAACACATGAGAAGGATCTGTAATGTACCTCCTAAGGACAAAAACATGAAACACATCATGTACGCGAGACAAGCTGGGTTGCAATGCTAGACGGTAAGCCAAAGGGCCGATAAGCTCTAAGATCTCAAAAAGACCAATGAATCGAGGAGCTAACTTAGAACCTTTTCCATAGTGGATAGGGCTCTTGTGTGGCCTAGACATAAAGGAACACCTTCATGCCCACATCAAAACTATGATCAATCCTATGCTGATCCGCATACTTCTTCTACCTATCCTGTGCCTCCTACAATCTCTACCTGATCAACACTACCTGCTGCTCCATGTCTTGCAAAAGAGTTGGTCCAAGAGATACTCTGTCCTCTAACTTGTCCCAGCTAAGGGGTGTCCTACACTCTCTACCATATAATTCCTGAAAAGGAGCCATGCCTATAGAACTTTGAAAACTATTATTGTAGGAAAACTCCACTAAGTACAGGTACTCCTCCCACTTAGACTGCTGATCCATCACATACATCCTAAGCATATCCTCCAAAATCTGATTCACTTGCTTGGTCTATCCATCTATCTCAGGGTGATATGCTTGTGCTGAAGTTGATCCTCGTCCCGAGGACATACTACATGGTAGTCCAGAAATGTGAAGTGTACAAAGGATCGTGGTCACAAATGATCTTCCATGGAATCCCGTGCAACCTGATGATCTCATCCAAATATACTGTGCATCACCTTTGCTTTAGCTATATAAGTGGTCTTCACTAGAGAAAAGTGAGCCACTTTTTTCAATTTATCAACCGTGACCATAATGGCGTCGTGGTGATATCTTGACATAGGTAGCCCAATAATGAAATCCATGGAAATGGTGTCCCACTTCCATTCCAATATGGCATGAGGATAAAGAAGACCTGTTGGATGCTGATGCTCGGCCTTAACCCTCTGGCACTCTAAAACCATGACACAAATTGAGCCATGTCTCGATGAAGTCCTCTCCAGTGGTACAACTATCTCAAGGTAGCGTGCATCTTCTTCACCCCGAGATGGGCTGAATAGGGTGCACGATGTGCCTCTACCAAGATTTCCTACCTCAAGCCTCCATCTCTGGGAACATATATCTTGCCTTTGTGCCTAAGAAGACCATTTTCCTCTAAGGAAAAGCCATCAAAATTCCCCTCAAGGGGTCTCTGTGACTTGATCTCTGCTTGTACTGCCATGTAGAAGCTATCAAGAGGAAGCTGCTGAAGAATCTTGCTTTACAAATCTATGCTCACTGAGGTAGCCATAGCCACATGTCTCCATCTGCTAAGAGCATCTGCTACCACATTCTCCTTCCCCTTCACATGCTCTATCTCCATGTCATACTCATAAAGTAACTCCATCCAACACTTGTTGATGAACGCTTAGATTGGGCTGCGTGAAGAGGTGGTGAAGACTCAAATGATCTGTCCTGAGTGTGAATCTCTGTCCAAGAAGGAAATGTCTCCATCTAACCAAAGCATGCATGACTACCATAAGCTCAAGATCATGGGTTGGATAATTAATCTCATGATCCTTGAGTTTGCGAGACTCAAAAGCTACAACCCTGCCATCCTGTATCAACACACCTCCAAGCCCTGCTAAAGAAGCATTTGTGCAAACAAAGAACTCACCTTGTGGATCCAGCACTACAAGAATGGGTGCTGTAGTGAGGCACTCCTTCATGTTTCAAGGCCTACTCACATCTATTCGTCCAAACAAACTTCTTCCCTTTCCTCTGAAGGGAAGTGATAGGGTGCGCAATCCGAGAGAAGTCCTGAACAAATATCTAGTAGTATCCTACTAAACCCATGAAGTTGCGCACCTCAATCACTGTAGTGGGTGTTGGCTAATCCATAATGGCTCTAATCTTGGAAGGATTGACTACGATACCTTCCCCGAAATAATATGACCCAAATACTGCACCTCTGTCTAGAAGAAAGCACACTTCTCCAAGTTCCTCGTAAAGTCTTGCTCATGAAGACACTGGAGAACCTATCGAAGGTTCCCCTCGTGCTCCTCACGTGTACATGAGTATATCAAGATGTCATCAAGGAAGATGAGCATGAAGTGATCTAAAAGGTTATAAATACCCCATTCATCAAACTCATAAACACTGCAGGGGCATTCGTCAAACCAAAAGGCACCACTGTGAACTCATAGTGCCCATATCTCGTGTGGAAGGTGGTCTTATGAATTTCTACCTCTGAAATCCTCAACTGATGGTAGCCTCGCCTTGAGATCAATCTTAGAAAACACTGTGGCTCCCTTCATCTGATCAAACAAGTCGTCAATACAAGGAAGAGGATAAAAATTCTTGATCGTTACCTTGTTCAATTGTCGGTAATCAATACACAACCACAATGATCCATCCTTCTTCTTTACAAAGATCACCTGTGTACTCCAAGGGGATACAATAGGATGGATAAGGACCTTCTCCAAAAGGCCCTCAAGCTACAACTTGAGCTCATAGAGCTCTGGGGTGGTCATCCAATAAGGTGCCCGTGAGATAGGCTCTACTCTAGGAACTAGGTCTATATGAAAATCAATCTCACGTGGGGGTGGTAACCCTAGTAGCTCCCTTGGAAAAACATCAGAAAAATATCTCAAGATGGAATGATCATCTAGTGATGGTCCACTAGACCCATCCTTTGACCTATCACTAATTGTAACAACATACATCTGACAACCCCATCGCATGCACCGCTTAAGCTGCATAAGCGGAAATGGTATCAATAGATCTTGGTCTCTTAACCCCGAGATCACCGACTAACTCCCAAATCATCTCGCACAAGATGTAGTCTTATGATAACAATCCATCCTATACCTATGTGCAAATAGCCAATCCATACCTAAAATGACTCCATACGAGCCCAAAGGAAGAATACGGAGATCGAGGTAGTGGTGAAAGGTCCCAAATCTATAGCACACACTCCTTAACTAAGGAGTCTACAAAGATATTAGCTCCGTGAAGCCATCTCGACATCCTAATCCGAGACCTTGCCTAATCGCCACCATCCTACATCTCTCTACTAAAGATGATGTAATGAAAGAATCATAAGAACTAGAATCAAACAACACGAGGGTAGGAATATGACTAATGCTACTTGTGGTCTCGATGACTTTACTCGGTGCTCTACTGCGGCGCTTCTCAACCATTGCATAAATCCTATGGCTGCATCCCATGTCACCAACTATCAGCTCAGAAACCAGCTCCTTACTCTTGTTAGGGTTCTGAGGACAATCTCTCCAAAAATGTCCAGCTACTCCACATCCAAAGCAACCACCTGATCCTCTTCAAGGAAAAACACCTCTAGTAGGTGCCCTAGAAGCCTATGGTGTGGATTCTGATGATCTAGTTATGGTATTCTATGGCCTCTACCGCGAGCTTTAGCTGACTGAGATCAAGGTCCACCTCGTGTCCCGATGGGACCCCTAGGAGGAGGCCCCATACTTCGACCTCTCTCGTGCATTAGCTCTGTGGTGGAGGTCTACACGGTGGGTGGGACTATTGCCTGCTTTGCTGCTGCCACTACGCTACCGTGGCCTAAAAGATGAGTGTGTTGAATGCTAACCACCATGAGGAAGAGGTACCAAACCTCTCGATTTACCATCCTGCATCTGATGAATGCGGCTCCTGACTCGGTCTCTAGCCTACTAGGTTTTACTCTGAGTCTCCTTTGTAATATAGGCCTTCTTGAAAAAATTTGCTAAAAGTCTCGTGGATAGTGAATCCACACTACACCTCCAATATCCAAATTTAGGCCTCAGATGAACCTGTGAATCTACACCTGCTCATCCTACATATACTCTACATACTGAAGTAGATCTAGAAATCTACTCTCATACTCTATTGAAAGGGTAGCCTGTTGGAGGTCATGGAACTCATCAATCCTCTACTGGATGAACCTTCGTGATAGATATCTACTCCTGAATCTCTCCTCAAATAGCTCCTAAGTCACTATCTCTGAATCAACATGGAGCTTCTGCTCCTCTATCCTCCATACTCCTACTCCATCCCTTAGTAGATAGATCACAACATGAGATTTTTGTGTTGCTAGAACAAGGACAAAGCTTGAAGCAACCACTCAAGCTCACTAGTCAGGCCTCTACCTAAAATCCACCTATATCACCTAAGTAATGTGAGGGCCTAAGCTTTAGGATCTCCTTGATGTGATCCACTGCTATGGTTTGTTGGCCTCTAGGTCTCTCTACATGCTCATCCCTAAGCCTAGGGCTCTGAGACCTCTCTCTATGCTCCGGAACTCTATCACCCTGTCTCCTAGGTGGTGAATCTACTCATATTGACTCCACATGGGAGTTCTCTCCTCTATGCTCCTCACTGAGTCGAGGAGATACCTGACCCTTGATAGAAGGAGCTCTATCATGACTAGCTGCATGCCCTCCTACTGATCCTCCGCGTAGAGCGACATTAACATCCTGAAGGGTCTGTAGAATCTAAGGTAGAATGGCTGCTACACCCTGATCCGGTGGTGGTGGTGGTGGTGAATCTGAGTCTCTGTGAAGGTTCCTCTCACTCCGTCTGAGCCTCCTGCATAGACCAAAGTGAGAGTTAGTTCATTTTCTAAGTTATACAACTTCCATGTTTACTAAAAACATACAAATTCTTGCTAAGTTGTTTTCTAGGTTTCAGTGTGCTAGGTTTAAGTTTTCATGTCTCAAGTTTTCTAGTGTGCCCAATGGTCCAAGCCTTTGAACCACTGCTCTGATACCAAATTGTAGTGCCCGTTCAAACAACCACTTGAGACCCAAGAAACAACCTAGGGTTAGCTAGAAAATTATGGGATAATTTTTTTGATTTGAAGTGTCTACAACTAAGTTGCAAGACATCAATTTTCACTAATAGGTTATGGAAAAAACCTACTTACCAAAACACAAGTTTCCTTTATGAACTTATAACACGTTTACAAGGTTCAAATTTTAGGGTTAGATGTTCTAGTTAGATTCAGGGAGTAATCTTACCCCAAACCTGCTCTCTAACAGATCAGAACTTTAACTAGATTTTTATCATATTTACTAATTTAAAAATTTCTCTAAACCATTCCCAATGGATAGGAAATTTCCTCACCTTTCCGGTGATATAAATAAGTCCTCCTAACTCCAAGAAAACTCAAGTTATGAGTGGGTGGAGTCTTGGGGTCAAATTTTCCCAAGAGGGACACGTGGCAAGAGGAGGAGGAGTGCACCTTGGGCGGGTTGGCGGGTCATGGGGCAGCATTGGGAATTTTTTCCATCACATGGCTCAAAGTAAAAATGTGCTCCGCACCCCCGTGGGTCCCCAAGGGACACGTGTCAGGTCCTGGTGCAAGGTGAAAAAGGGAAAAGGGAAGGGCGGGCGGCAGACCGATTTAGCGCTTAGCGCCCAAAGGGAAAAAGGGAAAGAAAGGATGCACGGGTCCATACAGCTGCTGAAGGAGGGAAACCGAGGGAGAAGGTGGAGTTGTAGGCTACGGGAGGAATTTTAGAATTTTTCCCAAAGGCCCAAAAATGAATTTTCTCCCAAACCCTCGTTGCACAGCACCCCAAGGTGCCATGTGGCACGCTTTCATTGGCCGCGGGGGCAAGGGGTCAACATGGAAATTTTTCCCAATTTTTTTTTTTAAAAGCTAAGGGGTTTAAAAGAACCCACACCTCCACCATAGCCATAAGGGGACATGTGGTGCCCTCTGATTGGTTGCAGGCCGGTGGAGGGAAAAGTGAAAATTTTCCAAAAAATTTCAAAAAGTTAAAGGGGTAAAATTCATCCGCGCCTCCACCTTAGCCCCTGGAGGACACGTGGCAGCCTCTGATTGGATGCGGGTTGGCGGAGGGAAAAGTGAAAATTTTCCCGAGCCCAAAATTTTAAAAAAAATTTCTAAGGAAAATTTGATGGGAAATTTTTGGGTCGCGGGCCCGATAGGGAAATTTTCTAAATTTTTCCGCCAAGGCACAAAAACTTCAAAGTGTCATAACTTGAGCTAGAAAGCTTAGTTTTGGGAAAACAAGGACTTTTCAAAATATATCAAATCCCTCTTTGCATAGGGAACATAAAATTTACTTTTAGATGAATTTTTAAGGGTCAATTTTGTAAAAATGATCTGCAGGCCTTTATTTGGCAAACTGGCAATTTCCAACTTAAAATTTTGGTAAAATTAGAACTCCTCCTTCACTCAACATGTCAAACAGACATGGAGGATCAGTCTAGGGAGGGTTTAGAGTGTTTTAGGGAAGTCAATTTATCCAATTTGTTCAAGGTTGCATTTTTCCAGCAATAGACGGAAAAAATGATTGTGCAAGCTCCGAATTGAAATTCATTAAGTTTTGGAGATTCATTCTTGACTGTTATAGTGAATTTGAGTTCCTTAGGTAGTAATAAGTCTAATTTTCAATGTTTCATAACTTATTGTTTAGTGCAAGTATGAACTGTTCATTTTTATTAAAATGTGAATTGCCAGGATGAAGTATATTACTAGTGAACTGTTTCTTTACATTAGAATCTCCATTTTTTCATTTAAATGTGCATATTATTCCTAGCTTAGTCAAATACATTGCATATTAAATCATCCATCTACTTATAAATGAAACTACATTTCTGATTTCATTTTTAATATACATTTTGCAAGGAAAATAATAACACTGACTTTCATTCCATATGCATTCTTCTTTCAACATTCCAAACAGAGGTTTCCATTGTAAGTAAAACTTAGATTTATAATGGAGAAGATAGCATATGAATGAGGTAAATTTTTTTGAGAAATGCAATCCTTCATGGATCATCAATAAATTTTTGCTACTTTCCTTTCTATTTACTTTCAAACTACAGTACATACAATAACAACACTGTTTCTTATTCCTTTTCAAAACAGAGATATCATTCTTAGACAACAAAACAATTCCAGTATACAATCCAAATTTTGAAACTACTTCAATCTTCTATTCATAATTCCATAACACTTTTACAACTTGTCACTTTTCCAATTTGAATTGGTTTCAAATTGCAAAATACAAAGTATAAAATATCATTCACATTTTCTTTCCAAAGTAAAACAGAGAAGTATAATTCTTCTTGTGCATTTCTCAATTCAATTACAACTTCCATTAACAATGCAATGCTTCACATTACAACATTTATACATTCATCCACTCAAAGTGGGAAAATTTATATTGAATTACTCAAAGGGAAATGATCACAAACCATGTGGAATTCTTTCTCCCAACAAAGAACATACATGCTTGTTTCTTCTTCTTTGCAACTTTGATCACAACAAGGAAGGGGAAAGGCAACGCTCTCCACCCAACCAAGACATCCAATGAGAAAGGAGAAGCCATCCTTCCCCATTGGCCCCAAGCCCCAACCATATTGAAATGGAGCATGAATATCAACACATGGCAACAAGGGCTTCTATCACATACAAACAACATTCAAATTGCATACAATAAAAATATGCATAGTTTAAAATAAGACAACAGTTCCCAACTGCATTTGAAATAATTCATACAACACATAGGCTTGATCAAGCAAGCCAACAAGAGCAATGACTATGGGGAACTCCTTATGCCTCCCGATTTGGAATTGGGCATCCACCAAAATACATACCACCAATAATCATATCAATCCCATAAACCTTATATCTCCCAACCCCTCCTTATGCCCCCCCCCCTAGCAATAAATTTAAGAAGTTTCTTTTCCAAGGTGGATCCCAAACCAAAACTCCTCTACACTAAAAATCGTGCGATTGGCAATCCCTTATGCCCCCTATATGAAATCCCCATAGCCTTCTCCTACACCTTGCCCTAAGCATTCTACCCAACCAACCAAGAATGTAAACACAAACACCATTCAAAAATGCATGCAAGAGAAGGAAAACATTTAAAAATAGAGCTCAAGATGCCTACCTCTCCATAATGGAGTTTGTTTCAAGCTCACAAGATTTCCACAATGTCAAAGTGTAGTCCAAAACTAGAAAATTATAAGCATGCAAAAAGACTCCAAGCTCTTCCTCAAACAAGCTCCAAAAGAAAACAACACCAAAAATGCACCCCCAAGAGGAAATAACAAAGTTTCAACAACCATAAACAAGCAAGGAGTTTCACTTTTATAGGAGAGGGAAGAGAAGAGGATGATGTGGATCCATGTGGGATGCCACATCATTCTTCCTCAACCCCAAGAGAAAAGTTAACATCCTTCACCAAATCACAATAAATAAAAATGACAAAATCACTTACATACTCTAAAAATGCCCATACTCCAAAAGGATCAAATTAAAAATATGTAAGGGAAGTGCAATTGAAACTTACATATTGTCACTTCAAAATGCATTATAAATGCCTACATTTAACCTCCAAACCATAGGCATGGTTGGTGGATCATTTTAAGAGGTGTGGGACAATTTTAACTTGTCCCACAAGCCTCAAAATTTGGCCTCCAAGGTGAAATTCAAATTCCATAAAAGATGGAGTGCTTGACCTTCTAAACTATGCCTTACAAGACTCTTACATATTTCTTACACACTCTTCCAACATTATTATTTAAACTCAACAACTTTATTAATTACATTTCATGTCCCAATTAAATTTAAATAAAATTTAACTATATGATCTCTTTCATTAATCTACCACATTTAAATTAATTAAAAGAAGGAACACATTACAAATAAAATACATACAACAATAATTCAAAAAGGAACACATAAATAAAACACTTATCCCATGGTCACATATAATGGAAATCCCCCATGGGAATTCCTAACATAACACAACACACAAACACATAACACAATTGCCATGGCGACCTTGTTGAATTCACCTAGAATTTTAATATGGTTAGTCTCCAGTCCCCCAACATTGTTGTGATTTTTAACTTGTAAAATTCAAATACCTCCTTCGGCCTTGTGGCCATATCAGAACATCCAAAATGATATAAACAACATTTCAAAATCATCTAAACACATGAATCACAACAATATCAAGAATTCAACATTATCATTTTCAATTAATTAATCAACTATATCATCATCTATAATATGTCCACGTAAAAACAATATATTATCAACCTCATATAAAAATGTCTCTAGTAACCATCATGCATAATAACCGAATCCAGATCAATAATAATCCATGATCTAACATCTAACCATCATACTAAAAAAAAACATAATAGTGTCCATAATATGATCAATAGTATCAAAATCAATATCTAAAAGTGTCAAAGGGAAGTGGGAACTACAAGATTTCTTCAATCATCTCTTGCGTTACAAAATGTTTTTATTACAAAAAGCATGTGTTCCAAAAGTTTTAACTCCCAACAATTATAGGTCTTAATCATTGATACCTTTCCAGCCAATCCTATCTTATCACTTGGACCCGCTAACCTTCTTAACCCAAAAATTACTAACCATTAATCTTTATATGTCAAAGCTTTCATTACCCACCATAAAGTCAAATGTGTTCTCATATATAATGGATTAGTACTAAATATTTACTCCATGAAACTATTACAGTGTTTCAGCTATACTAAAAATAATGCAAAATGGTATCATAACTATTTATGCATATGATAAAATGAAAGGAAATCATGGGCATAGTCACAATGCTACTTAAGGCTAGACCAACCAAATTGGACACATTATGCCATGTGGTGGACTTAGAAGTTCCTTATAACATTATCCTCATTCTTCCATGGATTCATGCAATGAAGGCTATTGATGGAGAAAATTAAAATGTGAGAATGAGGATCATGCGGTAACACACACATCAACCGAGTTTCACTCAAACGCGAAGTAGCGAGATGAAGTTCCATGGGGAGAAATCATTCAACAATGAAATTTGCATCCAAATAAAAGTCTCACTTATATCATTCCACCATAGCTCTAATGAAAGGAAAGGGGTAAAAATAAGGGTGTTGTGTAACCCCCAATGCATGGTAATCATACCTCCTCAAGTGAAGAAGAGGATTTACATTCCTGAAATGGAATGTAACTCCTATATGACATACTTGATGCACACTAACATGTATGAGAGAATCTATTATAACCCCTACGAAACCTAAGACCTACGAACTCAATAAGTGAGATGAATCACCAATGATGTGGACAATGAAACAAACTAGAACCCCATTCATCGTAATCTTAGGATGAGGCCAAAAGTCGAAACAAGAGAAATAGGTCCTGATAAATAATCTTGATGAGAAACCCATAAAAACAAGGATCTAAAGTAGCAGAGGAAAACCCAGTGGGAAAAACATCCAGAACAAGATAAAGAAGAAACTACCCTAAACAACTAAGAGAGATGTGACAAGCGGGTCTTGACAACTAAGGGCCCGATAAGGTACCCATGCACAACCGAGGCTTCCTCTCTAGAATAAGAAGAGAGAAGAGAAATGAGACAAGAAGGACTGTATAATATATGAAGCCATAGGTGGATCTGAACTTTGCAACTACATGAATTATCTAAGAAAAGTGTCGATGACGTGGTCCTCAATCAAGAGTGAAGATTATCCAACCACACCGAAAATGTTCCTAACCTTAGGAAGGAAAAGAATGGAGTAGTGGAAGTATTCCCACTCAGAAGAAAATTGAAGGAATAACTCTAAATTTAGTCCATTGAAATGTGAGATAGGTCTAGAATATGAGTGCACAACAACCAAAGGTAATGCCATGAGTTTAAAACTATTAGAGTGAGATAGAGGAACACCCTCTAAAAAGGTGCCTAAGTAAAGAAAAGGCTAAGAACCAACCCCACAAAAGAGAAAGAGGATCCATAGATAAGGGTGGATTAATGAAGGTATCTCGAAAAGTGGAAGTGATAAGAGTCCTAGAAGGGGAACTCTAAACAAAGGAGATGAAGGAATCCTCTGAAAACCCGTAGAAGGATAAGAAACTACTTGTAATGCACCACAAGTAGGCATTGCGAAGAGATGACAAAGGCATGAAAGATAATCATCCTAAAAGGGTGGCTCAAAAATAAGAGAACAATGTATGATAGGTATGAATCATCAACACATGAAGGAGGAGGAGTGTAAAGGGCTGCACACAATTGAAGTAGAAAGGATATGCAATGAAAGTATGAGGCTAGGAAAATACTACTCGATGTTTGATGGGAAGGGAAGAGTGTTAACATACTTTGAAAAGTGGTGAGAGAAAGAGAAGAGGATTACTCATTAGTACTCTTGTCATCATAACTAGAAGCAAAATCCTTGTTATCGTGGGATATAAATAAGCAAGTATGTGTCATCGAATTATAATCACATGAAGATGAAGGGGAGACAATTGTATGTCACATAAAAGATACTATAGATGGTGTGATGAGGATTTGAGTGTGCAACATGAAATAAAAGAGGTCTCAAGACATGTAATATCAAGTGACCAAAAAATGGTCGCATGTGTCAAGGTAGTCCTTAAGATGTTAAGGATTAGTGGGTATAGGAGCTAGCCCATACGCTAAAGGGAGAAAGGCCCTTGTGAGTGAAGTAACATTCCATAGAAACACGTGATGATGTATAGTTCTCTCTACCAAGAAGAATTGGTGGTGGATGAGAAGCAATATTGTGAAGCTCAACTTTGAAAAGAGAATCCTCCATGGTGTAAAAGTGCAGAAATCATGAGATTAAGGGTGCATGAATACACACAAGGTTGTAAGATGTAGGACTCAGTCGAGAATGCATTTGCATGTAATACAACACTCAAGAATAATGATAACCCCTATTTGTGGAACTTGATAAGTAGTGCGTTGATTATAATAAGGTGTGTTCATGCGACGTGGGACAATTGACCACTCACCTTGCAGAGGCGATGAATAAAAAAGAGTGGAGGCTACAATGAGTCTCAACCAAAAGAGGAACAACATATAAGCACACACAAAAGAGAATAAGAAAGGAACACGGGGACAAGAAAATGGTTAGTGTGAGAGAATGCATCTCACATCACAAAAGATAGACTCTCTTGCTGCAAGGCTATGGTGGACATGGTCACTAGCCATAAACAAGGAATATCACTATAATGCATGTGAGCCAAAAAGTGTCCCGAAAATCCCAATAACCCTATAATGAATCCCAAAAATTACTTCCCACTTAATGATAAATTTCAATTAATTTTCCCATAATTAGAATTAGGCTAATTGGAAAAAGGGAAAAAATACAAAAATTCAAAGAGGGTAAGAGAATTGTCTTGTGGCTCAAGGGTGAGCTAACTTAGCTCAATGAAATGGGCCGGAGAGAGATGAGATGGGGGCAAGCTACATCTAGGTGGGTGAGCTAGAGCTTGATGAACCAAGATCATGGATGAGATGTAAAGCTAACAAGTTATACACAAGTTGAAGTGGATGGGTGAGATGAAGGGAAGCCATGCATCTGAGTTGTTAATGAGTTAAACGGCCGAGGCATGCAAGATTTGGTAGAGTCCATGTGACCAAGATATCGGGAGTGTTGGTGAGTCAAGTGTAGAGTGGATGCCATGTGGATGGATGCTGGACTAGGGAAACATGGGGCTTAGAGAAAGATATTGAGGTGATAGGTTTGTGAGATGGATGAGGAAGAGCTTTGTGAGGAATCTGAGCAGTAACAGTTCGAGGAAGTCAAATGAAGTAGAGCGATGACAAGATTCCCGGTAGAACACGAATAGAATGAAACATGGGCTTGGTGAAGAAAAATTGGCCTGGATCAATGTGAGTGGGGCCAACACTAGAATAAGGAGGGTGCAATAGGATTCATAGGCTAAGAAGAAGCTAGGGATGACACATGGAGAAAACTAGGGACAAGCCAAAGGATGTAAGGCTCAAAGTGGATGAATGCATGTAAAAGGAAAAGAATAAACAATCATGATGGAGTAGGTCCATGAGAGCCTTATACAACATGTAGAGGCTGATAAATGAGGTGAAGACATTAGAGTAATGAAACAATGTAAGAGGGATGATCCAAGGGAAAAAAATGACAAGGAAACAAAACGCTGGGCATGGTGAGTTGTAGGCATAGAAGGAGTTGGAAAATACAAGGCTCAATGCTTGAGTTGAGCAAACTAGGGAGATGGCCAAGTTGATGAGAAGAGTAGATGAAAGTGAGTTTTAAAGAGGAGAAGTGGAAATATGATAGAGCTCGGTTCCCGGCTTTGGCAATATGGGGTTGATTTGGGCCCTAAAACATCCTTCAAACACCCCAAACACTACATTGAAACCTCAAAACTTAAAAATGAATGAGTGATGAACTCCTTAATTACATGCATAACCTACAAATGGAAAAAACTTAGAAACCACGGACCAAACAACCAACAACCTCCAAATAAGATAAACCCATAATAACACCAAATGAATGAAAATAACACATGATAGAATAGCCATTACGAAGCCACACACAAAACCAATAAAATATTGAATGAAGAGTAGTAAGTAATGGAAAACTTGAGAGTAGCGTAGATCCTAAGAACGTGATTTGATACCATGATAGAGAAAGTGAAAATACAAGAATGAGGATCATGTGAGATAACATGCACATTAACCGATTTACACTCAAATGACAATGTGAAGTTTTATAGGGGAATAAGCATTAAACCATGAAATGTGCATGCAAAGAAATGTCTCACTCATCTCATTCCACCATATACATGAAGAAAGGAAAGGGTTAAAAATAGGGAGCCGTGTAACCCCAATGCATGGTAGTCATTCCTCCTCAAGTGGAAAATAGGAGTACATTCATAAAATGGAAAGTAAATCTCATATGATGCACTGATGCGATAAACATGTATGATGGAATCTATGACATAATCTATCACCTATGACCTCACCTAAGTGATATGACTCGCCACATTATGTGGAAAATGACACACACCAACAACTCGGTCCCATCTACATATCACCGGTGCATAAAATTCCCTCACTTGGACAAGGAGTTCACAATACTTAACCCTTTGAGTGTTGCATAATCCTCAAAGGAATATATAAACATACAAACTAATGTCCATTAGGGAAAAATCAGGTCCAACACATATAAAAACTTTTTTTGAAACCACGAGTATCGATCTAGATATGCTTTTAAAACATTACATCAATAGTCACCACTATGACTCGCTAATCAACCCTCTTCCTCTATTAATCAACACTCTTCCTCTACTAATCAACCCTCTTCCTCTAGCAATCCTTCTTGCTCTAAAAATAAACCCTCTTCCTATAACAATAATTATTCTTATGCTAATCAACCCTCTACCTCTAGTTCATAATATCACTTAGGTGAGGTCATAGGTGATAGATTATGTCATAGATTCCATCATACATGTTTGTCTCGCATCGATTGCATCATATGAGATTTACTTTCCATTTTATGAATGTAATCCTATTTTCCACTTGAGGAGAAATGACTACCATGCATTGGGGGTTACACAGCTCCCCTATTTTTAACCCTTTCCTTTCTTCATGTATATGGTGGAATGAGATGATTCACACACCAACAACTGTCCCATCTACATATCACCAAAGGCATAAAATTCCCTCACTTGGACAAGGAGTTCACAATACTTAACCCTTTGAGTGTTGCATAATCCTCAAAGAATATATAAACATACAAACTAATGTCCATTAGGGGAAAATCAGGTCCAACACATATAAAAACTTTTTTGAAACTACGAGTATCGATCTAGATATGCTTTTAAAACATTACATCAAGAGTCACCACTATGACTCTGCTAATCAACCCTCTTCCTCTATTAGTCAACACTCTTCCTCTACTAATCAACCCTCTTCCTCTAGCAATCCTTCTTGTTCTAAAAATAAACCCTCTTCCTATAACAATAATTATTCTTATGCTAATCAACCCTCTACCTCTAGTTCATAATATTCCTCTATTAATCAATCCTCTTCCTCTAATCCATCGTCTTCCTTTAATAGATTATCTCAACCTCCTAAGTCTATTAACCAACTTTTACATCATCTGATATACTGTTGGTTCCTCAACACACACATTTAAAATTATTGATAAAGGATGTATTGAGTATCAGTTCTAAAATATAAAAAAATCCTTCCACATAGGAAATTCACCCATACCCCCACATAATTATAGAAAATCCAATGATCCCCATATCAAATTTCCTCTAACTTATATCCTAGGTAAGTCAAGATGGAAATTTTTGGATATCTTTTCAAGGAGCATATTCCAAGTTCCTTTGGATAATAGTTATATAATGAAAAACTCACTTCTTACTACGAGTCCCCTATATTTACTAAAGCCCACGTGATAATGAAAAATTGTGGTGAAAAAGTAAAGGACTCGGTAAGAATGAATACGGTCATTTGGATCTAATTGATTACACGTAAAATATCCATAGACATGGCCTTGGTTTCAAATCATCTAAAAATCACATGTACTACTAGATTTCTCAACTAGTGGTGAAGATAATGATTTTGACGATGAAACAGTTCCACACATATCATTTTTTATAACATTGTAGAAACAAACCTATTTCTTGAAAATATTTCCATTAATAATATTGACTTCGACCTTGTCTATCCCACCCTTATATACCAAGATCAAATACATCATGTTTCCATGGACCTATTTCAAAAATGAGCCCATTAAAAAGTTTTTCGAACTCGGGATCTCATCCAAAAACAAACTTGAAATTTTCACTCCATTATTAGATATTCCTATCATACAAATCACACCATCATGAGACACACATTAATATTTATCCTCTTAAGTCTTGTACATCTCATACTTCTAATGGTTTCTCTCCTTTCAAATATTTTAACCTATGGTAATATTGAGAAGCTTACTGAAGGTAAATCCTCCCATTAAACAAGTTCTCTCTTAAACAAGAAAACAATAAAATTATTTACTTGGTTCATTTGACCAACCATCTTAGTCTTTGGTGTTGAACCCTTGCATCCTACTATTTGAGTGGGGTTGAGATTGGGGAAAAATGTTCCTTCCCAACAAAGCACTAAAACAAGGAAAATAAAAATCAAATAAGTTTGTATATAACTAATCATTACACCTTTCATCCTTCACATTCTTTGCTGTTGAACCCACACTTCTTACTAGTAGTGTGAATATGAGAATGGAGGAATATTCCCTTACTCACTTACATTTTTCTTCGGTGACGATCCTTGCCTCTTTCTTTTGGCATGGGGAAAAGCGAGAACAACAACAACAAAAAATCCTTTAAAAATTAAAATTTATTGAGTATATAAAATCCCAAAGAAGAAATTTATATGCCTAAGTTAAGAGAGAACTATCCCTTAACATGATCTTGCCAATCAGTAGGCCACTTACAATTCTAAGTCTAGTAAACGACCTATAAAGTGAAAATCATTTTAGAACTGGTCAAGTAATCTTAAGAGGAATTGAGTCACAACTTCTCAAATAGACCATTATTAACACTTATATCTATACGTTCATATGTGTAACATTCTACTTTACTCTCGTGTTGATCCTTGCATCTTAGTAGTTGTGTGGAGTGGGACATCATCTCATTATCTCATCAACATAATATCCTCGCTAATGGATGAAAAAAATTTAACAATTTTTTAGCATGAGTTCCCACAATAAGTTGAAACATGAGTGCATCCTTTACCAAGTTATAATAATCCAAATAAATTCAAAAATCCAAAAAAACCAAACAAATTAAAAAAATCCAAAAATTCCAAACACATTCAAAAATTCAATATAACTCCACAAAATCCAAACAAATTCAAAAATCCAAACAAATTCAAAAAAATACAAAAATTTCAAAACATGTCAAATATTCAAATAAATTCAAAACATAACCTCAATATTCAAAATAAAAAAATTCAAATAATAAAAAAATATCTTTTTTTTACAAAATTCAATAAAAATCAACACAACCCAAACTTCTATCTTAGTAATTGTTCTAACCATCTTATGACTATCAAATCCAAATTATCTCTCCCTTGCATGTATCCTCTATTAGGATAATCTAGGATATCCTTATTTATTTGCTTGAGGAAAATGATCCAATCCATTTTGAATCATCTTATCCTTTCTTGGGGGCACATCTAATTAGTTGTCAATGTGGAACATATTAGGGAAAGATTTGAATTTTTTTTATGTTGTGTTGTTTACTTACAAGTTTACTATTTTTCATTTTGGTTCTTTATATATTTTGGGGACATCTTGATTTTATGTATCTTGGTGTTTCCTATAATATGTTTATTTTTTGTGTCATTACTTATCTCATTTGAATATATATCATACATGGGCATCATACTTTTTATGGTTCATGTATATGATCTATTACATATTACAGTCTAGTCATCATGACCTTTTATATCATGATGCATCTTGTTGTGTGCTATATTAAAATTTACATGTTTTCATCACATGAGTATCTTCTTGCACGATCGACAACCTAATTTATACCAGATCCTTTCACCCTTGCTAATAACTCCTTCGTCTTAGGAATCCTACTTGACCACTATTGTAGCATGCGAATCCTACTTGAGGTTAATCCTCACAAAAGAATTGATATTTTGCAACTCCTCATCCCCCACCATGTCCAACATGTCCTTTATCCATTTTTACCCCCTTCATATGAACTTGCACATCATCTTTACACACATCATACTTATCACCATTCCTATTCCATTCCCACACTATGTGTATCTTCATCCCTTTTCTTCCCTCTTATGTGTCCCTTTACACTTCTCCACACCTTGCTCCTTTAGCTTGATAATATTACTTAACCAACCATATAACACGGCAATGTTATATGAGGTAACCCCTCTTACTAAGTTTTACCCATTGTATAAAATCCTCTATCATCATATCTCTCATAATGCGACCATCACCACCAAAAACATCTTTCCACCCTGCCTTTTCAGCTTGAAAATATTTCCTCATCACTCTCACTATATGGGAATCCTACTTGATGATTCCCCTCACAATCCATGTAATCTGCTTTCATATCTTCCTCCTCCCATTTATCTTAGAATCCTATGGTCCTTCCTTTCTCATCATTACCTCCTATCATCACCTATTTCATTCTTACAAACACCATCTCTCCTTTTTATGTTCTTCTTAGTATCCATATTTTTCTTGGTAATATTACTTACACATTCTCAAAGTATGCAAAATTTAATTAAGGGTTCCTCTTCATCCATCATGTCATACAACTTTCCCCATCGTTTTCAACCAATTTGCACGTCATTCCTCATCCTCATTTCTGTCTTGACAATCTTACTTAACCACTCCTACAACTTGACAATCTTACTTAAGGGTTCCCTCGAGATCGATTTGTCATCTTGGACTTCCCCATCAAACCACTTTTCTCCCTACCATTTTTACCACCCTTCATTGTCATCCTATTTATCAACCAACCATTCTATTCCCATCCACATTACATTCTTGTTTCTCATTCTTCATCATCACCATCCTTGGCTTGACAGTATTACTTAATCATTTTTGTGGCATGACAATATTACTTAAGGGTTCCCCTTAAGATGGAATTTTTGTTATGTACTTCTCCCTCAGTCTACCCATCATTTCTTCCATTGATCGCTCCTTCCTCCTTATCTCCCATATCAACCAAATTTTTCTTCATCCATTTCCCTTCATCAATCTATTATATCATAGACCATGCCCATCATCTTCAACTTGTGAATCCTACTTGATCACCCTCCTCTTGAATACTTTCCTCT
The DNA here is from genome assembly GCA_018340775.1 of Taxus wallichiana var. yunnanensis. Taxonomy (NCBI): domain Eukaryota; kingdom Viridiplantae; phylum Streptophyta; class Pinopsida; order Cupressales; family Taxaceae; genus Taxus; species Taxus wallichiana. The sequence continues at coordinate 831,389,766 of CM031243.1, forward strand.
CCCCTATTTTCCCCTATTCTTCTTTTCTTTTTCCATTTCACTCTTTGACATTGTTCTCATCTCTCCTTTATTACCGTTATTTCCATTTATACTTTTCCTCTATGTTGTGATTTCTTCTTCATATTTTCACCAATCATTGATTGTTCCTTCTTTCATCCTCAATCTAGTTCTTATATCATTCTCCCATATTTATATCCCTTCTCCTCATCCCTAATTGTTTTTGGTCTCCCCTTAACATTCCTTTATCGTCACCCTCCATTTTCTCTTTCACTCTTTTTTTCTACTTTTCCTTCTTTCCACATCCATCCTTTTTATTCTTTCCTCCTCATATCTTCATCCTCCATTCTTTCATTTTCAATGTATTTAGTGTATTCAACCTACATTCATTATCTATTTCACTATAAAATTATTTTCATATTTATCTTAGTCTTTATCCATATCTCCAGCTTCTCCCCCATTTTTGCGCTCTACATTGTTCCTCCTTTATTTCTTCTCTTTACATTCCCGATGCTACTCACTCTCAACTACCTATCATCAGTCTTAACTCCCTTTCCCTGAATCATCTCTCCTCTCTTCCTCTCTATTCTCCATTTTTTCTCATTTTCCCTCTTTCTCGATCATAATATCACAACTCCCCTTTAAAACACCTCCTTCATAGTTTCTATGTGTAAGTAATTTTTCTTCATTTATCTACTCACATCTTCTTACACCACCAATTCTCATTTTCCTCATCATCCTCCTCTCCTCTGATGACATTTCCATGTGGTATATTCCAAATTCTATTCCTTTCTATGATTTTTTCCATAGTCTCCTACCCATTTTATTTTTATGCTTTCACCCTCATATCTCCTTCATATTTAACCAATAATTATTCTATTTTAATCATCTATTACCTTTACTTTCTATTTCAACACTTTTTTAATCCTCCTCTTCATTTCTTTCATCCCCATTTCACTATCCTCTCATCTTCTTCTATTTTCTCTTTTTTTTTTTTTTTGTCTCCTATGATCACCTTCCTTTATCCGCCTTGTCATCTTCTATCCAATCCTCCCTCCCCTTTCATCCTTCCTAATTTACTTTCTTCCCCTAGAATTATTCTCTCTCAATATTCATCCTCTTACTCCACCTCATCCATTCCCTCCTCTCCTATGTTCCTCTTTCCCCACTCTACTTCCTCTTTCCTTCCTATATATTTTCTCTTCTACAATATCCTTAGTTAATTCTTTATCTTCCTCAAGCTAGCTTTCCCCACTCTCATGCTCCTCTATTTGTTTATTTCTTCATAATACCTTTCTTTTACATCTTCCTCATTTTCATTGTCTCTCTTTCCCTCTATCTATTCTTCTTATTTTCTCTCATTCTCCCCCTTCCTCCCTCTTTGTTTCCTTACCTATTTATCCGTTCTCCATCATTTCTCTCCTTTCATATTCCACATTTAGTTCCATGTGGTATGTTCCATATTCCTATCCCCTATAATTAAACTTATTTCCCCATCCTTATCCTCATCTCAATCTTCATCGCTTTGATTCTTATTTTGCAATTCACTTTCTCTAATCACTATTTATCCATCATTTTTATCCCTTCATGGATATTAAACCACCAATCCCTCACCTTTACATTATCTTACCCATTAACTCAGAAATTTATTATCAAACCAATTAATCCATTTTTAAATCTTCATTCATGTCTATTTAAGTCCCTCAGCACATCATCACACCTAACATTAAAGGTTGATTGAATTCTTTCCCCTTTGTGCACCCATACTACTGCACTCCACAACACCCACTTCTCATCATCATTTATGAGGCATTCCTTTCTCACCTTCCAAATTCTCATCCTCATCGACGAGGCATTCACCTATCCTCTTTTAGAGAGATTTTTCATTTCTTCCATCCTCATCAGCCCTCTCGAGGAGGCATCATCATATCCATCCCTAATAAAAATTTTGCATGGTATTTTTTTAAAGGATGCCATAACACCTATCATGTTAGGAAATAATGGATAAAATATGCAGAACATTTCCACACAGAATCACAATAGTAGAGACTAATATCTAGAAAAAAATCACATATCTGAAATAAAAGTGTAGAAAACAAGAAAGAACAAAGAGACAATATTTAACGTAGTTCACCCAATTTGGGATACATCCACCAATAATCACTTGATCATATTTTACTATAGGGAACCTATTTCTCCTAATACAATACCCATATCAATTTGGAGATGTGCTCAACAAACTCTCCTAAATTCACACTTGAACTCACACGTCTATAATTTTCTATCTCCCTACATCAATAGGAAACTGCATAAGTAGTTTTACAATATCGTGGAAATAAAAACCATGGGCCAAAACCACCCCATAAAAGTATGGGTCAAAATACCACCCATACGAGAAGAACACATTTCCCAAGGTATCATGCATGTTTTTTCGAGGCCATATTTTTTTAGTGTGGGAGTGTATATTACTTTTAGTGTACAATATTCAACACTTCCACACATGAAAACATGCTCCACAACATAACATATCACCCATCATTCCCAAATCCATACTATTTTCTTCCTCAAATAACTTCTTATTGAAGGAACACCTTCGTTAAGAAGAGTATTTTCAAATCACTAGTCCCACAATTTGGGGAATCCTCATTAATTTTGTCTAATTTATTTGAAAGAAACAAATTTCATAAAACCCTTCCAAAGAGGAGAAAATTTAGACACCTAAATTTCACCACCCCATTAATCAATTAGTTTCCCCACATCAATCCCACAAATATCCATGAAATGTTAATTGACATCAGTAAATTAATTAATTCTAATCTATTGGTGAGAAAATTTGTTGGGTGGACAAGTTAGGTGTCTCTACCAACATTCATAGAGCTACGCCCCTTTGCATTGAATGGTGCAACTCTCATTATTGAATGTAACTAATAATAATCCTATGTAACTATTGTGGGTGTCCAAATTGGTTGGAGATCACACATGAACACTCCAATGAACTTGTGGTAAAGTGCTTGTATAGGGCACAAGGGGGAAATTACAAAGATGAGGGGAAAGGAGAGAAAGTAGGAAAGTAAGATTATTGTCATGAGTAGATTGCAGAGCTTACACCCAGTAGTTGGAGTAGTTTGACATTCAATATAGAGGAAAGCACAATGAAGCTAGTGGGATCTATGAATCAAAACAAAAAGTCTTCATATTCACTTACCAAAGATACACAACTCTTACATCACTATGCTTGCAAAGTGCATAAATGAGAGAAGTGGAAGAAAAACAAGATGCTTATAACAACTATGCTTATCACACCAACGATGAGAGGAAACCATGCATACAAAGTTGCACACATTCATACATCTTGGAAAGAAGAAACTCTATTCCTTGATTGAAATTTACACATGTTGTACAAAGTAAGGGAAAATAAGAAAGCATGTAGTATAAATGTAGCTTTATTTCATGTATATGGATGACACAAAGTCCAACAACATATCACAATCCACTATTACTACAAAGTAGAAATCTTCAAAATCTGGAATCCCTTGGAATGGAGAAGCCATCCCAATTTATAGCAATATAAATTGTCCTTTCCCCCTCCCTCACAGAATCTTCATGTTCCATATTCCACATGTGACATTTGTTTTTCCATGAATCAAGTATTTCTCTTATAATTTTGACAAAATACTTTTAAAAATTTAAAATAGGCTACTTAAGTGAAAAGGAAAAATACAATGATTAAGCTCAACTAAGAATTATAAAGGAGAGAGAAAGGAGAGGGAGAAAAAGAAAGTAGAAGAGAAGGAAAGAACATTTTTGATGAAGTAACATCCTTCTTGAATAATTTTTGAAAATTAAACCTCTGGATGGGGGTCCTCTAGAATGGGCACTTGTTCCTTGAATTCTCTTCTGAACTGAGTTATTGCAGCTGTCAAATTCTCTTCCCCTAGAATACAAACACAGCCAATTACCTTGATCCATGTTCTTGGAATATCCCTGACTCTTTGACATTGATGAAGCCATTCTTCAAGATACAATGAAATTTAGGCAATGTGACTTCGATATACCATAGGGACTCTAATTTTTTTTTTTAAGGAAAGAGGATCACTTTCCTCCTTCTTGACCATCTCCTAGAATGCGATGATGAGTTCTTCTGATGATGATTCTTCAATGAGTGGGGGGAACTCAAACCTTTGAACACAATGGTAGAATTCATTCAATATTCTAGAGACCTGATACTCATGGGAGTCCAACTCAGATATGGAATTTTTGATCTTTGCATATCATTCATCCAAGATGCAAATCCAAACTTGAGACAAGTTGATACAAACACTCCCTTACTCATGAGGGTGTGAGAGTTGAAAGAAATCATGTCAAATACTAGTGGGAGTATCTCATCTAAATGACTAACTTCCTTTGCAAGCTTATCCTTTTTCTTGTTTACTTCAAACAATATTTCATGAGCATACTTGATGAGAGAAATGATGTTCGGACATAATGCCTTGCCTTTCTCAATGATTTCTTCAATCCACTTTTCATAGGATTTCCCCAAATCATGTATTCATGTGCTTTCTTGATTTCCTTGGGGTCGATACCACTGATTGGAGGGATATCTTCAATTGGAAGGGGGTGTTGATTCTACTCCTGAGAAGGGCTGAATGTACACATTGAGAGCTCTTACATGTTCCTCCAATTGCACAATGGTTTGCTTGTATTCTTTGATCTGAGATAGAAGATGGGAATTATATTCTTCAAACAGATGAATGTCACCTTTGTGAGAAGCTTGACCTAATGAGATGTAGGTCAACTCATAGTCATAGTGATTCATTTCCTCCATGGGCTTGTCGGTATTAGGCTTGGAAACTTCAACATATTGATTACTTGAGGTGCCACTAAAGAAGTGAGAAGCTACCTGGGATTTATTTCTTCACTTGGGTTTCAACATTCTAGATATTTTCGTGAGACTGGGAATGGTAGAAAGTTGTGTTGTTCTTGGCCCACTCTCAAGCACTTCTTGAATCCATGGAAACAACTCTTCGAGAGTTACCATGATATCTGTCACCAGAGTGCTTATAGAATCTTTCCATGGAGCTAGCTCTTGATCACCTTGAGAAGACATAATCATATGTTTGTGTAGAGGAGGATACTACTATGGATTACTTCTTCTTTTCCTAAGAAGCTCAATCCAACCAACTTTCCTTGGCCCACTTAACCAACTCTTCCAACTCACCGAGCTCATTGACTTAGCTTGTCTTGAACCAACTCACCAAGGGGAGAGTAGGTGATCTTGACCAGAAAAATTGAACTTCATGGTGGTAAAAACAATGAGATATGTTGTTACAGAGATGAAAACAAGTTTCTCAGAATCGATACCAAAAATGCTATTTTTGGAAATCAGGACCCAGGGGCTGCTATTTCGGGCAGGTTACTTTTTTGGTCCGTTGTCATCATCAGAAAGGTTTCCTTTGCATTCTGAATATTCCATGGAGGTTTCAGAGTCATCTTGAATCAATTTCCATTTTTGGAAAGTTGATTTTATTCTTTTTCTATTTTGCACTTTTTCGCCAAATGCTCTAGTTTTTTTGTTCTATATAATTTTCAATGTCTATTCTTCTGGAGGAGTTTGTCGTTTCTGGAAACTTACTAAAAATGAAAAGTGTGAACCAAAAAGACTTGATATTTTTATAATCTAAAATTTAGAGTGTTGGATTGATGAAAAAAATTCAGATTCCTTTTGGGTTTTTTCTCTTTAGTCTTTATTTGGATTTTCAAGTCAAACCGCTCCCGAATTGATGACAAATGAAGAAGAATCAACTTAGGGAAAATAATTCAGATTTATGCCATTAAAAATCAGGGCCACATTTCAATTTTTAGTTTTTTTCAGATTCAAGGCGTTTATATGAGGAACATTTTCTCAAAATTTCATGGGGATCTGATGCACGGTTTGGGAGATATGAGCAATTTCTCATTTTTGTGCGTTGGGGTGTCGACACCTCATACTCTTGAGTTTTGCTTGAGATATCCTATGTTTATTCATTGAATAAATTATTAAGAATGATGAAAATATGGTGTAGGTTCTATAGAAGGTGTGGCAACATCAGAAATGGAATATTCGGGAAGAATTCAAAAACTGAAGGAAAATAGTGCATGTGTGAAGTAGGTGACAACACAAAAGTTAGAAAATTTACACAAATTTCATGATTTGGAATGTGTCACACTTTATTACACCTATAGCACCAAATATTTGGTGAAATTTGTGCAAAAACTTGCACCCCATACCCATTGGGTGACTTGGCGGATTCCAATTGACAGAGCGGGGGCTAGGAAAGTGTGCACAAGGGCTTAGATTGCGAAAAGTGGCTTAAAGGAGGTCACATTGAGGTTTATGGGATTAAATGGAAGTGTGGTGAATTTAATTACACCTATTTAACCAATAATGTTTTGCACTTAGTGCATAAAATTCCTCCACTCTCCCATTGATCCAAAATTTCACCAAAAATGGCTAACTCCTTCACTATGTGGATCAACTTGTCAAACACATAAATTGAGTTCTTGAAGGTGTTTAAGGTGATTCCTTATATGAATTTTCATGGAAAATGAATTTTTAATACAATTTTTATATTATAATAGGTTTATTCATTTTTAAAAATCCTAAAATTTCCCCATTTTGATGAGGACCGCTAACTATCCATACAAAGAATGAGCTCTTATGAAAGTCACCAAGGGTTTATGAAAAATATTATTATTCCACCTTGTATAGGATTATCATATATTTACAAAGAGTATTTTTTTGCCTCATAACTCCTTACAGATCTCTTGAAATTGTCTACGAAATATTAGGTACTTGTTTTGACTGCCTTCTCCTTGGGGTTGAGATTGGGTCACATGGGGGACCAAAGGAATAAATGGGAGGGATGGGGATTTTTTTGCACCAAGTGCACCAAGGATTTTGTGCACATGGGACACAAAAATTCTCCCTCACCCTGGCTTGACAAGTGGTGGTACATGATTGCACGAGCAGGGGTGGGAAATGTAGCATGGGGCTTAACTTGCAAGAAAGAGCTAAAACTTGGTCATGTGGAGGGTACAAGAGCTCATTTTAGGTTTGGGCACATTTTATTTAACCTATTTCACCAAATATTTGGTACAATTGGTGCAAAAAAGTGTGCCACATTCTGATTGGTTGGGTTTTTGACTTAGAAAATGGTTAACTATTGGAACTTGTGTATTGGAGGGTGACTTGTCGGGACCATAAATTGAGTTTGAAGAGGAGTTTTTGATGAAATTGTACATGATATTGACTGAAAAATTTCCTTATCCATCCAATGGCATGAATTTCAAACCTTTATTCCACCATTTACCCCCTGAAATATAGGATTGTTATTTTGGCTCCGAGGTTATGCATGAGAAAAAAATGAATGGGGACATACTGCGCCAAGGTGTTGTGAAGAATTTGATTCTAGCATATTTTAGAGCTCTAAATAAAATTTTTGACAATATCTTGTTTGAATCTTAAATCCTTCCATAGCTCCTAGAATCACTTCCTGAAGCTCAACAAATTTTTTGGCCCTGTGCACTACTTAGGCCTCCAAGACTCACTCTTACTTAACTTGCTCCAAAACTTGTGAAACTTTCCAAAAATTCCAAAATTGATTTTACAATGTTATTATCCCTCATTTACATCTCCATGATGAATTTAGGCCTTTTTTTCTAATCCAAGGGGTGCGCACTAGCTTCAAGAAGGTCATGAAAGGGCCTTTCCCAAGCCCGCCAAAAAGTTATCTTGATGGATCTTGCTTTGAAAGCTCTTGGACTGACTGGATATCCCTAAATCACCTAGGGAAATAATGAAAAAACCCAATGGAATTCTCAGAGAGGGGAAAGTGGGACCGACTTAGGGATTAGGGTGACCTAGGAAAGTGTTTGGAAAGGCCTACAACCAAAAGTTTTGACACTGGGGTCCATTGTCATGCTTGAAAATTGATAATTTTCCTATTGCACATTTTCATGACAAGACAATCATACTTTAATTAAATATGCCACCTCACCATCCACATCATATGCCCCATCCATTCTCCACCATGATCCATTTTTGAATTAAAAATTTAGGCCAAATCCTCCATTATCTCCCATGTCCCCCACTTTCAAATAAAATATCCAATTTTAGTCCTACTCCATCCTTCATGTCCCCTACTCAAAAAATAAAAATTACTTTTCCAAAAGGTGATTAATTAATTATCCTTAATTAATCCTGTATATGAGGATATAAATAGAGCCCTTCCCCATTTTTAGCAAAAGTGAATAATCATCTAGTTAAGATCTTGCATTTTCCTCATAAAAATATCCCCATTTTTCCTTTTTATATTGTTTTCATAAGCCCCTAAATCATACATCCCAAATTCCATTACCCTCCCTAGTAGTTGTAAAGAAAAGTCTTTGAATTGTTCATGTGGTGAAGCTAGCTAACGTTGAAGAGAACCTATATTTAGATCCGTTATGGTCCCATCTAAGTCCTTCACCAAATATGAGGTTACATGAGAACATAAAGAAAGGTTTGAATTTTTATTTACTAGTCTTTTGTTATATAACATTTTCATTATACACACTACTTATCCTTAGCTAATTTCTAATTTTATCCAATATATTTGTTGGCTTCATTACAACGATCCAACCAATAACTTAAAGTCTATATTTGGACTCATGTTTATCTTTATCCTCTTTCACCATGCATGTATTCATCGTAGCTTATCCTTTTACATTTTTCCTCCTTTCTCGATGTTATCCTTCCTTGCACAATCTTTAGTTCCTTTCTTGCATGCTTTTACCTTATCCTACTTTCTTGTCCGCATACTCCTTTTCTTGGCACGTGCACTTCCCACCTTTTTTATGACACACATCCTCTTAAAATGTCCACACATAAATTTAAATAATAGTGGCTAATGAATAAATAATGTTTATTCCCAAAAGGACTTAACGAATAAAAATACAAAACTATGGCCCCAACAAGAAGTTAAGAAAAGATACAAATTCATGTGGCATTATAAAAATGAGAAAAAAAGGGGAAAATGAGAAAGTTAATTTTGTCCAAAATAACACCCTTTTTAATTTGTAAAACTTCATTCAAGTCATAAAATCACACAAATTCAATAAAAACATATGTAGAAGGAAGTTGGAGTGTTCTCAAGAAATTATGAACTTAGTGTTCCAACATAGTGAAGGATCGTAGTGTTCCAAAATATGGAAAATATTTGTGTTTTGTGGATTTAAACAAAAATCATAAAAAAGTAAAGTACACAGAGAAAAATTCATAAAACATGAAAAATGGGTTATGCAGAAAGAGAAAGAAAGCTAAAACATGGAAAAAGGTTGAAAGCGAGGAACAAAGAAATTCGAGATCTTAGTGTTCCACGGAAGTAAGAACTTAGTGCTCTATGGAGTTATTAAAGCCATGGAAAAAAGGAACATACTCCTAAGGAGATATGTCATGGAAAAAAGGAAAAAGGATATGTGTCATTGTGGAGAGTGAGTAGAGCATGAAGGTGATAAATTTAAGTGCATGGTACAAGCCGTAACAAGAAAAATCAATATAACAATCTATGATACAAAAAAAGATGCGAGAACAAAGAGTCTACGGTCTAAAAAAATCCACGTAACAAAGAGTCCGTGAAAAAAATAAAATTATGTGAAACATAGAAGACTACAAGGATTGCAACATAATATGATGGATGAGAAAATATCAGGCTGTGGGTGGTGAAAAAAATTGAGGAGTCGGCGGTTGTTCATTGATCAAGGAAGAATTCATAAATGGAGCTGCGGGTCACCAAAAGTTTTCCAAATAGGATAGGAATCCATAGAAGACAAGATCAAGGTGGGGGAATATCAGAAGTCCATGAAGCAAAAAAAATATGTAACTAGTTTAATCCCATGAACTCAACTATTCCAACAACTAGAATTCAATAATGAATGAAAACCTTATCTAGCATGTGAAATCAATTGCGTATAATACCAGGTAGCCATACCTAGCCAGTGAAATCAACCATGATTGGTGTTTATTGATGATGGAGTAGTTGAATTCATTGGTCATTAGATTTGATCAGTCCCTTCTCCCTTTCCCTTAAACTTTTATCAATGTAAATGCAAAAGCACATGCAAATGTTTTACATTTTTGCTAAGTATGAGAGCTCGACCTTTTAGCTCAAAATTTTTCTCATATACCTATGTGACATGCTTGTGAAGATATCATGTGCCTTGAGTTTTCTAGACAAAATGGATAATTTTTTGATATTAAATGCAAATTTTATTTCTTTCCTTTGAATGCTTTGGTTTTTAATGTGAATATTTCTATCCTCTTACTTGTCTTCAATTTTATTCTATTTATATATGTAACCAAATTTCTATGAGCAATATCTTTGGTCTTTGCATATGTTTTCAAAATTGTGCCCCTAGATATAACAACAAAAATATGATACTAAGATAATATTCCACTGTGGACTCTACTTTTTCTACAATTGTTTTAGAAATGCACAACTTTTGGTTTGGTGGTAGTAATCTAGAAACATAGTAACATACATAACATAATAATACCATAGACTATGATATAAAGGAATGATGACAAATCTGAAATAAAACTATAAATTATATTATTAACATGATATTGTTACAATCTCACCCATGAACTACTCTGAGTGTTACCAACTCCACTCACCTTCCAACAATAATTTTGGGAGAAACTTCATAGTTACACCTTTTGATGGCTTCCTCAACACACCTTCACAATGATATTGAATCCTTTATACATATAATATTTCTCACAACTTTATTATATGCTAATTAAGGGGGTGGTCTCTCTATTTATATCACTTTCGATCTTATCCACCCTATCTCTAAGATAGGATATGAAATCTCTTCTAGCTAATCATATTCCATACCTCAACTCTTATCTTTACATGTAGAATTATCCTTTAGGATAGAATAAACCTTATCATTTCACATGGGTTCCAAATTTTCAAGGATTTATACAATTAAAATATTTAAAATATTTGTGAAACCACTCCTTGTCATTATTACAAATATAATATTTTGAATTCATAACCATGTAGACCATACTTATCCAATTATCCCGAATTTTAAAATTTTAACATTATCGGGACCACTTACAAAAAATATTTAATTTTTACCATTGAATATCAATTTCATAACATCCCCTAATGTAATTTTACTATTACCTTGTGCATGTCGTACTTTATTGGTGGCACGGCTATCTTGTAGTGGATGTTACTATTAACTATACTTAACAACACCCTATTCATAATACATACATTAATGAAATATAAATCATGGAGGAAAATTATAGTGTTGACATTTCCCCCTCCCCGGCTTATACTCCACCATCGAAGCACACTAATATGAACAATCTAAATCTAGTGCCTAGAAAATATTTAACTTGTCCTGGTTGACCCATTTCCTAATTGAGTACTATACAATTCATTTAGTTGATACTTGTACTTTAATGATAATATATATGTCAATCCAAGGTGGTGTCCATGGCTATTTGCAACAAAGGGAACAATAGGAATTTCTCTCAACATGTACTTAATAACATAATTAACTAAATAATAAATGACTACAAGTATAAAATGTAATGCATGAAAAGAAAATAATATTAAAGACAAAATCTAAATATTTTTAACACAATTTAATGATGAAATGGTAAATGCATCAAAGATGATAGAAAGGAAATAAATTCAAATCTCCCTTCTCATTGGGTAGGAGTGGCCATTGCTCCTTCCTTCTATTAGGATTAATACGGAAATTCACACGATTTTTTTTTCCACTCAATCTGCAATTTTATTCAATTGAAGGAGTATGCTTGTACAATGAATCAAATAACTGAACTAGACCTATAAATATAAATAAATTAGCTATTTTATACTAGAAAAATTCTAGTATGTCTAGGAGAGAACTAGTTTATTCACAATAACTAACATCTATTGAACTAATCTGTTGATTAAAAAATGACTATCTATTTCAAGGAATACAATTGTGGAAGTAGTATTTGAGGTGTTTGGATTAGAGTTAATCTTGGTAACTATAGAGGAGGTCTGTGATTGAATCCTTAAGAGAGAGTCACGTTGGAAGATATTGTAGTTCTTAGATTGATTTCGTAGAGAGTTGTGGTGGTAATAATTCCTTATCTCATCACCGTATCACGTCTCCCAACAACTGAAGTGACTGAACCTCAAAATATGCATGAATGTAGGTTGAGGTAATGGTGCACATTTCCTATTCATGTTGTTATGCCGCAATCTATATAACTTGTAGTTCGAGCTATTTGTTTTCTTGTGCAAATACATTATTTCAAGGAATTCAAAGTTGATGACTGGAAAAGCTCCGTGTTGTATCTTGTGAGTCATGTATTAACATGGAGGCAATTCCCGCACCAAACAAATTCCCACACCAATGCATTAATTAGTTCATGTGTCGGTGCAATAATTGAGTCTTGCTTATTTATTGTAATTTTATCCTATGATAACTCATCATATAATTTTCAAAATGTACTATTAACTCTTATAAATAGATCAATTCAAGTCATTTTGAGGAAGAAATAACAAGATAAAAATAACAAGAGTATGCACAATAATTCCTTCAAAAACACAGTAAAGCATTAAGTATAAGTAGTTAACATTATACATCATGCAATATGATATCAAAATAGTATGGGGATTCACATGGTTTAAACATAACAAAATGGGAGTTAACCACTCCCCCATATTTAAGGTTTAACAGTCCTCCTACTACCTATTGTTCAATTGTTCCACAATCCTTGAACAATTATATTCATTAGAAAATGTTTTCCAAGTTTCATCCAATGAAGTATTACATAACCCAAAGTGATCAATGACATTTTTCCTCCAAGTGTTATAACTTCCCTCTAGTTGATTATCTATAGAATCCCACTATGGTACTAGAGAAATCACCAATGGAGGTCGATACTTGCATGCCAATCCATTTCTCCTATAATTCAAGAATAATTTTATAGAGGTCCTTGGCCCTCTTAAGTGACCAACAAAGGTTGGTTGGTGAAATGACCTCCTTTTTCTTGTATGGTTCTACAAGAAGTTGATATATTACCTGATATGAGGAAGTTCACATTGAATGTTGAATTTACCTGCTTTCTAAAATTTTTGACAATTTTTAAGGATATCTATGTATCTATCCACTAAACGTATACAATATACCTGTGACCGAAACCTATTAAAGAATCTAATTGGGAAGGTAAATCATGCCTCATCAAGAGGCTTATTGTAGAATTTTCTTGCAATTTTTTTTCCCTTTAGCCCCTCCATTCCCTTGGTGCTTGAGAGTAGATATGAATGCTCTTAACTATACCTATTTCACATAAAAATTTATTGGAATTTCAATGTGCTCAGGGAGAAGAAATTTTTGCACATAGAATTCACAGAGCAATTTTTTTCTCAATATCATTTCCTTCTGTATATGCAACCACAAACTGTTTATTATCATCAAATTCAATTTCCTTCATGGCACATGTCATGGATATTTTCCATTTGAAAAAAATTCCTTAAAAAAAAATGCATAAAATTTTGAAGGAGGTCTATAAGAAAGAAGTTGGTCATATAAACGACTAACAATAATCACATTTTCTTTTAGTAGTTTGTTTTCCTCTTTCAAATTATTATTTTCCTTGGAAACTACCTTGATCCTGTAACATTCATCCATCCATTTGACCATTCCTTTTAAAAAAATTTGGGGAAAGAAAAAATCAATTTGAGTGGCTTGTTCTTCCATGGTCATAGGCTCTGGTTATTTCATATTTTATCACAAGACTGCAAAATATGTGCTAAGTTCATCTATTCTAGCCTGAAGGGATTGCATATGTTGCTCCCTCTCTTTCGTAGCTTTTTGTAGATGAAAAGTTTCCTCTTCATGTTGTGATATAGTCTCATCACACTTTGTTGAATTTCTTTGTAGTTTTCAAGTGGGAGAAATTAGATTCTTTAGCCTCGATATGTACTTGAAGATGGGTGATTACTCGAGCCAATTGTATCTCAAACTGGATTTTGGACAAAGAAAACAATTGGGAATCATTTTATCATAATTGGGTGGAGAACTAGGTTCTCCCTCTACCATAGGTACCTTCCCTTTGTCTTTAATAGGTGACTCTTCAATGGAGGCTATGGAATATTTAAATTCTTTTTCTATATTAGGGATAGATAGTGACATTGACTTTTGAGGAGACACGGGTGGGGTTTTTACCAGGGTTTGCATTATTGTGGCTACCTCTTGTTCTTCCTAGGAAGGAGGATTCTCAATTGTTGTTTCATTCAGGGAAGGTGTAGGCATAAAAGCCTTGAAGCTCTTTTTAGGTCTCTTAGAGGTTGAGGGTGCTTGTTCCAAAACCACCTCAAGCTTTAAGGCACATTTCTTTTGAAAATTCAGCCATTTCTTAACTCCATGTCTCTTTTTAACAAATTGATGCTTGCAAATCAGATGAATTAAACCCTAGAATTTTTAATATGAAGCACCCAAATGAAATTTTTCTATAGTAGAACAAATGGAATCATATAAAAATTGAGGTAAATTTATCTTATACTGGGGTTTATTTTGACCATGTCAGAGGTGTATTAACATTCTTAACACAGGACCCAACACAATTTCATATTTCCCTTCGCATGTAAATTACTTGATCAACCATTTGGCCACTTCTGCCCAAGGTTTAGGAAGGGTTATTATTTTGACGCCTTTATCTTTACCCTTATTATCTATGACTAATTGTAACTTCTCCTTCTTTCCAACTGAAAATATTTTAATTATTTCAGCATACATTGTTCTATCACTAACTGCTAACCCTGCCTCAGGTATTCTTGAAAGATGACTGATATAGTTGGAGTAAAGGGAATTTTCTTACCTTGAACCATAGAGTGTCCTTCCTCCATATTTATGTTGAATTCCTTAGTCATTGTTATGTTGAATTCCTCATAGGCCAATAAAAATTCAGCCATCCTGCTTCTTCAAAGATTTCAACCTACTTTGCATCGGCCAAGAGTTCTATAGATATTGTTAGTTCATGTATCAATCGAGTCCACATATCTGATTTTGAATAAGTATTGAAAAATAAAAATGGCACATGACTAGAAATCCAAGGTTTGTATGGTGGTGCAGTAAGCTCAAGAGTGAGAGGGATAAATTTGGAAAGTAACAGTGGAGTGGAAATGGTTTGAAATGAATATAACTGAATTGGGAAAGATGTGATGGAATCCCAAAGTGATGATGACATTGATTGGGTGCATGTGGATATTATTATGGAGGAGAGTTACTAATTTTGTTGGGATTTGAAAAGTGTGTAGAGTTATTCTAAATGGGAAAGGAAATCAATTTACACAATGATAATAATTGACGACTTATAAATTAAATCTTTCCTATATCCAAGAAGAGAATTAATTTTGCATACCTCCTTAAATGAAATTTTCACATCATTTCTCACATCCTCGCTCACATCCTTTCTTCCATTTCCGTAATATTTTAATGATCCATACACACATGGTCCTTCTTTTATTGCATGTTAGATTCAGCGGCAACAATCGCCATTTCTCGTTTTTGGTCACTTGAGTTTTATTTTTTATTTTCTTTTTTAGAAGCAATGACCTCTATTTCTGGTTTTCATCCATTGCTCTAGAGGATGATGATCACCATTTCTTATTTTTACTCATCTCCTATTTACTCCTTGATAGAAGATAGCTCAATTCTAAAATGTGTTGACAAAGAGACTTTGTTTACACACATTAGAGCCAAATCTTCTTGAATTTATTTCTAAAATTCTTGTTTTGATCTTGGTTTATGGTAAAACATCAGTTTGTGCCCATTAACCAATATTATTTTCCTCTCTACATCAATTATAATTAATTCTATGTTTCTTTTGTCAAATACTCGCTTAATTTGATATGGGCCCATCCATCTTGTCTACAAATTCCCTTTGAAATCTTTGTACTTAGAATCAAATAACAGAGGGGCAGTCCCATTCTTGGAATTTCCATGGATTTATGTGTTTATCATGCCATACTTGCCTCTAGTGCCGTGTGAACTCAGTTTGATACAATTCTTGAATCCTCATTTCATCCAGCTCACTTAATTGTACAATCCTTACTTGTTATGCTCCATATAGTTCAATACCCACATCATTATTTCTTAAAATTTTAATCTCATATTCTATAGGAATAATGGGATTCTTCCCATAGAAAAATTCATTGGGAGTGAACCTTT
Organism: Taxus wallichiana var. yunnanensis; assembly: GCA_018340775.1. NCBI lineage: Eukaryota > Viridiplantae > Streptophyta > Pinopsida > Cupressales > Taxaceae > Taxus > Taxus wallichiana. Next base: position 831,406,032 of record CM031243.1, read on the forward strand.
GTTTTATTTTCCAAGTAGTGTTGTACACCCATACTGCTTCAGGTAGTTTTTGAACCCAATTATTCCTTGAGATATCCACTATTTTTGTGAGGATATTTTCCAACTCTTTGTTAGTAACCTCCACTTGACCATTAGACTGGGGTGGTATGGTGAAGAATTCTTATGACTCAATTGGTATGTTTCCACAAAATATTTGATTACCCGTGACATGAACTATGGTACTTGATCTAACACAATGGACCATGGTGCTCCAAATCTATGGAATATATGATCATATGAGAAATCTGCAACCTTCTCATATATTGCATATTGTAATGCCTACATTTTAGCCCATTTGGTGAAATAATCAATAAAACCCAGGATGTACTCTTTCCCTTAAGAGGTTGGGTCAATTGGTCTAATAAAATCCAATCCCCAATTCTCAAATGGTTCTAAGAAAACTTGGGGTTAGAGTGGCATTTCAGATGTAAATGTCAGTTTCCCCATCCTTTGGCATTGATCACATATCCATACATAATTTTTAACATCCTTAAACAAGGAAGACTAGTATTAATCTGCTCCTATAACTTTGTGAATGTTCCTTTGAACTAAATAATTCCCTCTCGATGGTTCATCATGGTATGCTTTAATTATGTCAAATACTTCATTTTTAGCTACAAACTTGCATAAAACATGATTAGGTCCATGTTTGAAAAGAATTTCCTTTAACCAAGTACACATCACACTTTTTAGTTAATTTTTTTCTTTTATTTTGTGTGAAAAAGGTTGGAAACTTCCATGTAGCCAAGTAATTAGCCATATATTTATACAAAGGAGAGGTAGTAGAAATTGCAAACAAATTCTCATATGAAAATCATCATTGACCTACTCCTCTTCTGAAGTGGTAAGTCTTAAAAGAAAATCAGCTACCACATTAGATTTTCCTGGTTTGTCAACAATTTTAATGTTAAACTCTTACAGTAGTAGTAACCACCTTACAATTCTACCATGGACTAAAGTTTTGTTCATTAGATATTTGATAACAAAGTGGTCAATATGAATAATCACTTCATATCTTGTAATATAATGGAAAAACTTGTTGATTGCATATAATACTACAAGAAATTATTTCTCAGTTGTTATGTAGTTCCTTTCAGCAGGGGAAAGGTTTTTACTAATGTAGTAAATTGCATACATAGGCTCTCCTTCCTCTTGTTGTCCAAGGACAACACCTACTACTTCATTAGAGGAATCTGTTTATATATGGAAGGGGAGATTCATATTTGGGTATCTTAACACCGGTGTTCTTGTTAAATTAACTTTGATAACATCAAAAGATTTTTGGAATGATTCTTTCTATTCAAATTCAAAATCTTTAGTTAGGAGAGCAAATAATGGAGAAGCAATTATGCTAAAATCTGAAATAAACCTTTGATAGTAACCAACATGACCAAGAAATATTCTTACCTCTATTTGGTTTGTGGGAGATGGGAGTTTTACCATGATATCAACCTTGTTTCCATTAGAAACAAACATTTTTCATGATTTAGGGATAATTGATGTTTTTCACACCGAGAAATAAATTTGCCTAGATTTTTAACTTCCTCCTTAAATGTTTCTCAATAAATAGTGAAATCATTCATGTAAATTTCCACATAATCATGAGTGAGATCTGAAAAGATATCCAACATGGATCTTTGAAAAGTGGAAGGAGCATTGCATAACCCAAAAAGTAACACCTGTAACAAAATTTTCCTCGTGGATAGGTAAAAGTTATTTTTTTTTGATCTTCAGGTGCCATTGGTATTTGGTTGTACCCACTGAACCCATTAAGGAATCAAAATTACCTTTTCCAAAATAAATTGTCTAAGATCTGATCAATAAAAGGTAATGGGAAATAGTCTCTATGAGATGCTTTATTTAATTCCATATATTCCACACAAATTATCCATTCCCATTCTTTTTAGGAACTATGACTAATGGAGAAACCCATTTATTGTCTAATATTGGATAAATGAATCCTACATTCAAAAGTTTTTCAATCTCAGCTTTAACAATATCTCTTAAAGCGGTTTTATCCTTCTTTGAGGTTTCCTAACTGGTCTAGAATCAATAGTATAGATGTGATGTGTACAAATACTAGGATGAATACCCTTCATGTCACTATATTCCCAAGCAAAAGCTTGAGGATGAGATCATAAGAGTTTAAATAAGGTATTTTCCTCCTCTTTAGTTGGCCAACTATTAATTGTTAATGTCTTTCCTGGGAGAATAGGTAATTGTTTGGTAGTTAGATGAACAGAATCTACAACAAGGTATTATTTAAATAATGTATTTAATGGAAACCTATGTGGTAGTAACCTATGAATAGAAGAAATGTTTTTAAATATGGACTCGGTCAGGTCTATATTTCGTACAAAGGGATAGATGATGGGTTGGTTGTTTTCATCCATATAATCATATATTTTTTTCAGTAAGTTGTAGTCCAGGACTTAAATGAAATCCAACGCAAGACTCAAGCGTAGGACTTAAATTGAATATAGTGCAAGACTTAGGTGTAGAAATTATATTGTGTCTAGCACAAGGCTCAGGGTCAACATATTGGATTTGATCTGAGTGTTCTTGAGTTAGGAGCATAGCTAGAGAAGAGATGATATAATATGAATCTTTTGAATTGTCATTACACCATTGTTTGTTGTCTATAACTAAAGTTTTTCAGGTGGGGTAGATTGATAATTTCTTTGAATCTTGGCCATTCGTAATCACCATATTACATGTTCTACAATAAATAAGGGAAACAATTGTGGCTAATCAAGGTAATCCTAGGATTATAGGGTATCTAATTTTTCTTTTCTTCATTTTTATAATCATGAAATCTATCGAATAGTCCTAGGATTCAATAGTAATAGTGACATCTTCTATAACTCCCTTTGGATTGTTCATAGATTGGTCTACTATTTACAAAATTATGGATGTGGATTGAGGTTCAAGAAATGATAACGTGGACAAAGTATCCATTGTCATAACATTAATAATAACCCCTAGATCAATTAGGACATTAGGAATATGGACATCTCTTATGCATATTGTTACAATAGGACTTCTAGAGTCTCTATATTTAGGAGGGGGAATATTCCCTTCCGTAGTACTACAAGTTTTCCCATTAACATGGATAGTTATATGTTGGTTCTTCCTTATTCCCGGAGCCTTAAAATAGAAATCTTTAATGGTTTTTTTTAATCCGTATTTCCTTAAGAGCTTGTAACATGAGAATTCCTAAACGAAACTTCCTCAATCCTTGGATTAATTCTAACTCTAGTTTTTCAGGAACTTTTGTAATTAGTTTCTTAGAGAGTCTAGATGGAAAGGGAATGTCATTATTTGGTTGAGGAGTTTCTTCAATAGAACTAGGATGCATTTCTTCTGGTTTTTCTATTTCTTTAGGAATTTATTATATAATAGGAGAGGATAGTTTCATAGTTACCTTTCCTGAATTCAATAATATATTATTACAATCCACCAAGTTTACTATGGGATTTTTTTTTTCAGATTCCACAGTATACACTGGGTTTCCCTTCCTCATATTTTTGGGATTTTCCACACTTTGTGTGGGTATCTATGGTTGGGAAGGTTGATCAGGTTGGGAAGCATTAGTAGGTCCAATCAATAGGGATTATTGACCTTGGGGGTATTATCTAATTATAACACTATTTCCCAAATCCTTGAGGTACATTCCAATGTTGTTGGTACTGAGGATTAAACTATTGAAATGATGGAATGTTTGGATGTGGAGCCCAAGGTTGTTGATAATAACTTAGTGGGGAATTCTACTATGGGATTGAATCCTGTGGGGATTTTTTAACCAAAGGTTAGGGGTATGGCCATGGTGCATTCCATTGATTTGGGACCCATTGTGATTTTGGGATGTAGGACTAATTTTGGTTGGATTGGAAATTTCCCCTTTACCTCTAAGCCATATAGTTCAACTCAGATTCATCTTGAGTGTTCTGTTTTAGGTGATTTTTTAGCAAAGGAAGAAATCCACATTGATTTGTGGCATGCTTGAGTTCACAAAGAAGACAAATGTATATCTTATCTAAGGGATAATCCTTCAGTCCATGTTTGTCTCTACATCTTGGGAAGTAGATGAAAAAAGGATCTATATTCCTAGATTTCTCCCTATCCATAGTTGTGTTGAGTTGAACCAAAAGGTCTATTCTCAAATTTACAATCTCTTCCCTTAATTTGGATATATCACTACTAACCAATTTACCTTTCTATCTATGAAAGTTGGGGTGAGTTTAGGAGTAATTCCTATAGAGATCAATGATTTCCATGAAGTCTAGTTTGTTCATGTATCCCTTTCCCATAATATTGAAGGCTTCCTATGTGTCCTCATCCAAACCATTAAGGAATAGAGTTTAAGAAGATTAATATCCGACCAAGATTTCACACCTCCTATGAAGGAAGAGGAATTGATCAAGATAATCCTCTACACTTTCATATTCCTTTTGTTGAATTCTAAAAAGTTCTTCCTTCCTATCCCTAACTCTACAGTAATCCTGATACTTGTCTAAGAAAATTGTTTCCATCTCCTCCCAGTTATGGATGGAGTCAAGGGTTAAGCCCATGAACCATCTCATAGTTGTGTCTTTTAAAGTGGAGGGAAATAACTTGAGCTTCTGGGAATCAAAAGTGTAGTCATAAGTTTGGCATAAAACCTTGAATTCAAAAAGGAATTGGTTAGGGTCTTCTAAAACTAATCCCTAGAAGGTTGGTAGAATGGAGGGGGATATATTTTTCATAGGAGCTTGATCGTTAGGATCTAGTTGTATGGGGTAGGTAAACATTCTTCCAATTGGAGGGTTTCCATTGTCTGCACCATTGGGGTTCTCTACTTCATCACCATCCTTATTTGGTCAACAAGTTGTTCCATAGGATAATTTTGAGGGGGTTTTGAAGATTTATTCTAATGAATCTACCTTTATGCTATCTAGGTCTAAACATAAAATAATTTCATACCGAGGATGATTACCTAACTATCAGTATTGAAATTAATTGTTTGTGTTCCACATAATCTAAGATTATAGGATTATAATTGTTACTACAAGGTCTTCTGATATAAAAATAAAGAGTTATGGAAATAAAATTTCTAAATGAAAAATTACTAGACAACAAGACAACACTTCTAGCTATCACTTTTAACCTTTGATAACACCTTGAATTCCTTGGAAACGACACCAAAAAGTGACGATCTTTGTTAATACTCATAATTTAATGATAATATATCTTTAATGCAGGAGGTGTCCATGGATATTTACAATAATGGGAACAATAGGAATTTATCTCAACATGTACTTAATAATAGAATTAATTGAATAATAACTAACTACAAGTATAAAATGTAATGCATGAAAATACAATAATATTAAAGACCTAATCTAGAGATTTTTAACACACTTTAATGCTGAAATGGTAAATGCATCAAAGATGTCAGAAAATAAATAAATGAAAATATCCCTTCTCATTTGGTTGGAGTGGCCCTTTCTCCTTCCCTTCGATCATGTTTAATACTAAAATTAACACAATAAAAGTTTCCCTTAAATATCTAATTTTATTCAATTGAAAGAGTATGCTTGTATAATGAATCAAATAACTGAACCGACCTTATAAATATAAATACATTAGCTCTTTTATACTAGAGAAATCCTAGTCCTCTCGGAGAGAAAAAGTTTATTCACAATAACTAACATCTTTTGAACTCGAGTGTTGACTAAAACAATGACTATATATTTTAAGGAATATAGTTGTGGAAGAAGTAGTATTTGAGGTGTTTGGATTGGAATTAATATTTCTAACTGTAGAGGAGGTCCGTGATTAACTCATTTGGAGAGAGTTAGTCAATGGAAGATCTTGTAATTCTTAGATTGATAACAAAGAATCATGGTGGTAATAATTCCTTAGCTATTGGTCTCTTCACGTCCCCCAATAATTTAAGTGACTAAACCTCAAAATATGCATGAATGTAAGTTGAGTTAATGACCCACATTTCATATTCATGCTTTGTTATGCTACTAGTTATATCACCAATAGTTCGGCTATTTATCTTTTTGTGCAAATCCCTTATTTACAGAATTTAGAGTTAATGACCTGGAAAAGATTGATGTTATACTATGAGTCCTGTATTAATGCAGAGGTGAGTTCTACGCTAAAGTGAGTCCTATCCCAATGCATTAATTAAGTCCCGAATTGGTGCACTAATTGAGTCCTACACTACCGAAATTTACTCTTGTGGTAAATCATCGATACTTTTCCAAAGGTAATGTTAATGCTTATAAAAAGATCAATTTAAGCCATTTTGAGGAAGAAATAACAAGATAAAAATAAAAAGCATATGCATAATAATTCCTTAAAAAACACAGTAAAGAATTAAGTATAAGCAGTTAAAATTATACATCATGCAATATAATATAAAATAGTACGGGGATTCAAAATGTTTAAACATAACAAAATGGGGTTCATTAGATACGTACCATTTTCATGCACAACTATTATTCCATAGGTCCTATCCATTTAGGAAGAAGTTTTATATGCTTTCTCTTTTTGTATCGAATCACATACTAGAACCAAGTCATTCACTTGAAATGGAGATCATAGGATCTTCTGATAAAAATATCCTTCTACTTCATTTTCTTCTTATATTTTATATCCTTCTATATTTCCATAAAAATGAAGATGTACTAATATTTCTCTTACTTAATCACTTTCATCCATCCTTTCATTTTTCATAACTCTCACAATGGGAATATAAAATTCAATAGGAAGAAATGGATCATTGAAATAAGACAATTGAAATGTAGAGTATCCTATTGCTGAAATTTATGTGTCCCTATATGCCCGCAATGCTACATAAATATTTTTATCCCGCTTATGCAGCTGTAAAGCTAAATTTTTTTCTAGGATTTAACACAATACTTAATTTTTAAGCTCAACCCGTCTATTTGTTCTTGGCTTGTAAGTTGTTTCTTTCCTATGCTTAGTGGAAAACATATCCACTAGGGCTTTTACCACCTCATTAATAAATTTTCTTCTTGATATGTTACAATCTATAATGGACAAACAAATATGGTGATAATGCATTCATATATGGACATTGCCCCTTCATCCAATGAAATCTATTTTCATGGGTATAACTTCAACCCACTTGGTTAAATAATCATGGCAACTACAATAAACTTGTTTTGGCATAGGATGGTTGGAAGTGGACCTACAATAAATATACTATCCACTTTTTAAAGGGACCAAGTGGAAGAATAGGACATAATGGAGTTGATGAAATTTTATGATTCCTATGTGATTGAAAAATATCACGTCTTACAATAATTATAACAATATTTAAAAATATTTTACCTATGATAACCTTCATCCAAGATCCTTCTTGCTATAAGTTTTCTAGATAAGTGTCCTCCACATGTACCATTGTGGAATTATTCAGTTATATCCTTTCCTTGATGATGTCTAACTTCCCTCTTGTACATCCAATCAGGCCCTATCTGAAATAAGACTCCATACATAATAGAATATGGATGACTTTATTGAGTAATATTATTATTAATATTTGAATTGAAACCATTAGGAAAATTGAAATCATTCCAAAAATTCCAAATATATATGTATTCACTAGGTATTGTGTTAAGGGATAGCAATACTACATCCTGAAACTCATCGTCATCACAAGATGAACCAAAACCATCATAGGATCAAAATAGTGCATCTGCATTGACAAGGTTCACTCCTAACCTATCTATAATATCAAATTTAAATTATTTTAGTAAAATTTTCCACCTTGATATCCTTCATAATGGGTTAGGATTATTTAAAATATATTTTAGAGCCTCGATGATTTGTTACAATCAAATCTCTTCCTAGCAAGTAATTTCTAATTTTTTTACAACATAAATGATAGCTAGAGATTTTTTTCAGTTACAATATAATTTACCTTAGAACTACTCATTTTTATAATCCCAAAATAAATCTGATGATCATTCCCATTTTCATCCTTTTGGCTCAGAGTAATCCCTACTTATACATCTAAAGCATCAATATATATAGTGAATGGCCTCCTCTAATCTGGATGATTTAAAATAAGTGAAGACACCAAAGCATCATTTAGTTGTTCAAAAGCTTCATGCACCTTCTTTCTTGGCTCATAAGTAGCATCCTTCTTCAAGAATTGGGTTAATGTTTGTGAAATATTTGAGAAATTCTTGATGAACCTTCTATAGTAACCCATATGGCCTAAAATGATCTGAACTTAATTCCATTAATAGAAATGATAATTGTTTAATTTGAAACTTTATTATTATCGGTACCAATACCATCTCTAGATACAACATGTCCTAACAAGATACCTTTATAACATCCAAAGACACACTTTTTAGGGTTTAGTGAGGCTTATGATTCATACAACCTTTGAAACTTCATCTCCATCTGGTGTAGGTGGTCCATTTTTCTTCCATAGATGCAAAAATCATTCAGGAATAATCTTATGAAGCTTCCAATGCAACATTCAAACACCCTATTCATTAGGTGTTGGAATGTTTCTAGAGCATTACACAACCCAAATGGCATAAATATATAAGAAAACATTCTCGAAGGAGTGGTGAAACTACTATTAAATTGATATTTCTCATCTATACGAATCAGGTTGTACCTACTATAGCCATATATAAAACTATAGCATACCTAGAAAGCTACTTCATCCAATATCTAGTATGATAATGGAAGAGGGTAATGATATTTATTTGTTTCCTTCTTGAGCTTCTCAGTAATCAACACACATGCATATCTTCCCATTATTCTTTCTTGATATCACAATGGGAGAAATCCATTCTGAATTCTCCACAAAAATATGAATCATGGATCAAACAAATTATCTATTGATTATTTTATAGTATTGGAAAAATTAGGATTCATTCTCTATGGAATTTTTTTATTGGCTTAGACCCATCTACCATCTCAATAGAATGTTCTACCCAACTTACTTGGTGGAGTTCCTTACAATAATAAGTGAATAAGTGCATGTACCTTCAAAATAGTTAGAGGTAGGATTATTTACCACTTTCCATCACAACATCACCAATTTTTATTTATTAGAGACGATTTTAAGTTTCTTCCTCAAATAATTTTATGAGCCCATGAGTTGATGTGACTAGAAGGATATCCAATAATGATACATACACCTTACTTTATTCATCTTTTATGTTTACTTTTATGGTACTAGAGTAATTAGAGGATTTCCAATCATCAATTTTATCACTTGAATCCATAGGTATCATCATACGATGTTGAGGGATCAAATTTATCTTCACCCTCTCTTTACCATGTCTAAGTGTCATGAAACCTTCATTCCACTAATTTTTTACATGAACTCTCCTTATCCACGACCTTACCAATAACATTGGGTAAGAAATAATACCATTATTCATTACTTGAAATTATACCACACATACAACACCCATGACATATATTTCCACATCTAAAACAACGTCTTTCTGGTTTAGTTATTCCCTTATTCAATTATCTTAACATAAATATTGAGGGGTGATTTAAACCCAACATATTCATTATAGACTTAATCATTACATTAAATAAATTCCTCCATCTACTAAAACATCATGAATTAAAATTCCATTACATAATACCTCAACTTGTGGAGCATAAGGATCTATATTTGCTTCCAAAACAGGGACCTCAACCTCCTTATTTCATCAAGCATTGAGTCCACTTCTAAGATCTCGTCTCTTATCGTAATACATAACAAGAAGTTGTACATATATAATAATAGCATGGTGCTTGGAGAGATATTCCAATATGGGTATGGTCATTTTCCTTGTTAAATCAAAAAATCCTACACACCCAACTTTCTTCTCCTATTTTTCTTACTAGTCTTTCCTTTCATCTTCGTAGAATCATTTCCATCTTGGTTATCTTCCGGTTTCTTTCTTTTTATCACAAACACATATACCTCATTATTTATTCTCCTATTTACTACATCAAAATAATTCATAGGTACTTTTCCTTTATCATTATATCTTGTACTGATGATGTAGGGGCCATATCTAGACAATTATACCGATAATGGCCAGCTTTATGATAACCATAACATATAACTTCAGATATATTTATTTTTGGAACTCTATCTCCTCCCTAGGAAATTTTGGAACTAAATTACTTTCCCGGAAGAAGATTAATAGTTAATTGACCCATTTTCCTAAGAAATTCCTCATGCTTAGTGGATGTAAGAGAGGGAATATTTATGCTCACCGAGAGTGGTTATGTTGTTTGGACCAAAGGTTTTGGTGTAGGATCCACCATAATAATTTTTTTGGGCTATTCTTCCATGCTTTCTTCTTTCCTTATAAAAATCTCCTTTTCTTGTTTTAGGTCGTTGAGCGGTCATACTTTACTTGTTGTCTAATATATGGCTTCACCCCAAGAATGAAGTGATTATAGAAGATATTATCCAAATAATTCATTAACCCATCTCTTAATCCTTCCTTCTAGATCCACGCATTGATCTTCCTCCTTAATTATAGAACATGAACATAATAGTATTTGATCTTATCATTCTCTCCTTGGGATAAATTTATGATCTCGATCATGAGATCTACATAACATTTTTGTGCACCAAATTCTTCAAGAAAACTTTCATTTAATAAATCCCATGAATTTTTAACATTATCACCTAGTGTTTCAAGCCACCTAAGGGTTGAACCATCCAAAAAGGTAGGAGAAATTTCAGTCCATTGTTCACTTTTTTATGAGGCCATTACAAATGCAAGAAAGTTTAAAATATTAGATGAAAGAGGGAGCATCCTCATTAGATTAGGAAGAAAAAAAATATTTTTGCTAATTTTCGACAAATATAACCACATTGCAATCAGTAAGAAGAATTATATGCAAAAATAATTGGAATCAATACAATAGAAAGTGACTTTACACCTTTATACAAGAAAATAGAATGACCACAAGAAATTTATATTTACTATGGTAAAAATTATTTACAATAAAAGTGACTTTATAGCTATAAACACTTTTCACGGTAAAAAGTAAATTTACTAGGGTAAATAATATCTACGGTAAAAGTGACTTTACTATGGTAAATTCTATTCAAGGTAAAAATTGACTTTACTAGGGTAAATACTATTATGGTTAAAACAATAGTACCCTTCAAATGATTTTTGACTAAGTGGGAATATCTCTCCGAATATACACTAATGAGGAATGGTCCTAGAAACAAAACCATAATGTCAACACAAATTTGACACTAAGATAATATTCCATCTGAACTCCTCGTGCTTATGATTGTTTTACCAATGCAAAACTTTTGGTTTGGTGATAGTAATATGGAAACACAATAACAAACATAACACAATAATACCCAAAAATATGATATAAAGGAATGGTGATATATTTGAAACAAAAGTATAAATTATATTATTGACATGATATCATTAAAATATCACCCATGAAACATTCCAACTCATTGCTGATCCACTCAACTTTTAACAAGAATTCCAAAGAGAAAATTCACAGCTATACCTTTCGATGGATTCCTCAACAAACCTTCATAATAATATCGACTCCTTTAGATATATAATAATTCTTACAAACTTCTTATATGCTAAATGAGGGGGCGGTCTCTCTATTTATATTACTTTCGAGCTTATCCACCTTATATCTAATATAGGATAGGAAATATATTCTAGCGAATCATATTCCATACATTAACTCTTATCTTTACATGTAGGATTATCCTTTAGGATAGGATAAACTTTATCATTTCACATGGGTTCCACATTTTCTAGGATTTATATAAATAAAATATTCAAAATATTTATGACATCACTCCCTCGTCATTATTAGAAATACAATATTTCTAATTCATTACCATGTAGACCCTAATTATCCACTTAATCTAACTTTTGACATTTTAAAATTATCGACCACTTAAGAAAAATATTTACTTTTTACCATCGACTATCAATTTCACAAAATCCCCTAATTTACTTTGATCATACCTTGTGCACAATACTTTATTGGTGGCACCACTTTTTCTAGTGGACTTAATGCTAATTATATTTAACAACATCCTATTCATAATATATACATTAATGAATAGAATCATGGAGGAAAATTATAGTGTTGACAGCCTAAATAAAACCCTATTCTAGTTTGGTGCATCACCTTTCTTTATTTTTAGATTTTCTCTCTCAACCCTTGTCCCTTGGAATTCTTAGGATAAGATTGCTTAGTAGTAGTATACTTCTTGCTAGTTAGATAAGAGTGAAGAGTTAGGATAAAAGTAGGAATTCTCAAATATTGACCTCAAAAGGCACCATTGTCCCATAATTTGGAGGTCTTTTCATATTTCTCTAAGGTGTTGAACCTCGTTTCAAAGAAGGGTGCAATCTCAGTAGACAATTTTTTTTGGCATGCTCGATGGGATAGTTTGAGTCACTTATAGCTCACTCTTGATATTTCACCCCTAAGATTGGTGTGTATTTAGTGGAATCTAGAATTTGAAGGCAACTTTCTACACATCCGAAACTCCCAAGATTAGATCTACTATTTTCAAGCATTTCAAGATCTCCTATTTTATGAGACAGATATAAACAAGAAAGAGCCTAGTAAGAGGTGAATCTTTTGAATACATATATCTCTTACCCATTAGAATAAGAGTAAGATTAGTTTAAATGTATCCTTCACCTCACATCATAAGTATTTCCACTCCTCCTCATGGTAGATCCATCTCTTTCTCCATAAAAAAATTAAGACGTATTCCCTTCATGAGCCATCAAAGAAGTTTTCCTTTTGTAAATTTTAATGGACGCATTCAATTAGACCTAAGAACTCATAATGATATCCCAATAGCCGGTATAAAATGTATTCCATATTTTATTGGTGAAAACCTTACTACCCCCATTAAACATATTCAAGAAATTTCCAATGTATGTTTAGTCCATTCGTAATTGATGATGAAGTAGGTATTAGAATTTTATCCTCTTCCCTAAAACAAAAATCACTTCAGTGGTATAGAAGTCTACAATATACTTCAATCCATTTATGGGATGATCTTGGTGATGTAATTTGTGGATAATTTGAAGAAAAGGAAGAAAATATTTCTATTAAAATATATGATAGCCATTAAAAGGGTCCCCAATGGTCTCATGGAATATTTCAACTTGAACATATTTTATGAAACATGGGAAAATTTCCATATCTTCTAAAACCAACCCCTTAAGGTTCTTTCTTATGCTTTCTAAGATCTCTAAATTCTTATATTTTTATTGATATAATATATGGGAGCTATAACATTACACGATGCATGCTATACAATATCCATTAAGGATGAAAATTATCTAATTCAACCTAGAAAAATAGCCCCTAGATTACCTATGTCTTTATTTCTTGAACTTCCTCGTAATACCCAATTTTAGATACTTCTATCCATGAGCCATATATTTCATCATCTTCCTCTACATCTTATTCCTACACAAAGCAAGATAATAATGATGACATTATGGCCTTGGTCAAATATATGATTAATGAATTTATCTCTCTCAAGAAATAACATGATCAAACATCTAGAAATTACTCAAGATTCAACCAAGGGAAATATTCTAATCGATGCTTAGTCAAGGTTACTTGCAATAGAGAGTTTAGCATCCGAATAAGAGGTATGACCAAAATAATTAGAAAAAGCAGATTCCAGGCCATAATCCAAAATTACCTCTTCAAAAATTTCTCCTATAGAATTGATTTGTCTTTTGATCGTATTACTAGAAAATCCCTTATTCCAAAAAAATAATGTAATATAAGAAGTTGAGTGGTGTTTTCCATGCAATCGACCACACTATTATAAAAATTGTGCAAATGGTGTTAAAATTAAGGATTTTATGGTTCAAAATTATTCCAATTAGTAGGAACCATTTATGGAAATGAAAAGTATAATGGAGAGGCAATACAAAAATACAACGTGGAATCCAAATTTATGTTCTATATTCCTAAAGAATTTTGTGTGGTCAATCAAACCAAGGATACCTCAAGTAGGCTAGAAATTCATGTCATAATAATATAAGGTTAAAGAAGATGCATATAGATATGGATACTCCATACCCTTTATTGAAAATTCCTCCTTTCAAGGAAAAGAAATCCACGGACCTAAGTAGAAGGAAACGAGTGAATTCATTCGAAGATCCACATTCATGGAAGAAAATCTCTGATACATATAAAACACATGGAAAAAGGAAAGTCCACCATCCAAAGCACCATTTTCATTGATTGAGCAGACATGAAAATAATCCTCTACATCTTTGATGCATAGATCCATGGGTATTCCTCTGAACATTGTTAAGAAAATGAAGAAGAAAAATATGAATGTGATAATGTGGGATGCCTTATCTATCCCATCTTAGAGGAATCTCTTACAAGAAACCTTGAAGCAACTAACGTAATCTAAAATGATTATGAAGAAGTTGAATTTTGTGGTTAACATGTTCCAACCAAAGGTTGAAAAAGTAAAGTTGTGAAGCCTCCACCCATACATATATCTAATTGTAGGAAAGCACTTAATGCATAATTGTATGATAGATTTAGGTGCTAGTACTTCTGTAATGCCCAAGAAAATTGAATATATTTTAGGCATTGTGTACAACCAAAAATCCAAGGGAGTCCCGTAGCTTGATAGATCAAATGTCAAAATCTTAGGAGCGATAAAAGATATTGAGTTAACCCTTCATGCTTTTCCAAGCTTAACCATAACTCAAGATATCTCAGTTATTGACTTACCTCCTTTTTCCATCTACTTATCAAGATATTTCACAACCAAAGTGGGTGGGTGTTTATATTTTGATTGGTATCACATGCTCTTAATAACTATATATGAAAGAATATTTACCATCAAAGCTGAACTAGTTAATTATTACCATGTTGAATCCTATGACACTTCTCCTCTCAATTCTATGTGCATTATCCAAGAAGAAAAATAAAACAAATTAGTATCAATACCAAAGTATAATCCTCCTATTCTAGTACCTAATATTCTAATAGATGAATTTGGTCCCTATGACATAGATGTAGATACTAGTCTCGGTACTTACCGTATCCATGGAGAACAGTTCGTAGCCCCTATGTGACATAAAAAGAAAATGATGCTTCTGGTTTATGGAAAATTTTATTTGATGGCTCTATAAGCAGAAATGAGATTGGGGAGGGTGTAGTTCTAGTTTCTCTAATGGGAAAGAAGTTCTTATTTTATAAAAACTACACTTTCAATGTTCTAACAATGTAGTGAAATTTGAAGCTTTAAATCGAGATTGTTTTTGGTAGAGAAAAGGCATATTAAGGCCTTACAAGTGTTTAAAGACATTGAAATATTTATATATCAAGTAATAAGAATATGCGCTACCATGAATAATATTTTAAAATATTATAGACATAGATTATGTGATCTCATGGAAAAATTAGACGTTATTAATCGAGAAGTGGTGGTAAGAAAGTTAAATGCAATAGATATCAAATGGTGTCTATTGAATCACAATTATCTCCATTTGAGGACCTTATCCAAGGTAAAAAGAAACATGTTAAGATGGAAGTAAGAACATAAATTACAGATAATAAAATAAGATGGAATATTTTTGAAAATGTTGAGAAAATGTCCAATTCATTCAAAATGAGGTAGAGTTTTCATCATACTTATAACTGAATTGCAAGAAATCTATGGTAAGAATATAATATAGATAAGGAAAATACATTTCCTAAAGGAATGGTCACACTTAAATACATCTTCTACCTTGATGATGAATTCAATGGAAAAAGGAAGAAAATAACAACAAAGGAGGAAGACTGCCAGCTAGTCACCATATCACAAGATAAAGAGTTATTTCTGGTAAAGGTATGTAATGAGGATGAAACGAAAGATTTTATTTCCTTACATCTTAAATTTAATGATGTATTATCTTAGAGTTATGAAGATATCAAAGGCTTTGATGAAAATATTACCCAACTTGCTATAAATCTTGACCCCAACTTCAAACTAATTAGACAAAGGTAAAGGCTTGTTAATCCCATAATGGATCCCCTCACGAGAAAATAATTGTCAAACTTTATAGAGGATACATCATATTCCCCATTAAGAATTCCTCCTGGGTTGCTAATTTAGTCCTTATTAGGAAGAATAATGGATAAATAAAGATATGTGTGGATTTTATATATTTGAACAAAGAATTCTTGAAGGATCGTGATCTTTTACCCTCCATGGAACAAATTCCACAAATAGTGGTGGGAGTTGAAAGGTTCTCTTTAGTATGGCTATTTCGGCTTCAACCAAATTAAAGTTAAGGAGGAGGATTGATATAAGGCTACTTTTAAAACCAAATGGGGAACATATGCCTATGAAAATGCCATTTGGTCTAACCAATGCTAGTGCTACTTTCCAAAGAGCCATGGATATTGCATTCAGGGGATATATAAACAAGTTCTTCCTCATTTTGTTAGGAAATTATATTGTTAGTGCTCCATTTATATGCATTATGAAATTAGTTAGGATTGATGTATAATGAGTTATACATGATTTATGTGAATAGTGGTTGTTATAACCACACACATAAATACACTTGAGAGATAGTAGGGGTTGATTTAGTTTATTGTAGTTCCTTGTTTATAGGACTACTATCAACTATTTATTTTGTAAGTAATTCCCGCATGAATTGATTGAGACGAAGATTATTGTGTTCTTTACTTTGGGTGAATTTGTACTAAAGTATTCGTTTGGAATCGAGCAATATCTGATCCTTTGCAATGGAATTCTAAGGATAATTCAAGGGATAATTGTTCTTTCCCCGTGATGGAGAATTATGAGAAAATAAGGAGGTGTCGATTTTTCTAGATGATAGATGTTTTTTTATATTGTCCCTAATCGCTATTAGTTCTATCTAAACTTTAATTTTATTCCCGCATCAAGACCCTCATGCACCTAAGCAACTGGTACATCATCGTCTAAGTTCACATATATGCGGTTCTATACATCCTTCTATAATTTCATGTATATTGAAGTATTTTCATCCATTTGTAATATCTGCATTGTTTCTTCCTCAAAGCTTGAACCTTGGCGTAACCCTCCACAAAACTCTGCCAAAAAGCATATGTAACTTGTTTGTATCAACTCCATCGACGTTACTCCAGATCTAAGATTGATTTATAAATAAATTATTACTATTTTAATTGCATGAGAATCAAGCTTCAAATAGAGTAGAACAATTTTATTGAGTACGCATTTCATACGAAGGATTTGTATAACTATTGCAAATCGTGGTTCTCGAATAATGTTTGGAGCCATTAAGGATGCTACACGTTATGTTGGAAGGTGTGGAATACAAAAAGGAAAAGTATTCAAATAATTTTACATCCTACTCATCTAATCCTCTCTTTGCCTACGTAGAATCAGTGTACATGAAAAAAGGACTCTCGTTGAATCAAATCTCATTTATTTCCTCATGCTCATTCATCCCGGGATTTTTGTTGATTAATTATATTTATATCGTTGTTCACCATGGTATTTTCTCACTGGTTCAACTCTCAGACCAACTCTTTTTTGTGAGCTTTAAAAACTATTTAATTTAAGTTCAAAGTCTAATTAGTGTTAGTAGTCGACTTATTAATAGTTATTTGGTCCATGGAAATAATAGCTTAATTCTATATCTTATGTAGTTAAATCAATCAAAATAACCATTGTCTCCATCTAAATGTGTCTAGGTGAATAGGATATTTATAAAACTATATTTTATTATAATTCATGCCTTTTACTTTAGTTTTGATGGTCTAGTTTTGTAAGAGATAATTAAATGGTCATTTTGAAATTAAAAGTCCATTAGTCATTAATTTTTGTTAATGAAAATAAATATAGAGTGTTTTTATCAACAAGTCAAATATTTTGTTTTGTAAATATCATAATCAAATGTGTTAAGTATGTCAAAAATACATTTGTCAAATCCAAAAAGTGTCATCTTTGAAATAATCAATAATAGTTATCATCGTCAAAAGCTATAAAAATAAAAAAATTACCTCACTTTTCAATAATCAGACGCATTTTCAGTTGTACATGACATCCATCTTGTGGGGATAGATTGTATAATGAGCTCCATGATTAAATTCAGCTAAGCTAGTACCATGATACTAGAGGATGGAGGAAAATGGAGGTTAGAGGTCAATCAACAACCAATCGTTAGTCACCAATGTTAGGGCCACATATTTGCTATGGTGGCATTTTTTATGGTGTGATTATTTGCTTTCAATTTTTTTAGTGTGATTTTCATTTTGTTTTTCATAGTTATAGTTTTAGTGTGCTTCGTCAAATGTGCCTATTTGAATAAGTGGAAATATCACATTGGGGGACCATGATCCAATGTTCCATTTCCAGTTTTCATTTTGTAATGTGTGATCACATTTTCCTATGTTATTCCCTGGAGTGAGATGTGATGAGAGGTGTTAATAGTACTTGGCACATTATAATGTGGTTTTAGGTAAACCACTTGAAAACCTTCATTTTTGGTTTGTGGTAAACCAATTGCAAAACCACCATTTTTGGTCATGTTGGTAAGCCATTCACAAAACCATCACTTTGTAGTTTTTGGTAAAATAATTACAAAACCACCATTCTCGATTTGTGGTCAACCATTTGCAAAACCATCCTCGAGGTTTGTGATTATGTTGTGAAAATCACCGATAATGAGTAGGTGCCGTGTGAAGGCATGTTTTCCCATGTTCGCTCTAAAGGGGGAATGCCTGAAATTATATTGTTAGTGCTCCATTTATATGCATTGTTAAATTAGTGAGGGTTGTTGTATAAATATTTATAGATGATTTACACAAATAATGGTTGTTATAACCACACATGTAAATAGGCTTAAGAGATAGTAGGGGTTGATTTATTTTGTTATAGTTCCTTGTTAATAAGACTACCTGCATCACCTATTTATTTTGTAAGTAATTCCCACATGAATTGATTAAGATGAAGATTATTGTGTTATTTACTTTGGGTGAGTCTCAGTATGAAATTATTCACATTTACCTCAATGATATCTCATTTTCAAGATCATGTGAAGATCATATGAAACATCTTGAGAAATTATTCTAAAGGTGTCGATATTTTGGAGTATCCCTCAACCCAAAGAAATGCATCTTTATAGATCTACAGGGCATACTTTTGGGTTATGTTTTCTCAAAAGAAGGTATTGTTATTGACCTAGAAAATATTTCAACCATTCTATCTCTCTCATTTATAGCTCACTTAAAGGTGTTACAATATTTTATTGGAAAAATTAATTTTGTTAGGAGTTTCATTCCTAACTTTGTAGGATTGTATATCACTTTAACGATCAAGAAGGATGTGTATTTTGAATTGACTAAGGAAGGAAAGGAAATATTTTCCAACATCAAGGAGGTAATTGCTCAAGAACCCACTCTCATGTACCAAAATTATTCAAAGTACTTCATCTAATGCGCCTATGGGGCTAAATCTGGTATTTCCACTGGTGGTGACGTAATATAGTGGTAAAGGTTAAGAACAACCAATAGCTTTCATCAGTCATAAATTAAAATATAGTCATGTGGAAAAATATTTTTCTCCATCATGAGAGCTCTCAAGAAGTTCAAATGTATGCTCAAAACTAACAAAATCAAAGTATTATTCTCCTATCTTAATGTGAAAGAATTCATCATCGGATAAAAATAAGTGAGAAGAGAGCTTTATGGGTGAAAAAATCATTGAGTATGATTTGAATATCAAGGCTACAAAATTATTTAGAGGCAGAAAATTATGTGAGAAGATGGCTATTGATGCTTAAAATGATCAAGAAAATCCTATCTCTTGGGGAAGAACAAGAATAGTCCACCAAAGGCCCGCCTAATGATAGAAGTTGGATCAACATCATGGATAGATTCTTATCTACCCGGTAGTACCCTTCTAGTTTAAGTAAGGATATGAGGTATAATTTTAGGTTGCAATCCATTCCTTATGTGTTAATTGGTGGATTTCTATTTAGAAAGAATCTAGATGGATAGTTATTGAAGGAGAGAGTGAAAAGGTCTTGACGGGATTTCATAATGGATTATATGGTGGACATTTCTCGAAAAGGTCATAACAATGAAAATTTTGAAAGAAATATACTTTTAGCCCATGTTATTCATGAATGCTCATCAATGGGTTATAAATTCAAGGAGTTTTCTTTTCATTGGAATAAAGAAGACAACAACCCTCCCGCTACATCTAATTTAGACTGATGAACCCTTTTATCAATTAGGACTTTAATTTATCAACAAGATCAATATAATGTCATGTGTGGTCAAAAATGGATAATAGAAGTAATCGATTAATTTACTGTGTATAAAAGATGTGGTACTTAAGGAATAAACTGAATCATCTATCCTTGATTTCTTGGAAGATATTGTAAAAAAGTGTGGGGTTCCAAAAACTATCATTTCTGATAATGCTAAGGAATTTTTAGGCAACAAAATATTTGGCTGGGCCCTCAATCATATCATCTACATAAATAATTTTCTAATTATTATCATAAGCGTAATGGCTTAAATTTGAGTCTACCAACAAAAAATTGATCGAATAATTAATAGGACAATGGAGATAAATCAAAGATTGTGGCATACAAAGATAAAAAATTCTATTTGTGATGATAGGATCACACCAAAAAAGAGAAAATGGAAACTTTTAATTAATCCTTGTATATGGTAAAGAGGTTATGAATCCATTATCTTTATATTTTCCTTCTTTGGAGTCGACACACTAATTGGAATTAGAGGGTGAGAATCAAATAATAGTATGAATGGTAGAGTTAGTTAAACTTGAAGAATTAATTCAATCAACCATGATAAAATTATAAGAACATCATAGGTCAAACAAACAATGGTTTGAAAAGAAAACCAAAGATCACGCTTTCAAAATAGGAGATCTAGTTCTGAAATAGGATGTAGATAGAGCTAAATTAGGGAGGAACTCTAAGTTTAATGCACTTTGGAGTGGGCCATATATAATTATTATGTATAAGCAAGCTAACTATTTTGAGTTATCTAAGCTTGATGGGGAGGAAATTCAAATCCTAGTCAATGAGATATATCTTAAACCTTCCCATTAGGTTTTTGTTGCATCATATACACAAATGTTGTTTTTGTTGTTTATTTTTCCTTTTCCTTGTTTTAATTGGAGTGTCCCTCCAACAGTGTATTTAAATTAATTATTTATCTATTAAATAAGTTATTTTTTACACAATTGTTAGTTCCATTTAAATTCTTAAAGTTGAGGTCAAAACAAAGAAAAAATTGAAAATCTTTTCCAAGAAGAATACTCAACGGAATAAAGGATCAAGTTATTTGATAGGTCTCAAATGGTGAAAAGAAAATATTGGTTTAAAAGTCATATCTCAATAAGTATGTTAACTCCATGCCTAATGGATATTATAGGCTACTGATTGACTCATTTAGTAGGCAGATGTCCCTTGAAATTCACCAAATTATTTTCTAAAATAACACCCTTGCTATTTTGAAAAATTCATTAGAGTCATAGACTTATGCGGCTACAAGAAAACACCCACAAAAATAATTTGTAGTGTTTTTTGAAAATAAGGAAATCAATGTTCTGTAATAGTGAAGAAACATAGTGTTCCATGGACTTGGAAAATATTTGTGTTTTGAAGAGTTTACAAAATTTGCATGAAAATGTAAAGTCCATAGAGAAATAGTGTGAAAATGAAAAAGGGTCAGATATGGCACCATGAAGTAGGAGAAATAATGTTAAAACATGAATTTTTTTGAAATACATAGAACAAAGGAAGTCATAACTTAGTGTTCTCGCAATAGTATAAAATTTAGTGTTTTATGGAAGTTAGATATTAGTGTTTCATGGGTTTTCAAAACTTAGTGTTCCACCGAGTTGGTAAATATTTTTAATAAAGGAACATAGTCATGAGAAGGTATGTCATGAAATAAAGGAAAAAGGATATTCAACATTATAGAGAGTGAATAGAGCATGAAAGTGATAAAAATTAAGCACAAGTTACAAGCCGCACAAGGTTTAGAAATATGCACAACAAGAAAAATCCATGAAAAAAAAATAATTTAGTAGAACAAAGAGGCTGTGATACAAAGAAAAATCCATGGAACATTTATTTTTAATACCAATAAAACTCCGCAAAATAAATATTCCGTGAAACAAAGAAAATTACATGAAACATAGAAGATTATATAGAGTGTAATATAATCTATGGGAGGAGGAAAGATCAAGTCGAGGCTGGTGAAAAAAATTAAGGAGTAAGTGGTTGTTTATGGATCAAGGAAGAAATTTTAAAAATAGGATAAGAAGCCATAAGAGACAAGATCAAGGTCGCAAAATATCAAAAGTCCGTGAAGCACACCAAAGTTGTACCTAGTACAATACTAGGCGCTCAAATATTCCACCAACCAAAATTTAATTATGAATGGTGTCAATAACTAATATTTGAAATCAATGACATACAATATGAGGTGCATATACGTAGTTGGTGAAATCAATGATGATTGGTACTTAGTGATGATAGAGTGTTTGATTCATTGACCACTATATGTGATCGGTCCATTATCTTTTTTTGCTCAAATTTCTATAAATTTAGGTGTGAAAGCACATGTAAAAGGTTCACATTTATTCTTATTATGATATATCTAACCTTTTGAGATCAAATATTTTCTCGTACACTCTTTGATGCACTTGTGAATATTTCACGTGCCTTGACTTTGATAGATTGTAAATGGATAATTTCTTGATATTGAATGTAAGTGTGATTTATTTCATTTGAATCTTTTTGTGTTTAACATGAATTTTTATATTCACTTGTTGGTCTTCGACCTTATCCTATTTATTTATACCAATTTTTTGTACACAATATCTTAGGTCTTTACACATGTTTTCATATCTATGTCCCTGTAGATAGAATCAAACCATATTCTAGTTTGGTACATCATCTTTCTTTATTTTTCAACATTTCTCTCTCTAAACCCTCATCCCTTGGAATTATTAGGATAGGATTAGTTAGTAGTAGTGTAATGTTGGTTAGATAGTATCACCAAGATAAGATAGAACGAAGTCAAAGATTCTCCAAATATTTACCTAAAAAGGTGTCATTGTCCCACTCTTTAAAGGTCTTTCAATCTTTCCTTGAGGTTATGAACCTAGTTTTAAGACGGGTGCAATCTTACGAAAAAAAAACAATTCCCAAATGGGAAAATGGCATCTAGGTGCTCCTGTTTCTTACTAGTTGTTAGTTTCAAGAGATTCAAAGATAAAACAAGAAATACTAATCTGGGTAATATATTATGTAATGTAACCGAGTAAAGGGATAATTATAGAAAAACGAATGATGAAAGTATGAAAAGATAAAATAATGTTAATGTAAAGGAAAAAAGTGTTTTAATGTCTAGATTTTTTTCTTGTGAATCATGTATATAGTGAAATACTAGAGGTGTTATGTAATAGTACTAAGTGTATAATTTCATGTCTACAATTTCCCCCACTTTATGTTGGTGAATGAATATTTGATAACATAAAGTAGATAAAAAGAGTGTACCATTTGGATATTTGATGGAGGTTCTAACCAATAATGTGTGAATGAGAATTATAGGATATGTATTGTGGTGTCTAAGAGGGTATAAGAACCCTAGGGGTGACCTATGTACATAGTGGAAATGATACATACATTTGTAACTGAATATTTCCTTTTCCTAAGAACTTTGTGCTTGATATTACTCCTTGTTCAATTTTTTTGTCTTTTATCAGGATAAGGATGGAACTAGAAAATAAGAAAAGTGTAGTCAATTCTCATGGTATATGAAATTGAACTTTAACTTAGAAAAATTAAAATAGAAATGTGTATGAAAAATAAGTGAATCAAGGATAGAATACACTTGAATGTCATGAGAGAAAAATATAAAAATGTTCTTATGTGTTTTTTTTTCTTGGAGATGGTTGGAAGAGTTAAGAGTGATCAATTCCTAAAATGATGTGAATATACTACGGATTTAGGTATCCTATCATGAGAGGAATAGTGTTGAGATAGTTGTCATATTTTCCATCCATCCATTGAAACTTCCTCATGGATAAGTTCCGCTCCCTATTTGATACGGTAGAAAAGATGCAAACCGAGAATGAGAAGTAATTAGTTCACTTTCTCAAAGTGTGAAACATGCCACTAACTTTATTCTTGTGTACTAAATGGTAAATTGTATTTGAGTATTTTATACTAGATTATGAGAAAAGATTTCATTGAGAACATTTTCAATCTCTAAAATAGTGATTATTAACCTTAGGAAAAAGCCACCTGGTGGTACAATATCACCCACCATTCTTGTCTACTCTGGCACTTCTTTCCTTGTGATTTTTGTCCCAATTTTGATTTTGAACCATTTTGTTAGCTCACGTTTGTCAAATTGTATTATGTACCATTCTCAGTATCTAATTTGTGGATACTTGAGAAGGTGAAATAATCACCCAATGATTTCACCCAATATTTTGGGGTGCGTGAGATGAACTAATGCAAGCGTGGCCTAAATGAGGAAATATAATATTGATGTGCACATTTGAAGAAGGAATCCTTCAGGGGAATAGGTAATGTGCATGGTAACAACCATGACACATGCAAAATAAGGGGAGTAAATCTATCAAAAGTGTTAGTGAAAAATAAACATGACATATTGTAATAGAAACTAGTCAAAACACATAATAACATAGCAAAAATATGAAAAGTAGCTAGTGGAATATATGGGACACCACTTAGGATGTCATAAGACACTCAAGTATTTCAATTCCATACAATTAAATAAGATCAAACATATGGAAAACCAAAAGAATTGAAAAACTAGACACAAGCATAAAAGACAAGATATAAGCATATTAGATAACCATGGTTAGAAGTGAGAATGCAAGAAAAATTCTACACATAAAGCACCTATTAGCATTTTAGAAAAATTGGTAACATGTCACAATGTATAGAGGTAAAAATAGAAATGAAAGTTGTAGATATTGTAACAATATCACTTGAATATGAAAATGGTATGGAAAGGTAGATGCTCCTAGGTACTTCAATGGGACTAATAGAGAACAATGTCAGACATCATACATCTTTTGATAACATTTAGATATCGTGCATTCACCTCGTAGTATTACGTGAATGCACACGTGTATATTTAAAAGGATAGAACATACTATGAATCAAAGTAACATAGTAGGAAAAATACAACTTAGAACAATATAAGAAATAAAGGATATATATATATATATATATATATATATATATATATATATATATGTATATATATAACATACATATATATAAAATATAATATTTGTGTAGTTTTTCCAATATTTGAATGTTTTTCAATTATTAAACTATGAAATATTATGAATATGGAAGGTAAGTGAGGTTGATCCCCAATGTATGTGTGTAAATTGAGTTTCATGCTAGTAAGTGCACCCTCAACAATCATGTTTGAACCTACACCACGAAGTGCGTCATCGGGTAACAAGGGGGTAACACAAGAGCTACCAGAGAGAAAATTTCAACAAAATGAGGGCAGAGATCTATGGAGTCCAATATCCCAACCGCATGAGTAGAAGTTTATAAATAATTAGAGTGTGTACATTAGGATAAAATTAAATAGGTGAAACATTGGCTTTGTTGATGATAGTTGAAATAGTAATCGCAAACGTAAGGATCAATATGTGAGTCAAGATATTTGAAACATATGTAGTTATAGGAGGATTTATAGTATCAACCTAAAGTATTAGGGGAAAAAAAAATACTTTTCATAAGAAATATGTACATTTTTGGAAGATTGGAAACATTAAATATGTATGTACCAGCCCTTATGATCATCGAAATAAATGTGGAAAGAGGGTAATTGATTTCCCCATGGATATAACAAAATAAGGTATACCATATGAGTCATGCATAAAAGTTTGAAAATTGAGTGAGTTAAGAGCATCAAGAATGCAATCATCACAATGTGTTTTTACTTGTGGTGAGGAGTGTGCAACAAGTGATGAAACTTTATAATCAATAATCATATGATCATTAGAATTGCATCAAGAGTTGTGAAAATATTTTTTTGAAAGTCATGGTAATGGTGACATTATGAAGGGGGATATGAGTGTCTCCAAACACCTTAGGTATTATATATGTAGAAACCACCATAGGGGGAAAATATCTAAATATATGTAAGTGTTTAGAAGTATGCATTAGAGATCGAGTGCCATTTGGATCAAAGTGAGATGTAGTGGGAAGAGTATCATGAGTGCTAATAGAAAGTTTATCTTGTAAAAAAGTAGTATGATAGTCCATCACAAGAGGAGAACGATATGAAATGTAAGTAGTGTCTTCATCATCATGTATGAGAGGGATATCATGACTATTAACAACAAGAGGTTTGTAATCTATTTTACAATTATATATGGAAGAAGGTGTTACAATGGAAATATATGCTATGACATGGGTATAAGGGATTTCGTGTTTAATATGTAAACAAGGATGAACTCTAATAATATTATAATTGAGATTGTTAGGTATAACATGACATAGAACATTAAGAGTGCAAGGACCTAGAGTAATGGGTAGAGTGATTTCTCCCAATAATCACTTAGGTGTATTATAAACACCACAAAAACATAGAGTAGAGGGAATTAAATCAGCAACATAAATCCCTATTTGATAGATAAAAGAGATGTTACATATATTAAGACCATATCCATCATTAAATAAATAAGAATCAACAAGAAAATTATGAATACAAACCTGAATATACAATAGGGAGTATTGTTAACAGCTGGAGAATTCACAATAGACAAAAAAACCTATGTTCTAGATGAAGATACAATGTGAACTATGATAGCTAGGAGAAGTGGTAAAACTAGATAAACGTTGAAAATAATCCCGAGAGTCTACATGATGAATGAAAGATATTGAAATTGAAAACCACGAGAAAGAAACCCTAAGGTTAGTAGGGTTAAGGCTATAATGAAGAAAACAAAATGAGGGATCCTATGGAAATCTAGGGTTTGATCAACAAAAGGGTTCATGAAATGATTTAAAAAATTAATTTTTAATCATAAGACTAAGATTAATTAGACAAATACCATAAATATACAAGATACAACAAGTGATGGTAAACAAGTGAAGTAACAAGATGACAAGAGTAACTTAATGAAAACTTGCTATATGTACCAGATATGCACTAGAATGATGATGGAAAAGGATAAATCTTGATAATATGTTATTTTTCTAGAAAATAGTGATCCACAAAAAGTGCGTTGGACAATAACGGATAAGAGGACAATACCAGCCTGTGTGGTACTGTATGAACCGAGAAAACATTCTTGGTAGTGAGTGCAGATCTGGTTCTTTCGGTGGTCTAACCATAATGTATTCACTTTTCTTTGAGTCACTTCAAATTTGTTGTAGGGTTATTTCATCACAATTGTACCTACAAAAACCCTATCTACCTATATAAGCCTCAAGCACATATTATATGGAATAAAAGATGCACATGCTTGAGTTAAATAGACTTCAACAACCACACGAATGTGATTAGAACTGAGTGTTACACTATATTTTAGAATAAATTTAGTTCTTATGTGTGTGTGTGTGTGAGTGATAGAATTTTTTCACTTGAAGATAGGTTTCCCTTGTTCTAGTCATACTAATATAGTGGGATACAACTAATTCCTCCCCAAGATAATGTGTTTCATGGAATTAAAAATTTACGCTTCTTATGCAGTGAATATTACATCCCAAATGAATTCCTTAAGTTGTTCCATTTTCCCAAGTAGTAGATATAAAGTAATGGCTAAATTTCCACTATTTATTAGTTACCCCTTTAGAATGGTTAGTAATTCATGTATATATATGATTCCTTTGCTTGAATTTTGTCACTAACAACCCTGAAAGTTGACCCAAAGCTATAAGTAGAAGTTGTGAAAAGATAATAGTTGATGTGGCATTTTAAACATGAGAAAAGATGGGGAAAAGGCATAAGAAACAAAAAGGGGATAGTAGTGCATGGGTGATCCTATCCCTTATTGGGTGCTAGTGTCTAAATATCTCTAAAGATAAAACAAGAAATACTAAGTTGGGTAACACATTATGTAATGTCCAAAAGTAAAGGTATAATTATAGAAAAGCAAAGGATGAAAAGATAAAACAATGTCAATGTACCTAAAACAAGTGTTGTTAATGTATAGTTTTATTTCTTAGGAATATTGCATATAATGACATACTAGATGCGTGACGTAATAGTACTAAGTGTATAATTTCATGTCTACAGGAAATAGACCACGGGTTAGAATAGATCTAATAGGAAACTCATATGGTTTACTAGGAATATTCACCAAAATGTTGTTGTATATGTGCATCAAGAATCCAATTAATGTTGAGGGAATAGTGTGCACATCATGGATTCAAGGACATACGAGTAAAATATTAACAATTTAATTATAAGGTACTATAATGAACTACATATCTATTTTCTTAGGTCTATTTACACCCTAATTAAATCTATGTTATGAAAATGAAAAAAAAACATAGAGGATGTAAAGGTTTGCAACATGGGATAATTATGATATAATTAATTCACCATTAATCATTTATAACCAAAATATTGCATTAACACTTGCAATGACTGATAAAACAACCAAAGATATATCAAATGTATAAGGGAGAGAGAGAGAGAGAGAGAGAGAGAGAGAGAGAGAGAGAGAGAGAGAGAGAGAGAGAGAGAGATCTATAACAATCACACCATAGAGGATATGGATGTGTAGATGGGTGAAAAATGAAGATCATATATTGAGAACACTTTTATATAATTTATATAACTGGAAAAAATGGGGAAGGGCCATAAAAATATTATACATTCCATATTGGAAATATAAAATCATGACATGGATCTTTACATTTTGGACCCTTCGATAATGTGGGTATGAAACGCCTTATTTTCTTTACTTACTTAGAAATTACCTATTTGTAATTCACTTTTAATCACACAACCTCAAGATGACCTGTAATCACCTGTAACAAAGTGGAAACCCTAGAAACCTATAAAACCATTCATTTGAGAATTATCAAACTAAAATGATAAAGCATATATGTGTGGTGAGGATAGAATTACCTTGTAAATTAACCCTACTTTCTAAATCAATCCAAGTTCTACATGAAATATTTTCATGTAGTATTAAGCATAATGTAGTTATCATATGTCCTTGCAAGTGTGAGTGCAAACTAGAAAATACCCTAGGGGTTCCCTCGTGTCTCTTGACACCGAGATAATGTGTTAATTGAATAGTAATGAATATACCTAGCATGGTAATAGGAGTTGTTTCCTTCAACTATGTGATCAAACCATATTTTATTTGAAACCTTTTGGGCATTATTGGAGTGCATTTTCTCTTGCTAAGATATGTCTCTATGACCTTTATTTTCTTGGAAATGGAGGAAGATATAATATTTTACTATGTTGAGCAATTTATACTTATAGCAGGGACTTATCTAATTGATGTACAATGGATTTAGGAAAATTCAGGAGATCCTTGAGTTATTTTGGAATAATATTTATAGTAAAAACTTGTAAGAGTGTTAAACAAGTCAGAAAGTGATATTGGCTTGTTTAGATAGCCTTATGTAGGTGAAATATTTTAATAATTTTGACTGTAGGAAGATGAAAAAACACAATAAAGATATTGACATTGAGTCGAGAAAGTAAAGGGAAAGACTATCTAGGTTGGCCAAGACTAGAATCAACATCTTGACCATTTCTATGGTCATAGATGTGAGAGATGTAAATTGATACATAAATTTATGGCATGAAGTATAAAGGTTTTAAAATTATTTGATTTGATAATATTACTTGAATTGACAACCAATAAGAGTGTAAATATATGTAATTCATGGAAGAGAAATAAATATACAATGCTTGAATTATGGATTTGAGCATTTTTCTTCACAAGGAATAATGCTCAAAGTTCTAATTTTAAAAGGAAAATTTACCAAATTTTAGTGGCTACATTTCCTTCTCGAAGCGTGTAATTGAAGATTGCATGCTTAAAGGAAAAATAAATTTGATTATGCAGACACTTTTTCTTCGATGACAATGGTTCTTTGATATGTTGGTTTTTTCTCACTCAATGATGAAACTTGCAACGCAAAGTGTAGTTAATGTTTATGATAGAATTAAACCATAACTCAAGATATAGATAATAATTATAACTTTGAACTTGTATAAACGAATCAATAAACATAAAATATAGAAGGAATACACTTTTTCATTTTGTGGATGGATAATATCCCATTATTTTCATGTCTTGAGACTTGGAATTTTTGTTGAGATGTTGGAAGATTAGGGGTGATAATTCCTTAATTTATTCTAAAAGAGAGACTAGAGTGTTGAGTGAAACACAATAATAAAGATAAAAATGAGGAACCAAAGTGTCCCTATTATATTTGAAAATTTGTAAAAGAGGAAGGCCATCTTATGAAGAACTTATTAAATTCAATATTATTGGAATGAAAATGTCACTACTCTTTTTCTTGAAAAACCCTACAAACCCGTCTCCTCTCGAGAAGATTTGGTTAAAATTAAAAAAATTACCCTTTGTATGTATTAACTTATGAGTGGTTTTCTGGGAGTTTTGTGATATTTTAGGTATCCTATGTGTAGTCACAAGAAATTTCTCAGTCTAGTTCACACTATGGGAGAATTAGATATGTTTTATGAAAAACACCTTATCGATGCTAGTTATGACACATGGTGTTTTAGTCATGAAAGAAGAGTTATCTTGTACAAATGATTACATGATCTGTAGATACATCAAGATATATACAAGTAGTAAAATTAAATCTCATGGATTCCCCTACATAATACAAGAATTGGTTTTTACCCTAGTCATCTCAACCTTCTCCGTTAGCCAAAAAAATGTTGTTTCCTCCTTATGGTCATTTTAGACATTCATATGTTCTTTTCCTAAAACTCAAAATGAAAAAAAAATCCAGGTCTTGAACATTGTGGGAATGGATGCTCTGGACATTTTCTATTCAAAATGATACACCCCATGTAACTCCCGCTTTTGATCTAGGAGGATAAACGCTACTATTTGTTACGATTCTTCATTGGGATGATGATGTCAAAAATAAGTTAACCTATTTGATTTTGTGCCATTTTTATCAAAAATATGTAATTTTTTCATCTTGCACTTTATATCTCCACACTCAAAATTGTTCCAAATTCAAATCAACCATGGTGAAAGGTTGAACGATAAAATAGATGCCACATCACCTTGTTGTTTTGTCTTTTATGACTTTTGGGGTCCCAACATGGCTCATTATGATTGGTGTGCACTTGTCACCTGGCTCATGCATTTCCAAAATGCACCCATCATTGGATTGAAGTGAATTTTCACCTACAAATTAGAAAAATAACATTTCTAACATCCTCCATGCAAAATATAAAGCACACTATTTCTTGGCTCATACATTTCCCAATCACTGACCTTGTTTAAGTGAATTTTGAAACTTTATTTTCCTCGTCTTAAAAATTACTCCATATTTTCCTCTCTAAAATGCATTAGATATGATTACAAAGTTGTTTTCAGATGTGATCTTATTTAATTTTAATCCACAAAATAAACATTTAGTTTGAAAAGTCATTTTTCCCCTAGTCATCTAAAAATCATTTTCCTCATTCTAAAAGACGTCATGAGACCAAATTGCTTGAAATTTGACCAGATGCTCTCCTTCAAAAATCCTTTCAATTTATTACTATCTTGATTTCTAAGGTTAAGTATTGTATTTTTATGTTCATATTTTTTTTGCATCCAAAATGCATTAAAATAACCAATTTTACCACTTTGTTCCCAAAACTCGATTTTACATTTTCCTGTTGATTTTGATAGTAAAAATCTCTCAAATTCGGAAACTTATTTTCCAGCATATATTTCATTTGAATCCATTATTTCTTAGTTTTTTTGAGTATTTCATCTTTGGCGTGACAACATTCACTTTTAAGCCAAAAACACCATTAAAGACCATTAAAAACATTTGGAAAGGAAGAAAAACCATTTTTGCAAACTCTCCTAAGTGCCGATTCACTTCTCATACATTACAAATCAAATTCATAAAATAATGAAATTTGAATTATTTTTATATAAGCCTTTCCTAATCTTGAGCTTTGAATATCTTGGTCTCATGGTTTTGCTAACATGAATTAGAGAGTACAAGGGAGATTGTTGAATGTAAAACATCTAAGTAGATCAATTAAAGAATTTCATGATTGGATAAATTTGTTATAATGTATTATTTATTATACTAATTATCCTTTGAGAATGCACAGTAACAACAAGATCCCCATTTAGCAAAATAGATATATCACTCAATCAAAGCTTTATTTCATCTCACAAAGAGAAGGTGTTTTCATTTAGAAGATTGTTATATTTCATAAGTTTACTAATCATGTCATTGATAATTCTCAAATGTTATTGATAATTTTAAATATGAGATATATCATTATGAAAGTCTTATTTTTGAATTTGGGGTATGTGTGATATGGGTATAGGATTCCGATATTTATAATACAAGTATTTTCTCATGCAGGAGATACTTTCTAATTTAAGTTGCCCTAAACACTAAAATAGAGAATAAATACCTCCAAAGAAAAACAATTTCTTATCTTTTATACAAATTGAGTAGTAGGGTAGAGATCATGTTTTTTGATAGGAGATGATTTGTGTTGTCTGAGATATTCACCATTTTTATAGGGACAAAGATTCGAAAGATAACTTCGTGGCATGAACAATGATGATCATATTGAATAATTTTTGGGGAATTATTTATAAGTCCAGGAATAGCTATGTGTTGATTAGGGAAATAGTTGAGAAAGATCCTATTTAGTTACAAATTCATCTCCAAAGTGAAGGAAGAGAAAAATTCCATCTCAGATCACCTTCACTTGACCACATATTCTCTCTCATCTTGTATATCTCTAACTTTTGTAAAAGTGACTTAAGTCACTTAAAGATTCTATTTATTCATCACGGTTTCTCTTTTCTAATTTCATTTTATTCAATTAATTAATTCATAATCTTTCATTGCATTAAGTACTTTTCAAAAAGCAAGGAAAAACATCTTATTTTTAATCATATTATCAAAAATCACATGGGAATGTGACAAGATGTGTAAAAGTGTTATATATTAGAATTATTATCCATTCTAAAGGATACACATTTTCTATCCATAACATACTATATTATTTTATTTATTTATAATATTTTTCCTTCATTCTCTCTTTTAATACTTAGTTGAACATAATACAATTTTAGAAGGAAGCAAGGACTATGTACCTGCTGATATGAAATGAGAATCACTCATTGAAATTTGTGTTATTGTTTCATGATCCTTATTTTATTACCTATGTTTTCTTGTTACTTATAATTAATCTATAATTTTTTATGAGTTATTGGTTAGTGAAATATGTGTTTTTCTCATTGGTATGACTCCTCCTATTTTTCCCATTGTTCTCCTATACTTATCTCATCTTCTACTTACACAATATTCCCTCTCTAATATATTTTTGTAGTTATAACAAGGGTGTTTGTACAAATTATTTGGTCTTTGACCACCCTGATGTTAGAATTAGTCTATATGGATTTCTAGTTTTCAATGAATGGGAACCATGCCATTCAAGTAGGGAGGGACCTAGTCCTATGAGCATTGATGAAACCCATAGTTTGTCCCCGAAAAAATATTTCTCCACCAAATACCATCACATTTGAGAATTTGGCGAGGAAAAAGAGAGAGAAACCTATGAATAACTCAGCCACTTCAATACTTTTCATAAAACCCATAGACTACATCACTGCAGATAGATCTAGGTATAACTTTATAATTAACTATAACTATTAATTAAGATAAAACCAAGAAAGGAATGGACATTGTCACTCCCTCATATGGGATTGATTTGTTAAAATGGAATGTATAAATTCTTAATTTTCATAAAGAAGATGGATTCTCATGCCCCAAACCATATTCTTGCAAATGAGTCTTAATAGTGTAAAGGAGTAGGAATGAAATACTCATGTCCCCTATATCACACTATGAACTAAGTGATACACACATACACACACACAAGAGATTTTATGAAACTCAGATATAAATATATAATAGAATATGTAAAAGTTGATAATTACATACACAAAGAAAAACTACAAAACGAAAGAAATAAAGAAAATAAAAGAAAACCAGTTCCTCCTTTGTATCTCCTTGTAACCTCAGATGAGAGTGTTGAAGCTTGGAATGAAGCACCAAGTTTGTTGAATCTTTTGATCAAATTTTTTTACATGGACTCTCCAAAAGTGTTTCGAATAGAAGTAGATTTCAGCTACAAGAATAGTGATTGAATGACTAATTTGATAGTAGATTCATTATCAATTGGACAATGTAATGGTGTGTGAGATAGAATAATAATCTAACACAAGGATGATGCAATTCTCAAATCTTCCAAAGATGATAATTAAAGAAGAATGAGTGATGATTTATGGATAAAAGATGAGTCCCCGATTTTTATAATTAGCTTGTCTAATTAAAAGTTAACTTATGCAAGGTTGAATTATTTATTTGAGTTTCCAATATATTTGAGGAGATAAAATCTTGTTTGAGCTTGCATGGATGAGTTATTTTTGAGTTAGCAAAAGTGGCACCTAATTTTATATATTTAGAATTAAATATTAATTCATTGACTTATGTTTTATCCACCCAAAAGTGGACATGAAATTTAGCGTTTTGCATTGATTTTATTTATATTTGGAAATGTCATGCTTTATGAGATGTCTTTAGTTAAGTCAAATGCATGTTTGTTTTATTCTAATTTTGTCCTATTGCACATGTATTTAATTGATTTTAATGATTAAAATTTTCCTTTTGCCCAAAGTTAACTTAAGACGTTGACTAGTGAACTAATAGTAATTAATTGGATAAGGGGTGATATATAAATGTATAA
This sequence comes from Taxus wallichiana var. yunnanensis, assembly GCA_018340775.1. Classification (NCBI taxonomy): domain Eukaryota; kingdom Viridiplantae; phylum Streptophyta; class Pinopsida; order Cupressales; family Taxaceae; genus Taxus; species Taxus wallichiana. The sequence goes on from CM031243.1 coordinate 831,441,141, forward strand.
TGTGTAGGATTTATTTAATGATTTTGATATTAAATTAGCTAGTTAAAACTAACTAATGGAATATGGCATGAAAAATAAGAGTGATATGATTAATTAATTAATCCTAGGAATGGGACAAATAAGGTCCCTATTTACGAATATTGAATAATTCAAGACCATATGTCGGTGATAGGAATGATTCGGGAGTTGTGGGAGTGATAAAATTTTATTCGGATAGTGTTGTAAAATGCCATTAAAGGTCATAAAATAATGATATATATCAAAAGTGGTCTTAATGGACCGTGAAACTATTACATGATGATTTTGGGGGTTTAGAATGTAAACAATTTGTATATTTCAATGAACTAAGAGGGAGGATTTGGATGGGATCAATAATGTGGTTAAGGAATTGTAGGAGAGGATGGAAAAGTTGGAAAAGGGTTGAAGGCATGAGAGGTTTCAACTCCACCTGACTAGTTCCGATGAAGATGATGAGGAAAAGGAGGCTTTCCCTGCAGGACACCGACAAAAAGCCATATATTGCAAGTTCAACCCAAAACCTAGGAGGCCCCCTCAAATGACCCAAGAGAACCTCCACCTAACTTCCTAGAAATTAAAGTTTCACTCCCATGGCATAGAAGAGATCGAGATATTTTCAATGGTGTCAGATTTGCAATATTTTGAGCCCTAGGTCGAAAGATATGCCCCTTTGAAGTTTGAATCGATTCCATATAAATGGGTGGGAAAAAAATTTGAAAAATGGGTCCCCCTTTTAGATTGGGACACGTGGCAGCTAGATTGGGACAAAATTTGGGCCCATGGGTCCGTAATTCACCTTTTATCCTTTTGTGCAAAAAATGCAAAACTTAAAAAAATTCCCGCAGCCCCGAAGCTCCGCACGGACATGTGGCTCCTTTTGGTTGGATGGGAAATGCGCTCCCATTTTTACCTTTATGCCTTTTGGGTGAAAGGAAAATTTTCACCTTTTCCCCGACTCCCCGCCTTGGCTTTGACTTGGGTCTAAATGCTGACTTTTCCCCTGGGCGGAGTTGCGGGCCATTTTGCAACTTTTACTCCCTTTTGAGGAAAAGGGTGAAAAATCAACTTTTTCCCTAACACCCCACTTTCCTCTGGGACACGTGTCACTCTAGCATTATTTTGCAAACCTTTTCTCTATTTGACCCTTGAATCAATGCCCTTAGACACTTGGTAGCCTCTGCTGGCCTGTTTGTGCATTGACTATTCAACTAACTCTGCCTCCATTGATAGAACACATGGAGGCACCACGCTTGTTTACAAACCCAACCCAAAAGTTTACCTTTGAGGAGTGCACAGTTGACACTTGTTGGCTCCACTAATCATGGAATTTTCAATAGACTTTATTACTTTTAGACTTTGGGCTACGTGGTGAGCTTGCGCTTGTTTGGGTCTCCACCTTTGGGCCAACTCTTGGAAATGCACCAGGCTGACACTTGGCACTCTCCGCTTACACTTTTATACTTAGCTGATTTTGAGGCCCACCTGTCCACCTTTGACTCTATTTGACCATTTGACCCTACCTCCGTTCCGCCCTAGGACACGTGGAGATGCGACGCTTTGTTTGAGCCTCTCTATTTGGATCCATCTTTGGAGAAGCATCGTGTCGACACTTGTCTCTCTCCATTGGCTCTTTGACTACCTTTGACCATTTTCTACATGGAGGGCTGACACAAGTTTGAGTTCCTTCCTCTGGATTTACAAGAGTTGGAGCATCGTTAGGACACGTGGTCTCTTCCACTACCTCCTCCATACTTAGTCATTTTTGAGGCCTTTCCTGAACCGTTTCGAGCCCGAGGATGTCGAATCTTCATTATTCTTCTTCTTTCTTGATCTTAGCTCCTTGTAGCATTGATCCTCATTGTTATCAACCCTATATTCCATGGTTTTACCTTGCCTAGACTTGGAGAATGGATTTAAGATGTAGAAATGGCTTGACAAAGTCATTTCTTTCTATACATGATCCTTTTCTCTTTCTTCATCTCCGCCACTTCATTGTTGAATCCTTTTTTAACCAATTTGTAGGATTGAAATGAGTTCTCTCGGGTTCCTTTTATGCGGGGTCATGATTCGATCCAATATTTAGCTCAGGGGCAAAATATGGATAACAATTTGGTGACTCATGGGGACATCTTCCTGCTAGATGAGGAGAGATCAATTTCCTTTTCATATCTGTTGGGCATGGAGTCAAGAATAATAGTCTGATACTAATTCTACCTCTGTTCACGAGCTTGACCACTTGCATTCTTATATTTTATAAGAAAATCTCGAAATGAAGATTTTTGAGAGTAGGAAATTGTTTCAAATCCAGGGCTTCGTATGTCTCTCAATGAACTTTCATAAGAGAAAAAAAACAACACCATGACTATGTACAAAATTAAAATCATACATGCTCCAAATGGAACATGCAGAGTGTAAAAATCACTTAGGAGAAAAGAAATCTATACTACAACAAGACAAATGTGTAGAAGCACTTGGAGGAAAAGAAACTAAGCTAATATGTATAGGGTGAGACTTCCCTTTTAGTAGTAGTGTTTAAGATAGATCCCATTCACTGGAATCTGCAACTCTTCACCCTCCAATGTGGACAATTGGAAAGCATTACTACTTTTGCATCTTGTTATCATATAGGGCCACTCCAGATGGCATCAACTTAGAATGTCTCCCTAGTTTTTCTCGATTTGCATCCCATTTCAAAACCAAGTCCCCTTCTTAGAAGGTCCTTGCTCTAGCCTTCTTATCAAAGCATCTTTTAATTGAGGCTGGTTCTTCTCCAATGCTTGGAGAGCATTCTCTCTAGCTTCTTCTAATTCTATCAGCTCCACATACTTGGCCTCCATTGGTCCAAATTCAAACATTTCTAGTTGCTTCACAAGCTCCAAAGCTGGTAACTCAAGTGATATAGGCAACACTGCCTCTTTCCCATAGACAAAGCTTGAATGGGGAGCTTCCTATAGATCTCTTGGGTGTTATTCTATCAGCCCATAAGGCCACTTTGAGCTTTGTGTGCCAGGTCCTTTGATTCTCATCCAGAGTTCTCCTGATGATCTTCAACAGGTTTTTGTTTGTAGACTCAACTTGGCCATTACCTTGAGGGTAATAGTTTGATGAAGTGCTCAAATAAGTCCCATTTTTAACAGCCCATCCTATGATTTTGGAACCTATAAATGCTAATGCATTGTCTAAGATGATGGTGGTGGTACTTCCAAATCTGGTCACTATCCCTTCATAGAAATCTAGGATACTAGACTCATTTGCTTCTTTGAGTGCCACTGCCTCGGTCCACTTGGTGAAATAATCAGTTGCTGTCAGGATCCATTTGTGACCTTGGCTTGAGTTTGGGTTGATGACTCCAATGAAGTCCAATCCCCATTGCATGAAAGGTTGGTCTACTGAGATTGGGTGCAATGGAAGTGTTGCTAGCTTCTCTTTGCCTTTGAAGAATGCACAACTCTTGCACCTTTTGATCCATGTGAAACAATCACTAAACACTCTGGGCCAATAATATCACTTTCATGATTTTGAGTGTTGTCACTCTTGAGAAAATGGCCTCCAACTGCTTCAACATGAAATTCTTGTAGCACTCTCTCCACCTGATCTATCCCAATGCATCTCAACAGAATACCATTGATGTCTCTTTTGAACAAGACACCATCAATAAGGACATATGGGATGGCCTGTAGCCTAAAATGTCTTCTTTTTTCTTTACTCATCCCATGAGGACATAGACCTATTTGAAGGAAATGCACCATGTCTTGGGTCCAACAAGGAGCAGGTATATCATCTCTCCCTTCTCCTTGATCATCTTGTAAGATAAGAATGACCTCTTTATCACTATTTGTTTCATCTTGTAGAGCAGAGGCTAATTTCTCACACAAGCCCCTCCCATGGACCAGCTTGGTGACCTTAATCTCAATGTCATATTCCATGACACGAGTGATCCACCCTACATGTTTCTCATTCAGGTCCTTGCTTGAGGAGGAATTCTTTGACTCCTGTATGGGAGACCAATAGTTGGATTTTGTTGTTTGACACCAAATGCTTAAACTTCTTCAATCCCCTGATCACCACCAGGACTTGCTTCTCAATGAAGGAATACCTCACCTCATAGTCTTCTAGACTATGACTGAAGAAAGTAATTGGTTGTTATGAGTTTTCTTTGTTCTGCTGAACCAGGATTGCAGAGATAGTGTCACTACCACCAAAGGCATACAATATGAAGTCCTTGGAAAAATATGGATTTACAAGAGTTGGGGCCTATGATATGGCCTCTTTGATAGCTTCAAATTTTCCTTTCCTTCAGCTATCCATCTGAATGCTAAGCTCTTCTTCAACATCAATGTTATTGGCTTAACCAGAGCAAAAAAGTTTGGGACAAACCTTCGAACAAAGTTGATCTTCCCCAAGAAGCTTTGAAGAGCCTTCTTGTGACTTGGCAATGGTAGTGCTTTATTGCTTCAACTCTTTCTAGATCAATTTCCAGACCTTCCTTAGACACAATGTGGCCTAAAAGCTTGCCCTCATGGGCCAAGAATATGCATTTTTAGGGTTCAAAGATACCCCAAATCTTCTACATCTTTGAAACACTTTCCTTAGATGAAAAAGGTGGTCTGTTGCATTCTTGGAGAACACAATGATATCATCCAGATAGATCAACACTATTTTGTTGATTATCCCTTTGAATGCCATATCCATGGCTCTTGGAAAGTAGCACCAACATTAGACAGTCCAAATGGCATTTTTTTGTATGCATAGGTGCCCCATTTGGTGGTGAAGGTAGTTTTGAACTGATCATCTTCTTTCACCATGATCTGATTGTATCCTGAGTAGCCATCCAAGAGAGAAAATCTCTCTGACCCAGACACTACTTGCAAGATTTGTTCCATTGAAGGGAGTGGGTAGTGATCTTTAAGAGAGGCTCTGTTCAAATCCCTAAAGTCAACACACAACCTGATTTCTCCATTTTTCTTTAATTGGGACCAGATTTGCAACCCAACTTGAATGTTTGATTGGGAATATGATACTTGCCTCTATTAGTTTGTTCAGACTCCTTTTCATTAGAGGCTCAATATGTGGGTTGACTGGTCTCTGCTTCTTCCTGATAGGCTGAGCAACTGGGTCTAGTTCTATTGTGTGTTGTGCTAGTTTTGGATTGAACCCTCTTAGGTCTTCATAACTCCAAGAAAACACATCAGGGAATTCTTGGAAAAGTTGTATGAATTCATACCTTTCTTTCTTGGTGGCCACCTTGCCAATTTGAAGTGTTTTGTCTTCTCAAATTGGGATTGACTCTGAATCCTCTCCTTTGATCTACATGTTAGCCTTCTCTTTTCTAAACTAATCATTAGGATTAAAAATGGATTCTAGTGTCACTAAGCCTTTGGGAAGCTTGTTTGTATGTAGCTGTACTATCTGATTCCCGTATACTGCTGCTCTAGTTTGCTCTGGTTTCTAGTTGAGAATTCAACTTCTTCTTGTAGAAATTAATGATCTGTTGATCATTCTCAAACACCTGCCAACATGTATTATTATCTAGTACTATTGCCTCACAACCACATGGATATGTGGTTGTTCTTTGTCTCTTTTGATGTTGTCCACCACATCAAAGGCTGCTCCAACTACTACAAGTCTATCAACAGCTTCATTTTCTTTTCTAGGTATGGACACAATGTTGAAGGCTTCAAAATCCTCCATGAGGTCCCATACTCTATTCTTATAGTTCTTGAGCAGGTCATTCTTGATAGCATTAAGTCCTTTGACTTGATTGGAAACCAATTCACTATCACCAAACACCTACAAATTCTTGATTCCTAGCTTTCTTGCCCAATGAAGACCTTGGACTAAAGCCTCATATTCAACAACATTATTTGAGCAAGAAAACTGAAATCTAAAGGCTGAATAATACTTCATACCTTTGGGAGACACAATCATAGCTCCTCCTCCAGCTCCTTGTCTACTCCTTGAACCATCAAAGAATAATTTCCATACCTCATTGTCATCTTTATGTTCTAGCTTGATTAAGGTAGGAAGGGGGTGATTTTCTTCATGTAGAAGGTAGACACCCAACTCAAATTCTTCCATTTCTTTATAGGGGTCAAAATCATGTATTTTGTTGGCCCACTCATCTAGAGTCAAGTCTGGGATACATTCCAACTTGGTATTTGCTTCATTAGTGCTTAGGAGGTCTTCTTGATCAAAAGATGAGCAGTTAGCATTGATTGGGCTAGGTACATAGGATTCAATATGATAGTCAACAATAGGTTCAGATCTGATTGTGGCCTTTTCCCCATACCTTGTCCTAAAGAGCATATGTGACCAACAAAGATATGTAGCCTCCAATTTTGGCAGTGAAGTCCCTAGACAGACACAAAGCAAAATGTGGTGGCAAATCTATGATGGACACATTTTTCAAGACAATCACATTGGGGTAGGCATGTAGGGTGAGGCTCAGATCTTTGATGATTCCCACAGTGGTCACTATTGTCCCATCTAATTGAACTACTCCTCTAGAGATAACCTCATATTGGAGACCCAACTGGTCGCTATTTGTTTGGGCATCACAGAACTACTAGCCCCAGAGTCAATCATACAATTGTGCACTAATTTGTCCCCAATAATTAATGAGACATAGAATGGAGGGGGTCTCAAGTTCTTACCTTGTTGTTCTCCTTGGTTCTTCTCAGGTTGAACTACATTGGCAAGCACTCTCTCTTGCTAATTAGGGGTTGATTTGAACTTGACCAATTTTGCATGGTAGTCTGTAATAGATCCCTCTACCCTGGAATGGCCAATGACTCCCATAGTGAAATGTTCACACTTTTCCTCTTCATTTTCTCAATAATATTGAATGAGCTATCTTTTTCTACCCCCTTCCTAGACACATTTCTTTCTTGCACATGGGTTGTTACAACCGGTGCCTGGCTAGATTTGGAAGGTGGCTTGGATTGGTTCTACATGTTGGGAGTTACACTTGGAACACTAGGACCTTGTGGAGTGATGGAAGGTTGAGGGTTACTTGAGTTTAGTGGTTGGCCCTCTCCAATGCTTCTCTTTTTGGACCATGTATTGGCAAGCCACACTTTGAGGAGGGAACTGATTCATCCCACATAAATCTTCAGCCTACCAATTTACAAGCATGGTCTCTCCTGAGGTTCACCTTGTTGAGCTCCTTGCTGCTGATCTCCTTCTTGACTAGGCTCTTGTGACACCATACTTGGTTTGCACCATTAGAGCTTGATTCAGAGCACCATTAAAACACATGGATTGGTTATGTGGTTGACTACATGGAAAACACCAATCATATTCCTTATGCCATATTGTTCTGTGTAGGGACCAATGCCTTTGATGTTGAGGTTGTACTAGGATCATAAGACCTAAAAGGTCTAGCAACTTGAGGTTGTCCTTGATTTTGATTTTGATTTGTAGTCTGAGGTGGTGGCCTATTTTGTTGGTATTGGGGTCTAGCTTGATATTGAGCCTGAGGCTGATATGGCCTAGAGCTCTGTGCCTGCTGCCTTTTGATGGTCACTAGTTCATTTCCTAGGTTTTGTAGTTGCTTCATCACTTCTTGAAGCTCTTTAGAGGTGTTAGATGATGAAGTGGAAGCTTCAACTGAGCTTTGACTCCTGGGGGTGGGTATAGGAGCTAATGTGGGTGCTTGGTTAGTATCTGGGCTTCCTAACTCAGGGTATAGGGGCATAGATGGCCTAGGAGCTATTTTTCCAGCTTGAATCAAATGGTTTCAGCCCCTATAGAGAGGCTATAGGTTATAGGTAATGTAGTGCCCCCATTGACTGAATCATTAGAGAAATATCAGAATTTAAAGCCCTAAGAAAGTATAAGAAGGCACCTTCATCAGTGGGCTTTACTGTTGTTGGAATCCTATCCCAAGTTCATTGGAATATGAGGTTGAAGTCAGTCAGTAGCTTGTTCATTTGGGGCTCTCTTGATTGTTGTTAGTTACTCCAACAAAGACAAGTTATCACCTTTTTCCCCAAACTGATTGTGAAGGGCCATGCACAACTGGTTCCAGTTCTGATAGAGCCTACTGCAAGACTCCTGAACCATTGTGAAGCCTTCCCTTTGAGTGAAGAGGTAAGCAACTTGACTTACTATGTCCATTTCATGAATCTCATGGATTGTGTAGACATTTGCAATATCTTGGACATGATCACTGGAGAAGTTTGGTTCTCCCTAGTGAAATATGGGATACTCTTTAATGCTGCAATAGGAACTAGATTTTGTGCATTCAAGGCAAGTGGACTACTACCAGTGAAATTAACATAAGGATTTGGCTGAGCCATTCTGATTGGCTTGAGCACTCCTCTTGATTGAATGAATGGTCTACTCGGGAGGAGGTGTTGATAAAGCTCTGCTTGGTGGGGATAGAGACCTCTGAACTCTTCTTCTTCTCTCCCTCTATCTGGGGATAAGTCTAAATAGAAAAATAGTCCCTTTCTCTAGTTCTTGACCATGTTTGTATCCTTCTCATGAACTTACTTGACTGCTGAAACCGAGTAGATTTGTTTCTTTTGGAGTCGCTAGATGTACAATTTTAAAATCTTCTTAAAATCTAGAATCACAACAAGTGTACATCAATCCCTACTGTAATAAGATGGAGACTTCTTGTCCCACCGGCATGCCAAAAACTATTAGTGCAGAATCACAACACCCCCAGATGAGCTCTAAAAGATCTACTTCTCTAAGGTAGATTCATCTGGTGTGATTGCATAACATGGAACTTTTCCTAAGGTGTGGGACCTTACAAATTGGAAAATCTCTCCAGATTAAAGGTTGGTTCCTTATTCCTCTGTTCAGGTGCATATGTGAGGATTTGTAGAGGATCTATTTCTCATATCTAGTCTAAACTTGCCAAGGGGACAGGGATAAAAGAATACAGGAAATGAGAAATAACTAAACTACCAGGTGATGCACCAAAGGAATGATGAACACTTAGTTTTCTTTTGACATGAACCAATAAAATGCATACCATAAACAAGCACAGATAGCTAGATCTGTAATGAGAGACCGGATAGAAGCAAAAGAAACAAGAAGGATCTAAAATCGATCACAAACATATTTTATTGCTCTATATATTGATATAGTTCATTACAGAATAGATAAAAGGTAGAAATGTGTTACAATTTTAATGGAAGGCTTGAACCCCACAAATCCTTTGCTAGAAGGAGAAGGGAGCCTATAAAACTAAGAATATCCAACCCTTTACAATGAACCCTGCATCCATCTTTATAGATTCACTTTGGAGAGAAGAGAGAGAGAGAGAGAGAGAGAGAGAGAAAATGTGGGTCAAGGCTCAACCACCACTATTAATGCCTCTGCTAAAATCTACCCCAAATCCATCTTTACTACATCGATCCTTGGTTCGTGCCTTAAAGGAAGAGGAAATGGTGGAAATAGATCGAATCCGATCTGGTTGTTGAGACTAATGATCCTGCATTGAAAGCTCAAAGATGTTTCTCCATTTACCTCCACCTAACTTCCCAAAAATTAAAGTTTTAGACTCCCATGGTGTATAAGAGATCGAGATCTTTCCAACGGTGTCATAGATTTACAATATTTCGAGCCCTGGTCAAAGATATGCCCCTTTGAAGTTTGAATCGATTTCATACAAATGGGCGGGAAAAAATTTTGAAAAATGGGTCCCCCTTTTGGATTGGGACACGTGGAAGCCAAATTGGAACAAAATTTAGGCCCATGGGTCCGCAATTCACCTTTTATCCTTTTGCACAAAAATGCAAAACTTAAAAATTCCCGTAGCCCCGAAGCTCTGCACGAACACGTGGCTCTTTTTGGTTGGATGGGAAATGTGCTCCCATTTTTACCTTTATGCCTTTTTGGTGAAAGGAAAATTTTCACCTTTTCCCCGACTCATCGCTTTGGCTTTGACTCGGTCTAAATGTTGACTTTTCCCCGCGAGAGTCAAGGGCCATTTTGTAACTTTTACTCCCTTTTGAGGCAAAGGTTGAAAAATCAACTTTTTTCCCCGACACCCCACTTTCCTCTGGGACACATGTCACTTTAGCACTTGTTTACAAACCTTTTCTCTATTTGACCCTTGAAATCAGCACCCTTAAGACACTTGGTAGCCTCCACCGGCCTGTTTGTGCATTGACTATTCAACTAACTCTACCTCTGTTGATAGAACACATGGAGGCACCACGCTTGTTTGCAAACCTCGACCCAAAGTTTGCCTTTGGAGGAGCACCGAGTTGACACTTTTTAGCCTCCACTGATCTGTGGACTTTTCAATAGTCTTTCTTACTTTTAGACTTTGGGCTATGTGGCGAGCTTGCACTTGTTTGGGTCTCACCTTTGGACCAACTCTTGAAATGCGCCATGGATGACACTTGCACTCTCTCACTTACACTTTATACTTAGCTGATTTTGAGGCCCGCCCTGTCCACCTTTGACTCTGTTTGACCATTTGACCCTTCCTCTATTCTACCTTGGGACACATGGAGATGTGGTGTTTGTTTGAGCCTCTCTATTTAGATCCATCTTTGGAGAAGCATCGTGTCGACACTTGTCTCTCTCCACTAGCTCCTTGACTGCTTTTGACCATTTTCTACATGGAGGGCCGGTGCAAGTTTGAGTTCCTTCCTCTTGATTTAAAGAGTTAGAGCATCATTAGGACACGTGGTCTCTTCCATTGCCTCCTCCATACTTAGTCATTTTTGAGGCCTTTCTTGAACCGTTTCAAGCCCGAGGACATCGAATATTTTTCATTCTTCTTCTTTTGCTTGATCCTGGCTCTTTGCACATTGATCCTCATTTTTGACCCTACAATTCCATAGTTTTACCTTGCCTGGACTTGGAGAATGGATTTAAGATGTAGAAACGGCTCGACAGAGTCGTTTATTTCTCAAAGATCCTTTGATTTTTATTTATCCCTACCACTTCATTGTTGGATCCTTTTTGCTTCTATTCTAAGAGATAGGTAGATTGAGAAACCATTAGATTTTGGATGGGAGATAGTGGGTTCTAGATGATTAAGAAAATATAGAATTAAATAGATGCTAAACCTAAATATGTGACAGTGATGATAAATAAATATGTAATGTAGTACATATTTTGACCCAAGCAAGTATGCTATAAAATATGAAACCCTAGTTGTAAGTGAAGGGATGAAATAATTAGGTGATTTGTAATAATCCTAAAGGTATGTCAAGATGGAAAACTTCGCATTAGGAACTCGAGTGTCACACATGAACCCAAAAGAATGCAAGATTGTTAGAAATACTAGGATCAATGTTCCTATGTAGGGTTAGGTGTGCTAGGGCACCAAAGACCTATTCTAGGTTCCTGTGATTGCTCGGAAGTCAGAAACCCAATTTCTACAGGGTCACAAGATAATCGTTGTAGTTTCCTTTTATTTCCCGTATATCGCTGAACTTTTCTATTATTAACCCGAAACCCGTAATAAGAAATAAGCACCTACAAAACCCATAAACTACATTAAATCCTAAAAATAATGATGTAAAATGTGAATTCACTATGTTGTCGAATTTCAATGAAGTGAACTTATGATCGAGCATTGCACTCCATTGTAGACCCCATGTAGTTTTGTGTGTGTGTGTGTGTGTGTGAGAGAGAGAGAGAGAGAGAGAGAGAGAGAGAGAGAGAGTGAGTGAATAAATCATGCCCTAGGTGGTTCTTGTGCACGTCGCACTTAATAGCAAAAAAAAACTAGATGTAGAAAATGTAGATAGATGTGCACAAGGAAAAATAAACTTCCTCTCCTATGAAGTGTATATAGAATAATTTAGTCCCTTACCCTTGTGTGGACTCTATATGGATGCTTAAATGCTCTTGTAAATGCCTTTGGATGTAACCTTAAGTGGAGATAGTAAATGCTTAGTGTTTGGTCATTTATTAATGTCACATTGCATTGTATTTATATAATTCCCTTGGTTTAATTTCGTAATTAATCACTAAAATGATGATTAGTAATAAGAAATATCCCCATGTAAATATAAATGATCCAAAACATGCGATTAAAGTATAAAGAGGTTAGGGGCTCCCAGAGGGGATGGGGTGCCTAGGTGCTGATGTCCTAGCTAGGTGTTGGTGTTAAGAGAGAGAAATTCCAAAGTATGAATAGATGGAATGGGCTAGAAGGAACATAACACCAAAATATTAAAAATAAATTAAACAAATATGGCCAAGGATAATGATCAATTAATAATTTTCTCGCTTAGGAATCATATTAATAGTAGTATATGACTAGGACTAGATAGATACCTAATGTGCATGATTTATTGTAGACATTTTTCCCACTTTATGTTTTATTAGTGAATGATAGATAAAATAAAGTAGATAAGAGATGTTTACCTATTAACCATATGGATTGATGGCGAAAAATGTGTTGAGAGACAAGGAAAAGTGTGGAGTGATAAAAACGTGAACTGTGGAAGCTAGAGAAGAGGAAGTAACAAAGTGATGATGATTACCATAGGAAAGAACGTATGTGTAGATTTAACGTTGTACCTATTATTTATGTAGCTTGACATGTGATGATGTGTGATTTATGTGGCTACCACTTCCCAAGGATGGACGTGCAAAAGAGAAGAATGAAGAAGTAGTCAAATACATGCATATGAAAAATTTGATTAAAATGCGTAAAAAGTATGTAAAGAAGTAAGTAAAAGGTGAAAAGAACATATGAACCTAATCCATGACGAGTAAAGAGATGGAAAGGATCTTGAATATGCTATAGAAGAATGAGTTTTTGGAAGATCTCATGCTAGTTGTCTTTGAGTGTTTTTTTGGGCGATCTCATGTCAACACACCAATTATGGAATAAGTGTAGGGAGAAAGGTCTAGTGTTATTCTCCAATCTTTGACAACTTCCCAAAGAGAATAAAATCATTGCAGATGGTGTGTAAAAATGCTATCCATTTCAATCCAATGAAAAAAAAGTAGAAAAGAATATTTAGTGCATGCACGGTGAGTTATGTCATGAATTGTACTTAACTCGATAAAAATCATGTAACTTCCCCATAGTCACATGTGCCAAGGAAGGGTCAGGGGAACCTAAGAACTATTGTCTTTCTCTAGGTAGTAATGACTATGTTGTGCTGAGGACCCAAGTTAGGTTCTGATCCATTGCTAATACTAAAGATTGTGTTGTACCAATAATGAAATATAAGTTTGAACTAATATATGGGGTGACTGATTCACCCAATGATTCTCCCTCGTTTTGGGTGCATGAGATGTCATAAGGAGACTGTGGCCCAAAGGAGGATTGGATGTTGTGTTGAAACTAATTTTCTATAGGGAGGAGGGATAGTGTTTAGTTGAAACCAAGGAAAACGCAAACAAAGTGGTTGAAAACAATTGTTAGTGCAAATAAGATAAACATGCATATAAAAGACAATGTGTAAGATAAAAATAAGAAGACAATGTGTAAGCTATCACACAATAGGAAAATGTAGATAAGAAAAAGTGGGAAAAAAACATGGGACATAACTCACGATGTCACAATAAAATCAAGCCCTGAAGTGGCCAAAAGAAGATAGTGTGAACACAAGACAAAGGAAAATCCTTAAAATAATGTCATAAAATGGAAAATAATGACAAGAAAGAGAAAGAAATATAACGAGATAAACATGGTAGAAAAGAGTTCCCGAAGGACAAATGTTACACATGAAGCACCTATTTACATGTTATAAAAATAGAAAGTATGTCGAAGCATGTATAATCTTATAGAGTAATGTTCCATGAAAAATGAAACAATAACACCTGTAGTATATAAGAAATTAAATGCCCTCGAGACAAATTGTGGACTGTAAGAGGTATTGTACCCAACATCCGTGATGCATGTAATGATATGTGTAAAGGCTATGATTACAACTAGAATAAAATTGAACACATATGTGTATATAGAAAAGATAATGACATATAATGTATCTAGCTAGGACATTAGGCAAGATGTAACATACGAGCATAAGTAAACAAGAACAATGTGCAACCAAGATATGTAGTATGTTTTGAGTATGACATGGAATGAAACGTAGAGTGAGTGTGATAGGATAATTGTTCCCCTAAGAAATTACAAATGAGTATGCATGAGATGAGGTTCATTTATAAATTCCCCCTCAGCATTCGAGAATTAACCATAGAACAAGAGTGTGTCATCGGGAAATGGTTTGAATTGTGTGCTACAAAGATATGATTGAAAAATTGTAGAGCATAGAGAGTGAGTGAGTGTGGTGAGGTTCATATATTTATAACCTCGGTAGTCGAGTATGAAAATGAAACTAGAGCGCGTTATAGGGTAATAAGTGCAACACTTATAAGTAGAAGCAAAAAAGATGCGTTGTGAATGTGTATAGTGTAGATTGTGTATAATGAGCAATAGGAGCTGCATAGAGAGAGATGTCATGACTGCATGATGTGTGAAGTGTGTAGTGTGTGAGGTTCATGTATGTAGTATGCCCTCAATAGTAAAGTGTGAACCTTATAACAAGAGTGCATCATCGGGTAATGACAATACACGTGTATCAATTAGTTTATATTGATGCTTAAGAGATATTAGACATTAAGTGTACAGTGTCAAGTGTATGGGATGATAGAGACATGTAATAAAAATGCAAGGGGGAGAAGCTATGATGCCCCCAAGTATGTAAGTGATGTAGATCTAGTCAATGATGTTAAGTGGATCAATGTAAGGAGTAGTTTCCTTGACAAAAGTGATTGGACACTGAAGTGGTGATGGTGAAGGATTCTTGAGTGGCGGAAGTTGAAAGAGGCTAGATAGATGTTGTTGGTATTTTATAGTGGGTGGTGTCATATTTAGAGTTGATAACACCATAGAATACTTGAGAGGTGTAGGAGTTTTACCAATCTTTAAAGAAGGTTGCTTATTTTGACTCAAGAAATGTTGTATATGACTTAAGCAGGAGGAGATGATGGAAAACAAACCTTGAGAGGTAATTGCTTAGTTGAAATGGGTTGAATAGGTGGTGATTAATTTCCTGAAGAAGGTACATTATAAGTGGTGGCATGATGTTCATTGTATAGTATAGTTAACACCATGATTATTCAAAACCATGATGAGAAACCCATACACGTGTGTAAAAATACACACACATATACAAATAAAGAAAACTCAATATACAAAATAATATTATTATGTAAGGGATATATATGAACCAAGATGATAATAAAATAATTACAATTGGTTAAAAAGAAAAATAAAATACTGAAAGTAAATAAAACCTAATATAAATAATATTTGATACACCATGGTTATGAAAAATCCAAGATGTTAACAAAAATAATTGTAATTGGTCACATAGAAATGACTAAATGTAAAAAAACCTAATATACACTATAAAAGGAATACACCAAGGTTATGAATAAACCAAGATGTAAAAACAATACTTATAATTTGTCAATAAAAACAACCATGCAACACATCTTGAAATAAATACAATTAACTATGTCCATAATGTGTTTCATAGTAAAGATTAAGAATATTTGAATGCCCTCAAGTAAGGATACATGCAATGGAAATAGATCATACTGAGAGTGATGTCAATTGAAACTCTTTTTGGATCATATTGAAGATTGATATGAGATTGAATGGTTTAGAATATCCATGCAAGGATATATGCAAGGAAGAACATGAGAACCAAGATGTACCCAAGTGAGGATACACACAAGGGTTTTATTTGACTTTCCACTAAACAAGGATACATGATAGGGGTAAGAAGATTGTTTGATAGTCATAAGATAATTTGAAATGATATATAAATGGATAATGTGTAGGATTTATTTGATGATTTTGATATTAAATTAGCTAGTTAAAATTAACTAATGGGATATCGAATGAAATAAAAGAGTGATATGATTAATTAATTAATCCTAGGAATGGGACTAAAAAGGTCCCTCTTATGAATATTTAATAAATTAAGACCATGTGTGAGCGAAAGGAATGATTAGGGGAGTTGTGGGAGTGGTAAAATTTTATTTGAGATAGTGTTGTAAAATGACATTAAAGGTCATAAAATAATGATATCTATCAAAACTAGTAAAAATGGTCTTCATGTACTATGAAGTAATCACGAGATGATTTTGGGGGTTTAGAATGTAATTTTTTTATATATTTCAATGAACTACAAGGGAGGATTTTGATGGGATCAATAATGTGGTTAAGGAACTGTAAGAGAGGATGGAAAATGTGGAAAAGGGTTAAAGGCATCAGAGGTTTCAACTCCACCCGACTAGTTTTAATGAATATGGTGAGGAAAAGGAGGCTTTCTAGAAGGAAATTGATGAAATCCATTTATTGCAAGGTTAAACCAAAACCCGGGAGGCCCCCTCATATGACCCAAGAAAAATTAGTGGCCATGTTGAATTTTGGACTTCGAACTATTTGTGAATTGTATCTATTTTTTGTAGCAGGTTGTTGTCTCTTTTTGTTGTGTTTCTGTGTGGGCATGGTGTTCTCTAGGTTAAGTTGTTTTAACTCTTTTTTTGGCCTTGTTTCACTTTTCATTTCTTTCTTGCTACAATCATGATGTATCTCTGGTTGAAATGGCTTATGGGAGCCATAATCCTTGTTTAATTACATTATCTAATAATTTTTTCCCTCGTTAAATTATTATTGTGAGGTATAAGTTCTTTAAAGATAGTAGAAACATGTAAATTGATGAATAAATGATAGTGAAGAGTGGTAAATTTCCTTATTTTCCGTGGTGAAGTGTTTGAATTCACCAACAAGTTAGATGATACTAAGGGAATGTCCCCTCGTGTGGGTGGGAGACACGACCAAGTGGTGGACAACCGCTCGATTGGAGAGAGAAAACAATTTGTACACCGAGAATTAAAAAGGGATTAACATTTTAGTTCATAGGGAATAAAGGGAAAAATTAAGAAATTAGGGTTTAGAAGAAGGATATAAATAGAAGGGTGGGAGGTAAAAAAATCATTCGTCATTTGTACTATTCATTTTTTACCCCGAGTGATTTTTGTGCTTTGTATTGTGAGAGAGATGGCTTCTTATCCCCTTCACGTGCATCATGTAGATCGCGTTCAAGAGTTCAAGTGGGATGTAAATGAAAATGATGCGATATGTACCTAAAAACTAATTTTTTTGTTACATTTATTACTTTTTAAATGTGGAATATGTTTGAAAAGTAATCTTATTGTACATAATTAGTTGTGCTAGCATTTACCGTAAAGTTATCTAGCATAACACTACATGCACTAGTGTTAAATTACATGCATTGGAATAATTATAGGTATGCTAGCATGTTAGATGCGCTAGTGTGATAGTAAACACATGAGCATAAAATGTGATAGCATTAAGTTATGTGTAATAACGTCAATATAGGTGTGTTAACGTGAAATATAAGAATTATAATAAATTTAGAAGGTGAATGTAGAAGAAAAGGAAATTTATAAGGGACTAACAATGTTTTTAGTGTTTGAAGTAGAGATTATATTCCCTATTTATTTGGGAGTGTCATTGATGACTATAGTCATTTGAGAGACAAATGAATTAGGTTAAGAAGAGGGGATTGTGTGTGATGTTAGAGGAAAAAAACCTTTCATATATTGTGTAGATCCATGATATTAGATTGGACTAATATTTGTTGACCGCAGATGGTCGAGCGATGGCACAATGAGTCACAAATGCCCATATTACCTACGGAAAGATTTCAGCTTAGTTTAGAGGATGTATACCATATACTTTGTGAGTGCCGATACAAAGCGAATGATCCATTAAGATATGAGTGTGGCTAAAATTCAGGCTTATATATGGTTACTATTCGAGTAGAGGATATTTATAGGGAGGCAATAACAATGCACTTATATAAATGTATGGAGGATGAAACATTGGCGTGATTACCTAAATATCTAATGGATCTTATGAGTGGTTACTTGATGCCCGATAATACTAGTAGTCAATTTTATCTTGGATTGATTGGTATGGTAATAGAGTTGATGGAGTAGGCTATAGTTTTTACACGGGGACATGTATTCTTGCTTAACACATGATAACATATAGTGGTAAGAGGAACCTAGGTTTATCTACTTTATTATTGATTTGGTCATGGGATCATATCGCCATGTGTTAGCTTAAGGGGTATTCTAAGAGATAGGTAGATTGAGCAGAAATTAGATTTTGGATGGGAGATAGTTGGTTACAAATGATTAAGAAAATATTGAATTAAAGATATGATAAATCTAAATATGTAATAGTGGTGATAAATAAATATGTAATGTAGTACATATTTTGACCCAAGAAAGTAAGCTAGAAAATATGAAACCCTAGTTGTAAGTAAAGGGATAAAATACTTAGGTGATTCAAAATAATCCTTAAGGTATACCAAGATGGAAAAATTCTACATTAGGAACTTAGAGCGTCACTCATGAACCAAAAAAATACATGGGTGTCAAAAATGCTAGGACCAAGGTGCCTAGGAAGGTTAAGGGGTGCTTGGGGCACCAAAGACCTATTCAAGGTTCCAAAGTGATGCTTTAGAAGCCGCGAAACCAAATTTTATGAGGTTACAAGATGTTCGTTGGTTGTTTCCTTTGGTTTTATGTATATCACTTCAATTCTTTGTGATTCATTTGAAACCTTTAATAAGAAATAAACACCTGTAAAACCCGTAAACTACATCAATTACTAAAAAATAAAGATGTAAAATGGGAGGTCGATATGTTGTCAAATGTTGACAAAGTGAACTTACAAACGAGTGTTGCACTACATTGTAAACCCCATGTAGGTCTATGTGTGTGTGTGTGTGAAGAAATTGTGCCCTAGGTGGGTCTTATGCGCATTGCACTTAATAGAAAAAAATAGGTAGATGTAGAAAATTTAGATAGATGTGTGCATGGAAAAATGAATTTCCCCTCCTATGAACTATATGTAGAATAGTGCAGTCCCTTTCACTTGTGTGGATTCTAGATGGATGCTTAAATTCTCTTGTAAATTCCTTAGGATGTAACCTTAGGTGGAATAAGTAAATTCTTAGTGTTTGGTTGTTTATTATTGTCACATACATTTGTATTTATATGATTCCCTTGGTTTAATCTTGTAATTAATCACTAAAATGCTGACTAGTAATAAGAAATACTCCTAAATGAATAGAAAGGATCCAAAACATGCGAATAAAGTATAAAGAGGTTGGTGGAATCCAAAGGGGATGGGGTGCCTAGGGTTGGTGTCTTGGCTAGGTGCTAGTGTTCGAGTGAGAAATTCCAAAATATAAAAATATGGAATGGGAGAGAAGGAGCATAAGACCAAAAGATGAAATATAAATCAAAAAAATATGGCCAACGATAATGATCAATTAATACTTTTCTCTCTTAGGAATCATATTAATAGTAGTATGTTATAAGGACTAGATAGATACCTAAAGTGCGCGATTTATTGTATACATTTGCCCCCACTTTATGTTTTTGAGTGATTTATCAATAACATAAAGTAGATAAGAGATATTTACTTGATAATCATATAAATTGATGGAAAAAAACATGTTGAGAGACAAGGAAAAGTGTGGAAGCTAGAGAAGAGGAAGTAAAAAAGTAATGATGATTACCCTACGGTGAGAGTGTATATGTAGATGCCATGGTGTACCTATTATTTTTGTATCGTGATGTGTGACTGATGTGACTACTACTTCCCATAAGGATGGACTTGCAAAAGAGAAGAATGAAGAAGTATTCAAATATGTGCATATATAAAATTTGATCAAAATGTGTAAAAAGTAGTTAAGGAAGTAAGTAAAAATGCAAAAGGGAACATATACACCTAATCCGTGATGAGTAAAGAGATATAAAGGATCTTGAAGATGATGTAGAAGAATGAACAAGTAGTCAAATATGTGCATATGAAAAATTTGATCAAAATGTGTAAAAAGTATGTAAGAAAGTAAGTAAAAATACGAAAGGGAACATATGCACCTGATACGTGATGAGTAAAGAGATAGAAAGGATCTTGAAGATGATGTATAAGAATGAGTTTTTATGAGGATCTCACGCCGCCGTTACCGAGTGTGATTTTTTTGGGCGATCTCATGCCAGCTGTGCTAAGAATGGAATAAGTGTAGGGAGAAAGGTATAGTGTTATTATCCAGCCTTTGACCACTTCCCAAATTGAAAAACACTACTACATATGGTGTGTGAAAATTCAATCCATTTCAGTTAAATGAAATAGTAGAAAATAAGATTTAGTGCATGCATGCCGAGTGCTGTTGTTTGAACTACCGTGAACGCTCTACCGAACCGATAAAAATTATATAAACTCCCCTAGTCACAGTGTCCAAGAAGGGTGAGGGGCACCTAGAAAATACTATATGTGTCTAGGAACTAACGACTATGTTGTGCTCTGGACCCAAATCAGGTTTTGGGTTGTTGCTAATACTAAAGATTGTGTTGTACCGGTAATGAAATATGAATGTGAACTACTATATGGGGCAACCGATTCACCCAATGATTCCTCCTCATTTTGGGTGCATGTGATGTCACAATGAGAATGTGGCCCAAAGGAGGATCGAATGTTGTGTTGAAACCGATTCCCTATAAGGGGAGGGATTGTGCTTGGTTGAAACCAAGGTACACACAAAAAAAGTGTTAGTGAAATTAAGATATACATGCATGTAAAAGACAATGTGTAAGATAACAAACAAGAAGACAATGTGTAAGCTATCACACAAGAGGAAAATGTACACCACAAAAAGTGGGTTACAAAAATGGGACATCACTCATGATGTCACAAGAAAATCAAGGTTGAAGTGGCCAAAAGCATACAGTGTGCACATAAGACAAAGGAAAAGCCTGCAAATAATGTCATACAACGGAAAATAATGACAAGCAAGAGAACGAAGTATAACAGAAACCATGGTAGCAAAGAGTTCTTAAAAGATAAATGTTACACATGAAGAACCTTTAAGCATGTTAGAAAGATATAAATTATGTTGAAGCATGTATAATCTGATATAGTAATGTGCCATGAAAAATGAAACAATAACACCTGTTGTTTATACGAAAGTGGATGTCCCTAGGAGCCGGTGGGACTAGTAAGAGGTAATCTTGCACCGAGCATCTGTGATGCATGTAATGATATGTGTAAAGCCTATGATTACAACTAGAATAAATGTGAACTCATATGTGTATATAGAAAAGATAATGACATGCAATGTATCTAGCTAGTAGAGTAAACAAGATGTAACATCCGAGCATAAGCATACAAGAATAATGTGCAACCAAGATATGCAGTATATTGTGAGTGTGAAATGGAATGAAATTTAAAGTGACTATGATAGGATAATTATTCCCCCTGAGTGAGTGTAAATGAGTATGCATGATATGAGGTTCATTTATAAATTCCCCCTTAGCAGTCAAGAATGAACCATAGAAAAAGAGTGCATCATCGGGAAATGATTTGAACTCATGTCTTTAGAAAGATATGATTGAAAAATTATAGATCATAGGGAGTAAGTGAGTGTGGTGAGGTTAATATATTTATACCATTAGTTTTCAAGTATGAACAATCTGAATAGAGAACGTTATAGGGTAATGAGTGCAACATGTAGAACTAAAAGCAAGAAATATGTGTCATGAATGTGTATAGTGTAGAATGTGTATAATGTGAAATAGGAGTTGTGTAGAGAGAGATGCCATGATTGTATGATGTGTGAAGTGTGTAGTGTGTGAGGGTCATGTATGTAGTATTTACTCAATATTCAAGTGTGAACCTTAGCACAAGAGTGCATCATCGAGTAATGATGATACAAGTGTGTCAAGAAGTTTGTATTGATGCTCGGAGATATCAAAAATTAAGTGTAGAGCGTCAAGTGTATGGAATGATAGAGACATTTGATATAAATTCAAGGGGGAGAATATATGATGACCCCAATTATGCAAGTAATGGAGATCTAGTCGATTATGGTAAGCAGATCAATGTAAGGAATAGTTTCCTTGAAAAAGTGATTCGACAATGAAGTGGTGAGCGTGATGGATCCTTGAGTCATGAAAGTTGAAAGAGGCCAACTAGATGTTGTTAGCAAGAGATGATGGAAGAAAAACCTTGATAGGTGATTGCTTACTTGGAATGGGTTGAATAGGAAGTGATTAAGTGATTGAAGAAGGAACATTAGAAGTGGTGGCATGATGCTCATTGGACATAAAAGGATAAAATTTAGGAACCCATTTAGATGTATCATTTGTATATGGGCATGCAAAAAAATGTGTACAAAAAATGATATGATAGCTTGATGTTCAAGATCCTTGATTCTTTGTTGTAGAGAATAGAAGTCATTTTCATTATGTCTATTGATTCACTAATATTTGTAATATGGACGACCTTGATAGTTTGTAAGATGAGAGGCGTGGATAACCATGAGTCGATGGAAAAGTGATCAATTGATGAATGATGATCTTAGTAATAATATCATGTTAGTTAGCGTTATGATCAAACGTTAGGGGATATGGTAATGGTAAGAATTGAGGCTCACTAATATGAGCACATGTAGAAGACATAGAATGGGGATGAGAGGAAGGAATAAAATGAGCTTGAGAAGTATCCTTAAGATGTTGGATTTCAGATGTAAGAAACGTAATTGTAGATTCCGTAGCTTGAAATTTATTTTGAAATAAATAATGTAAAGATTGAATTGAATCGAAGATGGGTTGATTGGATGGAGGAATAGGAAAAATAGAATCATTATATGCACAATAAAAATAGTGCTCACTTACGTAGGTGGCATATCTCTAGTGAGATACATGGTGTTTAGGGCTAAATTTGAATAACCTCTTTGAAAGGTACATGCATTTGAAGTAATTGAGACAAATAGCTTTGATGAATCTTAGGTTCCATGATAGAGAAGATGATATTCCAAAGAAGGACTGAAAGACCAATCACGATTGTAGTTCACCAAATGATTAAGTAAATATTGAATTAAATATATGATAAATCTAAATATGTAACAACGTTGATAAATAAATAGGTAATGAAGTACAAATTTTGACCCAAGTAAGTAAACTAGAAAATATGAAACCCTATTTGCACATGAAGGGATGAAATTCTTATCTGATTCACAATAATCCCGAAGGTATGTTGAGATGGAAAATTTTTGGAACAAGAACTCAAAGCATCGCACATGAAGCCAAAAAAATATAGGAGCGTAAAAATGCTAGGACTAGGGTGCCTATGTAGGGTCGGGGCACAAGAGACCTGTTGTGGGCATGTGTGACTGCTCAAAATTTTTGAAACCCACCTTTATAGGATTGTGAGATGTTTATTGGTTGTTTCCTTTGATCACTGTATGTTTTTGCACTTCATTTTTATCCTCCCAAAACCTGCGATAAGAAAGAAGCACCTACAAAACCCCTAAAATACATCAAGTCCTAAAAAGGAAAGATGAAAAATTAGTGGTAAGATTGTCCTTGGCTATCAATGAAGTAAAATTAAAACTAAATGCTACACTACATTGCAGACCCCATGTAGTTCTATGTATGTGTGTGTGAATAAATAATTCCCTCGGTGACTCTTGTGTGTGTCGCATTTGATAGTGAGAATTAACTAGATGTAGAAAATATAGATAAATGTGTGCATGGAAAATGAAATTCCCCTCCTAAAAAGTGCATGCGAGAATAATGCGGTTCTTTTCCCTTGTGTGAATGCTAGATAGATGCTTTCAAGTTCTTGTAAATGTATTTGGATGCAACCTTATTTGGAGATAGTAAATTCTTAGTGCTTGGTCCTTTATTATTATCACATATCTTTGTATTTATATGATTACCATAGTTGAATTTCACAATTAATCAATAAAAGGATGACTAGTAAAAAAATTCCAAATAGCTAGAAAGGACTCTAAAGATGTTGTATGCAATGGAAAGTTGCAAAAGCTATGGAGTGAGGCTAAAGAACCTAAAATCTTTGCTAACTCAACCATGCACCATCAGATTAGAGCTAAACAAGATAAAATAACATAAAAGTATTATAACTTTGACGAAAACATCAAAAATAACATGTATACTACTTTCTACTCTATGAAAGCTTATTAAAATTGAACCTAGTTTAGATCCCAAGAAATCAAATTATGTGTTGTTTATTCCCAAACATAGTGAAGAGATCTCTCCAAGTTGGCTACATGGCCAAGATTTAGATCTTCTCTTACTAACTATATTTGGAATGGATGAATGCAAGATGGAGGAGCTCTTAACAAATGGATTATGGTAAAGATCTAAATGTTCTATAGCTTAAAGCTATCACAAACGGTTTCTAATTCCTTTCCAAAGTGTTTGAGAGTAAAGTTGTAAAACTGAATGGGAGGGGTGACCCTTCTATTTATAGTTTTCCACTTGGGAGAGTTTAGAATTTGGGTGCATGTGGGACTAAAGTCTAAAAATCACTTTAGGATTAGATTAGGATAAACATGCTTTAGGCTTAGTTGAGATTGTTTTAGGCTAGTTAAATTTGATTAGCAAGTGATTAGAGACTCATTGAGAGTTAGGAGGGGTCTGGATAACCAATTGTGATTGATAGATAGCCTACAAAGCCAATAGAAGTGGTCTATAGAGAACTAGGGAGATTATGAATGGTCAAAAGGAGGAATGTTTAGCTAATAAGAGAGATATTAACCAAATTAGATGATTATAGGAATAATATGACCAAGAAGGTGTCGTAAATGGGAATACGAGAATGGAGCGAAGAATGGGGAATTAACGAAGTATCGTTAATGCATTGAATTGGAAGAAATGATAAGTGTAAGAATATTTTAGGTGTCTACATTTGCCCCTCTTTGGGGTGGTGTAAGAGATGCAACTTAAAAGAAAGTAGACAAACATAAACAAGTAGAAAATTTTGAAGGGATAGAAGAAAAATGAGTAGAATGGAGGATGCCCCCTCGATTGTCGATGGGGTGATAGAAGAACTCGATTAACGATCGAAAATATGACAGAAAGAGAACAGAAGAAAGAATAGTGTGATGAAGAAGAAAAGAAACATGATATAGAAGAAAAGGAGTATGAGGAAGGGGGAATGAGCTAACATCCATCTAGTGCCTTTTAAACAACTTTATTTTTCATCATATTGCTAGAGATCTTCATCATCGGTCCTTATTAAAAATAATGAACAAAAGTGTAGTATGACATGAAAAGCCATATACAAACAAATGTCCATTGCTAAAAAAACACTAACTCCATGCAACATACAAAATGCAATGCAATACGAGAAAGTAAAAGATGCCTAACTCCATGTAACATACAAAATGCAATGCAATACGAGAAAGTAAACAAGATAACCTAACAAAGATACATAATGCAATGTTTTTGTTATCAAGCTTCAGTTCTAACCTATTTGAATTAACGAAAAGGGTTAACAAAGGTGCCCCAAGAAAAGATACATGCGAGGGGAATAACGAAGGATAGTTCACTCCAATGGAAAAGCAATGTGCACTACAAAATAGTACCAGACAACTCGTTGTGCCCTAGAGTACAGATGAAGTAAGCAACCTAGCTTTCGTAAGTGATTGTAGATCAGGGTGATCCACGAGTCGAGCACATGAACAGGTGAGAACCAAAGAGCGACGTTTATAGGATGATTTATAATGTTTTTGATGTTTCTTGGAACATATTTGAATGTTTTGATTTTTCTAACATATTTGAATGTTTTGATTTTTTATTTTGAAAGTTTTCTAAAACTATGTACAGGAAGATAAAGAAGCGTGGATGCCCCTAGCGATAGATGGGATGTACAAGGGTGAAAGGCCACGTGCATGCACAAGAAGGTGAAGATGCAAAATTTCCCCAATGATTAGGTGGGGGTATTCAAAGGAAAACTCTTCACGTGTAGAAGCGGGACCCAAGGCCATTATGGATAGGTTCAACATGATGATGAACGTAAACCAAAGAGTTGTTGGGAAAAAGAAAGGATGCCCCCAACGTAAGTTGGCCTAAAAGCACATGATAGAAAGGAAGGAGAAGATTGGATTTTGTGAAAGGGGACAAAGGTGTCTGAAAACATGGCAAAAAAAGGAAATATTATACACATGGATGTCCTAAACGAAGTATAAGAATGATGTGAAAGACATGAATGTAGCTGAGAAGCCTCATGATGAAACAAGTGATTAGCCAAAGGCACAAATCGTGAGATGAGATACAGACTAGAGTAAGAGTTTGAACAAGGTCCAAAAAAAGACACTTGGTAACATACTAATCTTGCATACTCATAGAGATCCAGTGTGTGAACGTGGAATTAGATTACCTCTTGAAGGGAAGATTTAATAGATAACAAGTGAAGACACCCTAGCCAACGTGTAGGAATGTTTGATTTTGAAAGGTGATTTGTGAATGGAGGGTGGAAGGATAGCCATACATTACTGTCTTGCCACCAGGTGTCCATAGCCCCAATGGAGATGCATTTGATTCTAATCACAAAATTTCTCTATTGCCAGTCAGGTGTCCATATCCCCGATAGAGTTTATTGGAAATACCCCAAGAGAGAGTTATATATCAATTTTATTTTTCTTTGTAGCTTTTAGCTTTTGAATTTTGATTGATTTTGATTCTTTTTCTTTCTGAAAACTTATTTCAGCTCTCTTGTTTGACAAGGGGTTAAGAACCAAAAATGGCTTGATGGAAGGAGGTGGAAGTGATTGTGATGATGACATCGGCTAGTGTCAAAAATATGTCCAAAGTTTCTTCGCAACAAGTTTATTAGATGTTGAATGTGATAGGATCTCCATGAGGTCAGTCGTTCTTTAATTTACTAAGGTGATAAAAGACTAGGGTCAAACGGATACCATAGAGATAAATGTCACAAAATACGTGCGAATAGGCTAACCAAAAGATCACCGAAGGGATAAAAATGATAGGAAGACTTGCAGAAGAAGAGAAAGAAAGGGAAGAAATAAACATCCATGTGTACACAATACATACGATTACAATGTTTGATCTTTGTACCTCGATTTTTCTATGAAATGTTTTCTCATGTTTTTGTATTTTTGAATTGTTTTGATTTTTAGATTTTTGATAGTTTTTGGAAAGGTGGGACCAACAAAGTCACTCTACGTGGTAAGATCCAACAACGATGTTTGCAACTTCCTTAATAAGGGAGACTAAGCATGATTTTTTATCAAGAGTCATGTTATCTCCCATGTCGATGATCGTGGTGAGCTCATACTCAATAAATGACTACAATTTATCTTGAAACATGGATTTCGTATGCAGAGAGATTGAGTTCCTATCCAGAGGTTTATGCACTTTGCACCATACTTGATGGTTACGTTGATGTGTGTTCTTGAATTACGTTTGATTTTTAACCTTAAGATCGTTTACTTTGTTGGGAGCTTTGGAGCTCTTGGAAGTTTTGACCTGAGCTTGATAATGAACCTGTTTGGGTTTTTTATAAGCTGACGCATGACTTGTTTAATCCCGAGAAGGAGAAGAAAGTGAACGTTTATGATTGATGAAAGGAATGATAGAAATGGTAGTGGGATTGCCACAAACATTGATAGAAGAAATATGTGATAGATGAAAAGGATACGGTCCAAGAATTGAAGAGGATGGGCTACTAGGAGGTGAGCCACTGATAGAAGATGATGAAGGGCTACTAGGATATGGCCCTAAGATGGAAGAAGTTGGGCTATGAGGACATGGTCCAAGAATAGAAGATGAGGGTGAGGGACTACTAGGGTGTGGCCCAAGTATCGATGAGTAGGGGCTACTCGGAGGTGTCCCATAGATAGAATAAGATGAAGGGCTACTAGGACATGGCCCAAGAATAGAAGGTAATGGGCTACCAGGAGGTGACCCACAAGTAGAAAATGGAGGGCTACTAGGACATGGCCCCAAGATAGAAGAAGACGATGGGATACCAGGAGGTGAGCCAAGGCAATATTTTGATTAAGGAATGATGATAGATAAGGAATGATTGGGTAATGAGAAGATAGGCCATGGATCAATGCTAGACCCCAACATCTCATCATGTTCAGAGGAAGGTGAAGATGGAATAACAGAAGAAGAATCAAGTTCCATGACCTTAGGCTCTTCCTCTATGTTATGATAAAAGGAATCAAACTCTTCCTCCCCATACGTGAGCGTATCGAGTTCAAGAAAGAAACCTTGTTTGTAATCCTCTAAAGGGATATCTTCGTGTAGTCTGATTGGTCCTTTATCCTGAGATAAATCAATTAGTAGAGGTTGTTTTTCTTCGACCATGGGGGTTAACTAGAAGAAATGGATCTGCTAAGCGGGGAAGATTGATTGATAAAAGAAGATGACTCAAGAGAGGAAGTAGGCTTGGAGGCAAGCGTTTCATGAATGGATGATTTAGATTTGGACCTAGGTCATTTTTCTAGAAGACGACGTAATGTAGGTTGGAAAGTAGGATCACATAGCCATCCGTTAAGTTGTGATGTAGGAGTCAAATTAGATGAGTGAGTAGAGGTAACCCGAGTCATGGAACTCTTCGACGGAGGAAGAGGTTGTTGAGACGACTGATGAAGGAGGCGCTACGAAGACAGGGAGGACCGTGACTCAAGAACCGAATTAGATGTTCGATCGATGGAACTTGGAGTCACACGAAAATAGTCTTGTGAAGGAAGGGAGGACCGTGATTCAAAATTTGATCTATGGGTATCCAGAAAATAGTTGGCATCTGAATCTTCCGAAGAAGAGTGGGAATCCAAATGGTAGTTTGGATCTGAATCAAAAGAAGAGTGGGGGAACCCAAATAATAATTTGGATCAGAAGCATCCAAACCATACCACCGACTATGAGTTGAAGGTGGGGAACAGGGTACCCAAATAGGAATTCTAGCGTGAAGAACCAAACGAGGTTTAGTCGTAAAGGGTATCTTTTGATGTGAATGCCTAAACCTAGGTTCCACATTGTCGTAAATGTGAGAAACTACATGATAGTCAGTCATGGTTGGGGTCGTTTAAGTAAAAATGTCTAGGCCTAGATAGTGCTATATAACTTCTTCAAAGTGAAGAAGGCCCCATGCTAATTTGGGTAGCATAATGGCAGCCAACTAGACATTCAGTATGTACGAGAGATGCGTGTGTGATTTTCCGAAGAAGGTCTAAGGAAAATAGACATCATGATGATGAAATATCGATGAGATAAAAAAGGATTGTCCTAGAAAACAAGTTTTCTAAATGAATAATCACAAGGAACAATCACGCAAGTGTGAAACACAAATCCAATCAATAAGGAAATACTCCCTATGTAAAATGTGTGTGCAAAATGATAGCCCAATGCAAAGATGATCCACACCATGTCAATACTTACGTCAAGTTCGAAATGAACAAGGTGTAAGTAACAACAAGGAGCCAATCATGACCTCCACACAAGGTATACCTAGTACTAACTCGAGTATCGACAAAAGCTAAGTGTTTTGAAAAGTGGACGTCGCAACTAGATATATCGTAACAACGCTATCTAGATATCTCAACCAAGAAAGCAAGGTGTCCATATCAAGACAACATCATGGTGGAATATATAATGTGGTATCAACACTCTTTAAGAAACCAAGATGATGTCTAAACTAAAATCAAGTAGAGGTATAATAAGAAGTCTGCGATGATGCGAGAAACATATCGATGCAATGTAAATTCCAATACTAAATGAATAAAATGTAAGAAAAAGTTGACAAACTAGGGAGAGAAAAAATGACAAAACCGCACGTAATAATGATAAAGATCCTAAAGTCAAGATCGTAGGACTGCCAAAGACGTGAAAACATACCCGCTGCTTTAGTCATTTAACACCCCATCCGTAAACATGGCTGAGTGTAAACGTATAAAAATTAGCTATCACTATCTTTGACATGACACGTAAAGTATGCCTCTGTTTGACTTCCAATGTGGAAAGTACGGACGCATGGGTGTAGATCAAGAATATGTGAAAATAGACTTAGTTTCACTTTGGGCAGAGCTTTGCCTCATTTGAAAAATGAGAAGGAAGCTAAGCTAAGTAATACGTTTGTCTAGATTCGTGATGAAAGACACTCAGATCAAACTTGAGATGAGTTCGTTACCGTGTTCAAAAACACGATGCTAAATCCAAAAAAGTTATCACTTTGTGATGGCAAAGACATGAAGGACTAGCAAAGTTGGCCTCCAGACAAAATGGTCTCCTTAATAAGTTCTCTCAACTAGGTGTTACAAGGTTGTCTAAGAGCGAGGCACAATTTACCCAAAAAGTCACAATGACTAGTTTGGGAGTATCTCGGATTTGTCCCCCTTCAAGTACAGTGGGCAATGAATGCATCCATCGTGTAATTTTACTAAGGTCGTGATACGATACAAATTGCAACTCTAACTCACAAGGCGTACTAGTCAAGTGGGTAAGCGAGGTGCTTCCCATTTCATCCATGAGGTTACTCAGTGGTGGACTACTTTGGGGTTCCTGGAACCACCCCCATTGTTATAGCTTAAGGTGTTATGCCAAAGGGGTTACATTCTAGTTAAGCGAGAGAGGGACTTACCCTTTTCTGAAAACCGTAATACATGTGTTGAGTATGGTGTGTTTTTATCTTTTTTATTTTAATGTGGTTTCAAAAGTGGCACACCATTTGGAAATATGCAAACACACGTGTATTAGAAGTTTTCACTTCATTCTTAACACCTTTCTTTGACCAACGTAAGGTTCTGTAGACAACAAGTTGGTTAGTAGTTTTCTGGTTCGCCGATTGAGGTAAAAGAGAACTCACACTTGCTTTTGATTCCTAAGATCACCCAAAGGTGCGAAGGAAGAGCATGCAAAAGTGGAAATCCTACTAAAAGCACATAAAAATGTTACTTTATCCTTTAAAGAGCAAGTGTTTTTAACATGTAAAATAGATTTTGTGCAAGTGCTTTTGATCTCCAAGATCACTTTGGAAAGCACAAGGAGAGAGCATACGCACGTTTCACAAATCCTAATTTAAGCTAAGGAATGAAAAACACTTAACTAAGTTAGTCAAACAAAGACCAAAATGACCCTGCAAACAAATGATTAGTGTCACAAAACCTTTCAAAGTGTTAGAACGTCCAAGAAAACAATTTTTAGACTATAAGATACGCTAGAACATGAATATTTACCTAATAATGTAAACCATAAATTTTCTGTAAGTCCAAATCCTAATTTTATGATTTCATTATGTAGTTCTCTTAAATACCTTTCCAATGCAATGAAAATGGAGTCATTTCGAGCTTAGGAGAAAATTTTATGGCCTTCGGAAGATTGGTGGTGAATACGAGTCCTAACATAGACACGCCCATATGATAATAAGTACGTGCTGTTTCAATGGGTACGTGTGCGTGTAGGTGTTTTTGTTCCCAGAAACATAGAAAATGCGAAACGATGCTAACACGAGATGCACCTAGTATGACGGCACGCCCTGTTTCAATGGGTAAGTGCGTGTGCACGTAGGTGTTTTTGTGCCTAAAAACATAGAAAACATAAAAATAGTAACACAAACGTGCCCAATGATGACAAGTACATGCCTGTTTCAATGGGTACGCATGTAAAGCAGTGTGTTTTGCACCCAAACACAAGAAACATAGAAATAGTAATTCGGATGCACCCAAAGATGATGGGTACGCTACTGCTTTGTGGGTACTCATGCACACAGGTGTTTTTGTGCACAAAAACATATAAAATATAGAAATAATAATGCAAACATGCCTAGTGTGATAGTTATGCACTGTTTCAATGGATACACACCCCTTCACAACGCCTATGTGTGCCCTGAAAAACCTGCAAAAAACATAGATTTTCAAATTTTAAAGAGCAAACAGGTTAGTAGTTAGTCAAAGCATCCTATTTCTATATCAAACCCACAAAATGTATGTAAATGAAGGTCATTTATCCAATGTTTAAAACAGAAAAGAGGAAATAACAAGTGATTTAAACTAAAAAACTTGAAAAATGACTTTGAAGAACTCAAAGGACCTCCATTAATGGAGGATGGACATAAGTGTCCCACCAGGCATGCCAAATGTATGCAATGGAAAGTTGCAAAAGCTATGGAGTGAGGCTAAAGAACCTCAAAGCTTTGCTAACTCAACCATGCACCATCAGATTAGAGCTAAACAAGAGAAACTAACATAAAAGTATTATAACTTTGACAAAAACATCAAAAACTAACATGTATACTACTCTCTACTCTATGAAAGCTTATTAAAATTGAACCTAGTTTAGATCCTAAGAAATCAAATTATGTGTTGTTTACTCCCAAACATAGTGAAGAGATCTCTCCAAGTTGGCTACATGGCCAAGATTTAGATCTTCCCTTACTAACTATATTTGGAATGGATGGATGCAAGATGGAGGAGCTCTTAACAATGGATTATGGCCAAGATCCAAATGTTATATAGCTTAAAGCTATCACAAATGGTTTCTAATGCCTTTCCAAAGTGTTTGAGAGTAAAGTTGTAAGTCTGAATGGGAGGGGTGACCCTTCTATTTATAGTTTTCCACTTGGGAGAGTTTAGAATTTGGGTGCATGTGGGACTAAAGTCTAAAAATAAATTTAGGATTAGATTAGGATAAACATGCTTTAGGATTAATTAAGATTGGTTTAGGCTAGTTAAATTTGATTAGCAAGTGATTAGAGACTCATTGAGAGTTAGGAGGGTCCGGATAACCAATTGTGACTAATAGATAGCCTACGGAGCTAATAGAAGTGGTCTATAGAGAACTAGGGAGATTCGAATATCAAAATGAGTAATGTTTAGCTAATACAAGAGATATTAACCATATTAGATTATTATAGTAAGAATACAACCAAGAAGGTGTCATAAATGGGTATCCGAGAATGGAGCGAAGAATGGGGAATTAACGAAGTATCATTAATCGATTGAATTGGATGAAATGCTAAGTGTAAGAATATTTTAGGTGTCTACATTTTCCCCTCTTTGGGGTGGTGTAAGCGACACACTTCAAAGAAAGTAGACAAACATAAACAAGTAGAAAATTTTGAAGGGATAGAAGAAAAATGAGTAGAATGGAGGATGCCCCCTCGATTGTTGATGGGGTGATAGAAGAACTCGATTGACGATTGAAAAGATGACAGAAAGAGAACAGAAGAAAGAATAGTGTGATGAAGAAGAAAAGAAATGGGATATAGAAGAAAAGGAGTATGAGGAAGGGGGAATGAGCTAACATCCATCCAATGCCTTTTAAACAACTTTATTTTTCATCATATTGCTAGAGATCTTCATCATCGGTCCTTATTAAAAAGAATGAACAAAAGTGTAGTATGACATGAAAAGCCATATACGAACAAATGTCCATTGCTAAAAAAACACTAACTCCATGCAACATACAAAATGCAATGCAATACGAGAAAGTAAAAGATGCCTAACTCCATGCAACATACAAAATGCAATGCAATATGAGAAAGTAAACAAGCTAACCTAATAGAGAAACATAATGCAATGTTTTTGTTATCAAGCTTCAGTTCCAACCTATTCGAATTAATGACAAGGGTTAACGATGGTGCCCCAAGAAAAGATACATGCGAGGGGAATAATGGAGGACACTTCGGTCTAATGGAAAAGCAATGTGCACTATGAAATAGTACTAGAAAACTCGTTGTGCCCCAGAGTAGAGACGAAGTAAGCAATCTAGCTTTTGTAAGTGATTGTAGATTAGGGTGATCCGTGAGTCGCGCACATGAATAGGTGAGAACCAAAGAGCAATGTTTATAGGATGATTTATAATGTTTTTGATGTTTCTTGGAACATATTTGAATGTTTTGATTTTTCTAACATATTTTAATGTTTTGATTTTTTTTTTTTGAAAGTTTTCTAAAACTATGTACAGGAAGACAAAGAAGTGTGGATGCCCCTAGCAATAGATGGGATGTACAAGGGTGAAAGGCCACGTGCATGTGCAAGAAGGTGAAGATGTGAAATTTCCCCAGTGATTAGGTGGGGGTATTCAAAGGAAAAATCTTCACATGTAGAAGTGGGACCCAAGGCCATTATGGATAGGTTCAACATGATAATGAACGTAAACCAATGAATTGCTGGGAAGAAGTACGATGTCCCCAGTGTAAGTTGGTCTAACAACATATGATAGAAAGGAAGGAGAAGATTGGATTTTGTGAAAGGGGACAAAGGTGTCCGAAAACATGGCAAAAAAGGAAATATTATACACATGGATGTCCTGAATGAAGTAGAAGAATGATGTGAAAGACATGAATGTAGCTGAGAAGCCTCACGATGAAACAAGTGATTAGCCAAAGGCACAAATTGTGAGATGAGATACATACTAGAGTAAGAGTCTGAACAAGGTCCAAAAAAAGACACTTGGTAACATACTAATCTTGCATACTCATAGAGATCCAGTGTGTGAACATGGAATTAGATTACCTCTTGAAGGGAAGATTTAATAGATAACAAGTGAAGACACCCTAGCCAACGTGTAGGAATGTTTGATTTTGAAAGGTGATTTGTGAATGGAGGGTGGAAGGATAGCCGTACATTTCTCCACTGCCAGCCAGGCATCCATAGCCCCGATGGAGATGCATTTGATTCTAATCACAACATTGCTCTACTACCAGTCAGGTGTCCATAGCCCCGATAGAGATTATTGGAAATACCCCAAGAGAGAGTTATATATCAATTTTCTTTTTCTTTGTAGCTTTTAGCTTTTGAATTTTGATTGATTTTGATTCTTTTGCTTTCTGAAAACTTATTTCAGCTCTCTTGTTTGACAAGGGGTTAAGAACCACAAATGGCTTGATGGAAGGAGGTGGAAGTGATTGTGATGATAACATTGGCTAGTGTCAACAAATATGTCCAAAATTTCTTCGCAACAATTTTATTAGATGTTGAATGTGATAGGATCTCCATGAGGTCATTCATTCTTTAATTTACCAAGGTGATAAAAGACTAGGGTCAAATGGATACCATAGAGATAAATGTCACAAAATACGTGTGAATAGGCTAACCAAAAGATCACCGAAGGGATAAAAATGATAGGAAGACTTGCAAAAGAAGAGAAAGAAAGGGAAGAAATAAACATCCATGTGTACGCAATACCTGATTGCAATGTTTGATCTTTGTACCTTTGATTTTTCTATGAAATGTTTTCTCATGTTTTTGTATTTTTGAATTGTTTTGATTTTTAGATTTTTGATAGTTTTTGGAAAGGTGGGACCAACAAAGTCACTCTGTGTGGTAAGATCCAACAACGATGTTTGCAACTTCCTTAATAAGGGATACTAAGCATGATTTTTTATCAAGAGTCATGTTATCTCTCCTTGTCAATGATTGTGGTGAGCTCATACTCAATAAATGACTGTGATTTATCCTAAAACATGGATTTCGTATGTAGGAGATTGAGTTCCCTATCTAGAGGTTTATGCACTTTGTGCCATACTTGATGGTTACGTTGATGTGTGTTCTTGAATTGTGTTTGATTTTTAACCTTGAGATTGTTTACTTTGTTGGGATCAACTCTTCCTTCCTATACACGAGCGTATCAAGTTCAAGAAAGAAACCTTGTTTGTAATCCTCTAAAGGGATATCTTCATGTAGTTTGATTGGTCCTTTATCTTGAGATAAATCAATTAGTAGAGGTTGTTGTTCTTCAACCATGAGGGTTTGACTAGAAGAAATGGATCCGCTAAGTGGGGAAGATTGATTGACAGAAGAAGATGACTCAAGAGAGGAAGTAGGCTTGGAGGAAGGAATTTCATGAATGGATGATTTGGATTTGGACCTAGGTCATTTTTCTAGAAGATGACGTAATGTAGGTTGGAAAGTAGGATCACATAGCCATCCATTAAGTTGTGATGTAGGAGTCAAATTGGATGAGTGACTAGAGGTAACCCGAGTCGTGGAACTCTTCGATGGAGGAAGAGGTCATTGAGACAACTAATGAAGGAGGCCCTGTGAAGACAGGGAGGACTGCGACTCAAAAACCAAATTAGATGTTTGATCGATGGAACTTGGAGTCACATGAGTCTTCAAAGGAGGAAGACATTATTGAGGTGAGTTGGAATAAAGGTCCTGCGAAGGAAGGGAGGACCATGATTCAAGATTTGATCTATGGGTATCCGAACAATAGTTGGGATCCGAATCTTCCGAAGAAGAGTGGGAATCCAAATGGTAGTTTGGATCTGAATCGGAAGAAGAGTGGGGGGAACCCAAATAATAATTTGGATCAGAAGCATCCAAACCATACCACCAACTATGAGTTGAAGGTGGGGAATAGGGTACCCAAATGGGAATTCTAGTGCGAAGAACCAAACGAGGTTTAGTCGTAAAGGGTATCTTTTGATGTGAATGCCTAAACCTAGGTTCCACATTGTCATAAATGTGAGAACTATGTGATATTCAGTCATGGTTGGGGTCATTTAAGTACAAATGTCTAGGCCTAGATAGCGCTATATAACTTCTTCAAAGTGAAGAAGGCCCCATGCCGATTTGGGTAGCATAATGGCAGCCAACTAGACATTCAGTATGTATGGAGATGTGTGTGTGATTTTCCAAAGAAGGTCTAAGGAAAATAGACATCATGATGAGATCAAAAAGGATTGTCCTAGAAAACAAGTTTTTTGAATGAATAATCACAAGGAACAATCACGCAAGTGTGAAACACAAATCCAATCAATAAGGAAATACTCCCTATGTAAAATGTGTGTGTAAAATGACATCCCAATGCAAAGATGATCCACACCATGTCAATACTTACGTCAAGTTTGAAATGAACAAGGTGTAAGTAACAACAAGGAGCCAATCATGACCTCCACACAAGGTATACCTAGTACTAACTCGAGTATCAACGAAAGCTAAGTGTTTTGAAAAGTGGACGTCACAACTAGATATATCATAACAATGCTATCCAGATATCTCAACCAAGCAAGCAAGGTGTCGATATCAAGACAACATCATGGCAGCATAAATAATGTGGTATCAACACTCATCAAGAAACCCAGATGACGTCTAAACTAAAATCAAGTAGAAGGTATAACAAGAAGTCTGTGATAATGCAAGCAATGTAACCAATAGAGGGATTTATACTACGTGCCCAAAGAATGGGAGACACAATGTAAATGCCAATACTAAATGACTAAAATGCAAGAAAAAATTGACAAACTAGGGGAGAGATAAAATGACAAAATGGACCCGTAATAATGATGAAGATCCTGAAGTCAAGATCATAGGATTGCTAAAGATGTGAAAATGTACCCACCGATTTAGTCGTTTAACACCCCAGCCGCAAACATGGATGAGTGTAGATGTACAAAATAGCAGTTAGTACTATCTTTAACATGACACGTAAAGTATTCCTCTATTTGAATTCCAATGTGGAGAGTATGAACATGTGGGTGTAGATCAAAAATATGTGAAAATAGACTTAGTTTCACTTTGGGCAGAGCTTCGCCTCATTTGAAAAACGAGAAGGAAGATAAGCTAAGTAATACATTTGTCTAGATTCATGATGAAAGACACTCAGATCAAACTTGGAATGAGTTCATTACCATGTTCGAAAAACATGATGCTGAATCCAAACAAGTTATCACTTTGTGATGGCAAAAATGCGAAGGACTAGTAAAGTTGGCCTCCAGACAAAATGGTCTCCTTAATAAGTTCTCTCAACTAGGTGTTACAAGGTTGTCTAAGAGCGAGGCGTGATTTACCCAAAAATTCACAATGACTAGTTTGGGAGTATCTCAGCTTTGTCCCCCTTCAAGTACAGTGGGCAATGAATGCATCCATCGTGTACTTTTACTAAGGTCACGATATGGACAACTTGTAACTCTAACTCACAAGGCATACTAGTCAAGTGGGTAAGCGAGGCGCTTCCTATTTTGTTCATGAGGTTATTCAATGGTGGACTAATTAGGGGTTCTTGAACCACCCCCATTGTTATAGCTTAAGGCGTTATGCCAAAGGGGTTACATTCTAGTTAAGCGAGAGGGACTTACCCTTTTCCGAAACTTGCAATACAGTGTGTTGAGTATGGTGTGTTTTTTATCTTTTTTAATCTTAATGTGGTTTCAAAAGTGGCACACCATTTGGCAATCTACAAACACACGTGTATTAGAATTTTTTTCTTCGTTCTTAACACCTTTCTTTGACCAACATAAGGTTCTATAGACAACAAGTTGGTTAGTAGTTTTCTAGTTCACCGATTGAGGTAAAAGAGAACTCACACTTGCTTTTGATTCCTAAGATCACCCAAAGGCATGAAGGAAGAGCATACGCAAAGTGGAAATCCTACTAAAATCACATAAAAATGTTACTTTATCCTTTAAAGAGCAAGTGTTTTTAACGTGTAAAATAGATTTTGTGCA
This sequence comes from Taxus wallichiana var. yunnanensis, assembly GCA_018340775.1. Taxonomy (NCBI): domain Eukaryota; kingdom Viridiplantae; phylum Streptophyta; class Pinopsida; order Cupressales; family Taxaceae; genus Taxus; species Taxus wallichiana. The sequence goes on from CM031243.1 coordinate 831,479,437, forward strand.
AGTGCTTTTGATCTCCAAGATCACTTTGGAAAGCGAGGAGAGAGCATACGCACGTTTCACAAATCCTAGTTTAAGCTAAGGAATGAAAAACACTTAGCTAAGTTAGTTGAAAATAGACCAAAATGACCCTGCAAACAAATGATTAGTGTCACAAAACCTTTCAAAGTGTTAGAACGTCCAAGAAAACAATTTTTAGACTATAAGATATGCTAGAACATGACTATTTACCTAATAATGCAAACCATAAATTTTATGTAAGTCCAAATCCTAATTTTATGATTTCATTATGTAGTTCTCTTCAATACCTTTCCAACACAATGAAAATGGAGTCATTTTGAGCTCGGGAGAAAAAGTTATGGCCTTTGGAAGATTGGTGGTGAATGCAGTCTGACACAGACACACCCAGTATGACAGTACACACCTGTTTCAATGGGTACACATGCGCGTAGGTGTTTTTGTGCCCAGAAACACAAAAAACGTAGAATAGTAATGTAGATGCACCCAATATAAAAGGTAAGTTCCTGTTTCAATGGGTAGGTGTGCACGTAGGCATTTTGTGCCAAAAACACAGAAAACACGTAAACAAAGAATGCGAGATGAGCCTAGTATGATGGGTACACACTGCTTCAATGGGTACGCATGTGTGTAGGTGTTTTTGCACCTAGAAACATAGAAAACATAGAAATAGTAACATAGATGCACCCAGTATGATGGGTACGCACCTGTTTCAACACGTATGCGTGCGTGCGTAGGTGTTTTTGCACCCAAAAACATAGAAAATGTAGAAACAGTAACATAGATGCACCTAGTATTATGGGTACATGCCTATTTCAATGGATACGTGCCCCTTCACAACGCCTACGCGTGCCCTGTGAAAAACCTACAAAAAACATGGATTTTCAAATTTTCAAGAGCAAACAGGTTAGTAGTTAGTCAAAGCATCCTATTTCTATATCAAACCCACAAAATGTATGTAAATGAAGGTCATTTATCCAATGTTTAAAACAGAAAAGAGGAAATAACAAGTGATTTAAACTAAAAAACTTGAAAATGACTTTGAAGAACTCAAAGGACCTCCATTAATGGAGGATGGACATAAGTGTCCCACCGGGCATGCCAAATGTATGCAATGGAAAGTTGCAAAAGCTATGGAGTGAGGCTAAAGAACCTCAAATATTTTCTAACTCAACCATGCACCATTAGATTAGAGCTAAATAAGAGAAACTAACATAAAAGTATTATAACTTTGACAAAAACATCAAAAACTAACATGTATACTACTCTCTACTCTATGAAAGCTTATTAAAATTGAACCTAGTTTAGATCCTAAGCAATCAAATTATGTGTTGTTTACTCCCAAACATAGTGAAGAGATCTCTCCAAGTTGGCTACATGGCCAAGATTTAGATCTTCCCTTACTAACTATATTTGGAATGGATGGATGCAAGATGGAGGAGCTCTTAACAATGGATTATGGCCAAGATCCAAATGTTCTATAGCTTAAAGCTATCACAAATGGTTTCTAATGCCTTTCCAAAGTGTTTGAGAGTAAATTTGTAAGTCTGAATGGGAGGGGTGACCCTTCTATTTATAGTTTTCCACTTGGGAGAGTTTAGAATTTGGGTGCATGTGGGACTAAAGTCTAAAAATAACTTTAGGATTAGATTAGGATAAACATGCTTTAGGCTTAGTTAAGATTGGTTTAGGCTAGTTAAACTTGATTAGCAAGTGATTAGAGACTCATTGAGAGTTGGGAGGGGTCTGGATAACCAATTGTGACTGATAGATAGCCTACGAAGCCAATAGAAGTGGTCTAGAGAGAACTAGGGAGATTTTGAATGGTCAAAAGGAGGAATGTTTAGCTAATAAGAGAGATATTAACCAAATTAGATGATTATAGGAAGAATACGACCAAGAAGGTGTCGTAAATGGGCATCCGAGAATGGAGCGAAGAATGGGGAATTAACAAAGTATCGTTAATCGGTTGAATTGGATGAAATGCTAAGTGTAAGCATATTTTAGGTGTCTACATATGCGAACAAATTAAAAAAGAGGTCAGGGGGTTCCCAAAGGGGATGAGAGTGCTTGGGAACTTGCATTTTGGCTGGGCATTGGTGTCCAAACCGAGAAATGTCAAAGTATGAAAATATGGACTCGAGAAGGAGTATACGACCAAAATATGAAACAGAAAGCAAGAAAAGACGGCCAAAGACAATGATCAGTTAATACTTATATTTCTTAAGAATCATATGAATAGTAGTATGTGATCAAGACTAGATAGATACCAAAATTTCATGATTCAGTGTCTACACCAAACACAAAGTTCATCAAGGAGTCATGGAGTTTTAAAAATGTGCTATTAATCATATACAACTTTAGATGGTCACATGGAGGCCTTATAGATGGTACATGTGGGATATATATAATGTAAAATTAGGGACAATAGAGGTAGAACACTAAATTATTTATAGTCAGTCATTTATTATAGAGAGATATAGACTAGATAGAAACAAGCGAAAGTCAAGTATTGATTCAAGACATTCTAGGAGGAGACCGGTGGTATGGGCGAGCAATGCAAAATACTATTGATTTTAGGGCCCATACTAGAACAAGAGTAGGGAGGGACAATTATGGAGGGGCTATACCATAAGCATGGTATTCACGATCAAATTTTGAGGATCCTAGAGCTATGAAAGAGTATGTGACATGGTATGTAGGTATTTTTCCTTGCATATCACTATTCCTTAGGAAGCCATAAAAATGGGAACATCAATAGTAACTAGGGGTGCTTTACGGTGGAGGGGTAGGAGAGGAGGAGGATGACTAGGCCATGATTAGGAACCTCAAGCATAGGTACATGGTATATATATATAGGATCGGGTATCGGTGCATGGTGGATAAGAAAAGGCACAAGGTTCACCACCGAGGTGAGGAGGAGATAGAACGAGAAGTCAAAGTGAATGAGAGAGTCAAGGATGACTCTATGGATAATATATATGTATATGATGATGTTGTTTTTGTTATATTCCTCATCATGAAGGAGATTTTTTTAGATATTCCCTTGATGGTACTTTGATGTTTATATATGACATTTTTGATGTACATGGACATTGTTTGATGTATATGAATATTTTATTGATATATCGAATTTTGATGGACTAGATGATGATTATGGATATATATAGATGCTGATTTTTGTAACAATAATTTGAGTTATCTTGAATGGATGCTTATTTGTTTCCATTTCTCTATGTTGAATCAATGATATGATTTAATATACTCAGCGGAGATTCCATTAAAACATTGTATTTGAAGAGAAACCTATTTTTTTGCATAGTAGAGTTAACACCATGATTATTGAAAAATCATGATGAGAAAACCATATATGCATGTAAAAATACACACATATATACAAGTAAAACAAACTCAATATACACAATAATATTATTATACAAGGGTTACATATGAACCAAGATGATACCAAAATACTTACAATTGGTTAAAAAGAAAAACAAAAGACCAAAACTAAAGAAAACCTAATATAAATAATATTTGATACACCATGTTTATGAAAAATCCAAGATGCTAACAAAAATACTTGTAAATCTGGTCAAATAGAAAAGACTAAATGTAAACAAACCCAATATACACAATAAGATCAATACACCAAGGTTATGAATAAAGCAAGATGTAAAAAATACTTATAATTGGTCAATAAAAACAACCATGCAACACATCTTGAAATAAAGACAATTAACTATGTCCCTAATGTGTTCCAAAGTCAATATTAAGAAGATTTGAATGCCATCAAGTAAGGATACATGGAATTTAATTGATCATACTGGGGGAGTGAGGTCAAGTGAAAATATTTCTTGGATCATATTGAAGATTGATATGATATTGAATGACTTAGTGGATCCACGCAAGGAAGAACATGAGAACAAAGATTTACCCAAAGTGAGGATAGACACAATGGTTTTATTTTAATTACTACCAAACAAGGATACATGATAGGGGTAAGAAGATTGTTTGATAATCATAAGATAGTTTGAAATGATGACTAGTATAAGAGTTGAAAGTTTGACATTGTCGAGTTTTTTTATAGTTGCTTTGAGATTTTTGAAACATTTTTTTGATGTTTTTGGATTTTGAGTAGTTTTAATTCTTTTTGATTTTGAATGTTTGAATGTTTTTCGATTTTCTAATTGATCTCAATGTTTTTGGATTTTGTGAGAGACCATTAGGTGGACAAGGATCCATCCGATAATGTATAAAGAACATAATAGATATACAATATCAAGGGTTGAACAAGAGAAGATATGAAATATTAAAAAGTGTGTTACATCCTAATTACAAGGAACAAGTGGAAAAAATTGGATTGAGGTGAAATAGTTAGAGGAGAAGGGTTAATGAACTATACAAGAGGATGTTCCCAAATTCCCCCAACATAAAGGGTTAGCATCACTAATTCAGGGAATAATATCTCTTCGGATGAACCAAATTCATGGGTTATTTAAGATCTTTTCCATATTTAGTAGAACTCTTGTATACATCAAATCCAAATTTTACAGTGATAATATAAGGACCTAACCAATTAGGTTAAAATTTTACTTGATATTCCTGATATTTTGTTGTATTATTTTTATTTTATTTAAGAAAAAGGTCAACGATTTCAAATTATCTCAAGGTCTCATCCTTTTATTATAACTACATCATAGTTGATTTTGATACACTTTCAAATGATCCAAGGGTTTAAGCCTCTTCTAATTTAGGAGGTGTAGTTCTACAAGAGGTTCCCGTATGTATTCATATTCACCGATCAAGTTTTTAAGTGATGGGAACTCACCTCTATGGGTAACACAGTTCCATGCCATGCACAAGAGAAAAGGGTGTAGCCCATGTTGGAGTTTGAAATAATGTAGGATAGGCCCAAAGAATTGGGTAGAGTTATGTATGCCAATTTTGACCATATTTACCAATAATTATCTCTAAAATGGTTTTGATCATTTTTTTTTGTGCTTCTTCCTTTCCATTACATTGGGGATAGTATAGAGTGTATCATTTGAGATAGATGTGAAAGATTTTGGATAGCTCTTCTACAATATTTTTTTGTAGGATGTACCATTATTTGTAATAATAGAGGAAGGGATGCCAAAGTGAAAAATGAGATGATTAAATATAAACTTGGAAATATTTATAGCGGTAACATAAGTAAGAGGCATGACCTCTACCCATTTGTTAAAATACTCGGTAGTGATCATTACAAATGTATGACCATCGAGAGGAGGTGGGATTAATATTTCCTATTCAATCGAGCCCCCATCGAGAGAAAGGCCATGTTTTTGTAATATGTAGAAGGGATTGTGATGTTGCATGAATTAGATTAACATGTTTTTACACACCAAGAACTTTTTGACAAACTTGCAAGAATTTGACTCCATGGTGGGACAATAATACACCACACGTAGAATATTTTTATTAAGAACCATGCCACTTATGTGTGTACCACATATACCAGCATGTAATTCAATTAGGGTTTTGTTTTTTTGTTTTTATTGAAATATATTAGAATATTTCCATCATATCCTCTTAAATATATGGTGTCAACAAGAATAGTGTAGTGCAAATCACATTGTGATAGGGATCATTTGTTTTGATAGGTCATATTGTTAGGGAATGTTTTGTCATGAATGAAGGTGTAAATGTCATGATACCAAGGGTTATTAAGACCAACAATTTCACATATCATAGTGGATTCAAGAAATTCATAATTTGGAATATGAAGATGTTTGGCGAGAAACTCATTATTTGTTTGATTTGGACCGAATTCAAGAAGGGATTTGATAGTTTCCATGACATATATTGATTTGTTTTGTATGTGAGGAACTTATTCAAATGTGATAATTTGAAAGTAACCTTTGAGGCTATCAACCATGTGCTTGTAGAGAATAATTTTTTTATTTTTCTTGATATTCACCTTTGACTTAATTAATGAACAAGAGGGAGTCACCGTAAACCATTAATTCCTTAATACTCTATGAAATGGAAAAATTGATATTAGTTATGAGAGATTAATACTCTACCACATTGTTAGTATAAGGGAAGATGATACCGAAATATTTCAAAATAAAATCACCATTTGGTGTGAGTACTATAGTTCCTTCTCTGATCTATGAATATTACAAGATACATAAAAATATAGAGTCCAAGATGGAATCACATCAACATACAATAGTTCTTTATATGGAAACTCAAAGTGAAGAGGTTCATAACTTGGTAGAGGTTTTGTGGCTAGTTGATTAGAAAGAGCTTGTCCATTTATGGCTTTTCGATTGAAAAATTCAATATAAAAATAACTGAGTAGAAAAATTCAACTAGAAATTGTTTCGGTTAATACATGTATGGATAATATATATTGAGTAGATCTATTTTCACGATGATATTTTTCATATGATAAAGTAGATAGTGATGTAACTTGTGAAATGTGAAATCTACGACTAAGCATCCCTTTTCAACTTGTGAATATTGGAGTTCATGATCAATAGTTATTCTACTAAGATAGTAAACAACTTGTTCTTGTCTTTGATCATTATGTTGGACTAACAAAACTCTTATTGAGAATTCTATAGCAGAAGTATAGAGAAGAATTTGTTTCTATGAAAGGCATAAGAATTCAAGGATTTTATAGATACTCTTTTATATTAGAGAAAGAATCTTGACATTCTTGATTCTATTTGAATTTACGTCTTTTTAAATAATTGATTGAAGTGATGGAACTTGTTTGCTAATTGTGATATGAACCATATGATGGACTTCTTATTTTCTTGAAAACCTAGTAATTATTAGAGATTTTATAGTGAAGGAATTTAGATTATAGCCTTGACATTTATGGGGTTAAATTCAATACCTCTTTGTGAGACAATGAAACTTAGGAGTTTACACAAAGTTACACCAAACACACACTTCTTTAATTAAGCCAAAATTTGTATTCTTGTAATATTTCAAAGATGCATTGTAATACTATCGATGATCTAATTTTATTTTTTAATGTGCTAGGATGTCATCTACATAGTATTCCATAATGTCATTTATCATGTTATGGAAGATGAATTTTATGTATCTTTGATAAGTGTCTCCTGTGTTTTTAAGGACAAAAGGCATGACCTTGTAACAAAATGTACCCCATAGTGTAGTAAATGATATTTTGGGTTGACCCGCTTCAACAATTTTGATATGATTATATCCCTAAAAACCTTCCATTAAGGAGATAATTTTATGGCATGTCATAGAAAAAATGATCATTTCAATGTTTGGTAAAGGGAAACCATCTTTTGGATATGCTTTTTGATGTCTCAAAATCTGCATAAATTATAATAAATGATATCTTCTTATTAACTGATATGATATTTGATATCTATTAATGCAAAATCACAACATCCCAAAATGATTCATGCATATGCTTTTCTAAGGCAGGATCATTTTGGTGTGATTGTATAATATTGAATCATTCCCCAAGTGTGGGACTTACAAATGGGAATGACCCTCCGTAGAAGGCTAGTTCCTCTTCCTAATCTACACTCCGCCACAAGCTATTCCAGTTTAGGAAAGCTAATATAATCCTAATATAACTTCCAAGGGGACAAGGAGAGAAAGAAAATAAGGAAAATAAGAGCCTACACTAAAACGATGATACACCAGAGAAGGAAAATGCTGATCATCTACCAAACTGCCATGGAACGAAGAGAGGTGAGCAATGGAAAGGATGGATAGCAACATCATAGAACATAGATCATATTTACACGAAAATATTCCAAAATCCCATGAAAACAACTCCCAAATCCACAAGTGAACATTCAAAACATGCACGAGATACCCCGCAATGAAGAGAGAGCAAGAAGAGACAACCAAAAACGAGCAAGGATGGAAAAATGCATCATAAAACATATTTTTTATTGCTTCAGAGTTTGCACAGAGCATCATCTATAGACAAGAGGCAAACACACCATTTTACGAGTAGGGGAGGAAGTTCTAACTCCCTTTTCGACCTTGGGAAGAGAAAAGAGGGGAAGGAAAAGAATAAAAATGAACAAAAAAAAATTAATCTTGCCCCTGTATTTAGAGATTTTATCGGAGAAGAAAGAGAGAGAGAAGTGGGAAAACGTGGGTCGAAGCTCAACCACCATTGTTAATGCTTCTGCTAAAAATTCCCTGAATCCATCTTTTTTGCATCGATCCTTGGTTCGATGCCTTGAAGGAAGAGGAAACAATGGAAATAGATCGAATCCGATCTGGTTGTTGAGACTAATGATCTTGCATTGAAATATCAAAGATGTTTCTCCATTTTTCTTCCACCTAACTTCCCAAAAATTAAAGTTTTAGACTCCCATGGCGTAGACGAGATCGATATCTTTCCAATGGTATCAAATTTGCAATCTCTCGAGCCCTAGGTCGAAAGATATGCCCCTTCGAAGTTTGAATCGATTCCATACAAATGGGCGGGAAAACAATTTGAAAAATGGGTCCCCCTTTTGGATTGGGACACGTGGCAGCCAGATTGGGACAAAAATCGGGTCCATGGGTCCGCAATTTACATTTTGTCTTTTGCGTAAAAAACACAAAACTTTAAAAATCCCCGCATCCACGAAACTCCACATGAACACGTGGCTCCTTTTGGTTGGCTGGGAAATGTGCTTTCATATTTAGTTTTATACCTTTTGGATGAAAGGAAAAATTTCAATTTTTCCCGACTCCCCACCTTGGCTTTGACTTGGGCTCAAATGCTCAATTTTTCCTCTTGGTGGAGTCGTGGGCATTTTTGTAACTTTTACTCCTTTTGGGGCAAAGGGAAAAACTAAACTTTTCCTCGATGCCCCGCTATCCCCTGGGATATGCGTCTGTATGGCACTCACTCGGGAACCTTTAATCCTTTTAACCCTTGAAATAGTGCCTTTAGGACACTTGGTTGCTTTCACCACTTGGCTTATGTATTATCTATTCAACTAACTCTTCCCCCTTTTGGACATGTGGAGGCACCACACTTGTTTGCAAACCCGACCTAAAGTTTCCTGTTGTAAATATCTTCCCCGGGTAGATATAGACAAGTAGAAGAATATGGAAATTAGAGATGCCAAAATTCGCGCCCATGGTGCAGTCGAGGCGCACAACAAGAGGTGTCGACATGAAAATGGATGCGCCCATGGCGCAGGTAAGAAGATGTCGACATGACAAAAGTCACACCCATGGCACAGGTCAGAGGTGCACAGCAAGAGGTGTCGACATGAAAATGGATGTGCCCATGGCACAGTAAGAAGATGTCAACACGCCAAAAGTTGCACCCATGGCGTAGGCGCGGGGCAAAGGCACACAACAAGAGGTGTCGACATGAAAATGGATGCGCCCATGGTGTAGGTAAGAATATGTCGACATGCCAAAAGTCGCGCCCATGGCATAGGTCAGAGGCGCACAACAAGAGGTGTTGACATGAAAATGGATGCACCCATTGTGCAGGTAAGAATATGTCAAAATGCCAAAATTCACGCCCATGGCATAGGTCAGAGGCACATAACAAGAGGTGTTGACATGAAAATGGATGCGCCCCTGGTGCGCAGTGAGAATATGTCGACACGCCAAAAGTCTCGCTCATGGCGCAGTCGAGGTGCACAAAAAGAGGTGTCGAAATGAAAATGGATGCGTCCATGGTGCAGGTAAGAATATGTTGACATGAGGATAGTTGCGCCGTGGCGCATCTTCGGGAGGCGCAACATTTTCAGCATTGATAGGAAGCAGACCCTAACCCAGATATTCAGATGGCCATAACTTTTCACAGGGAGCTCGGATTCATGCAAGGTTGGAATTTTCGGAAAGCTTACGAAGTCCTCTATCTAACTACAACTGGATATATTTAATTAGGTGAGAAAAAATTCTTAAAAATGAAAAATATAGTTCACCACTTTTTGAGTTTGCTAGGGTTCTCACCTACCACCATAATGAGATGAATTAAATACAACCTGGAGGTGGTTGGGGTAGATTTGGAATTCCTCTCTCTTCCCTCTCTCATTATTCCTATAAATTGTAAGGAGGGGCTTCTTTCTAGAGGTTGGAAATTCATGTTTTTCCCCTCCCTTCTTCTCTTTGGCAGGTGAATTTGTGGAGTTCAAACCTCCCATCTAAAACTCAGAATGCAACTTTGCCTCTTGGCATTTTGTAGTGTATTGTATCAATATTTGGAGTAGATAATGCATGTATGTGGATGATTCTCAACCCTCTCTATGTTTATTTTCATCCTCCTGATCTTTCACTACAATTTTGGTTATCTATGCATTATCTTGCATTGTGTTTTAATGGTTTGTGTTTATTGGCAAGACAAGTGTTCTTCATTCCTCGGTGCATCACCTTTGTTAGTTTAGGTTTATTTTTATGCATCTTCTTACCCCGTATTCTTGGAAAGTTAGATTAGGTTTTGAGTAAACCCACTACATTTTTATGTGTGTATCTGAACAGAGGAATAGGAACTGACCTTCATCTGGAGAGCTTTCCTGATTTACAAGGTCCCACACTTGGGAAAAGCTCCATGTTATGCAATCGCACTGAGAGTCTCAACCCATCGAGTTGTAGACACTCGGGGTGACATGAGTTTTTCCATCAATAGTTTTGGCACACCTGGTGGGACAAGAGGTCATTCCACAAGATTTGAAGGAATTTTCAAGAAATTTGGACTAAAAAATTGTAGGTTTAACAATTTTAGATTTTTGACCTTCCAAGCTGAAATTTGAAATCAATTTTCAAGGACTTAACTTGCTCAAAACAAGTCAAAATTTCACCAGTTGATAGATCGGGGGATAATATTCAAAAGGATATTCTTAGATTTTTAAGATTTTGACTTTAAAAATTTCATGGTTTTTGTATTTCGGGTTTTTCCAGTTGCCTTGCATGACCTGAGTTTCACCTGTACCTTTTGGGGTTAGTAATCTATACAAAAATACATGATAACTGAATTGAAGAACTGTATCTTTCAGGTCCTTCAAGGTTTTAAATTATTTTTTAATATTTTCAGGTTTGGTGTGTAACTTGGTAGAATCTAGCCTTTTGAGGCTCACTTTCTAACACATCTGGCGACTCCGAAGGGATAGAATTCAGTGGTATAGCAGGACAGGTTGCCCAAGTACATGAGAAGAATTCGAACCAGTGTCGATACTCAAGAAGAGGGACTATTTGTTCACTTGCAGCTATCACCAGGCAGAGGAAGGAGAGGAAGAAGACCACGAAGGTCACCGTCGCCACCTAACTGGACTTTGTCTACACCTCCACCTGGTAGACCTTTTCTCACATCAACCAGAGTTCTTAGGCCAATCATAATGGCACATCTACCACCGAATCCCTTTGTCAATTTCACTGGTAGCAGCCCACTTGCCCTCAATGCACAAAATCCGGTTCCAATTGCAGCATTGAAGAACATTCCATTTTTCACTAGAGAAAATCATACCACTCCTGGTGATCATGTCAAAGACATTGCTAATGTTTGTGCAATCCACGAGATAAATGAAATTGATGTTGCTGTCAAATTGTTGGCATCTTCATTCAAAGGGAAGGCATTACAATGGTTTAGGAGCCTTGGAGCTAGTTCTATCCAAAATTGCAACTTGATTATACATAGTTCTCCATGAGCAAGCTTGAGAAAAGGGAGATAATTTGTCTCTACTAGAACAATTGACGACTATCAAGAGAGCTCCCCATGACCAGCTGATTGACTTCAACTTCAGATTTCAAAGGTCTTGGGATAGAATTCCAGTGGCCGTTAGGCCAACAGCTAAAGGTGCTTTTCTATACTATCTTAAGGCTTTGAATTTTGATATTTCTATGTTAATTCAATCTATGGGAGGCACAACCTTACTTTCTACTTATAGCATTGCCATTAGGGCTGAAAATTATCTTATTCAAGCCGGTAAGCTGTCTCCTAGGCCTCCCATGCCCTTGTATCCAAACTTAGAAAATTCAAGCACTAGTCAAGCACCCACTTTGGCTCCTATTCCCACTCCTAGAAATCAAAGTTCAAATAAAACTTCTACTTCATCCTCTAGTGCTTCAAATGAACTCCAAGAGGTTATGAAACAATTACAGAACCTTGGAAATGAGCTGGTGACTATCAAAAGACATCAAGCTCAAAGTGCTAGACTGTATCAGCCTCAAGCATAATACCAAGGCTAGGCCCCATACTAAGAAAATAGGCCACCAACTTAGGCTGCAAATCAAAACCAAGTAAGGCCTCCCACCAATAGACCATTTCAGCCCTATAACCCCAATGTTGAATCTACTTCTAAAGCCTTAGTGCCAATGTAAAACAACATAGCTCAAGAGTATGATTGGTGTTTCCCATGCAATGAACCTCACAACCAATCTATGTGCTTCAATGGTGCTTTAAACCAAGCCTTGATGGTGACAACTACTGGCATAGAGGGTGAAGTGAGTCAAGAAACAAATCAGAAACAAGGGACATCTCAAAGAAAACACACGGCTCCAAATGATACCACACTTGCGAATTGGCAAGCGAGGATTTTGTGGTATGAATCAAATAATTTCTCGAGTGTAGAGATAACACAAGATCAAAGAAGAGGAACATTGGTGAGGGGCAGTCATTGGCTCCAAGTGATCTACAACCTTCCATCACTCCACAAGGTTTCGATAAGCAAAATACAGCTCCAAACATGCAAAGACAGCCCAAACCACCTTCTAAACCAACTCAAATGCCAGCTATTGCTGCCCATGTGCAAGAAAGGAATGTGCAGGTTAAAGGAAAACAAAGGGGTATTTCATCCCCTTTCAACATCATTGATCAAATGAAGAAGACAAATGTGAATAAATCAATGTGGGAATCTTTATCCATCCTAGGACAAAGAGATCTTCTACAAGCTGCCATGAAGAATTGGTCAACTTCGAACCAGAAGGTCCATATGCAAGAAAATGTCCTCAAAAATGCTGCTCAGCCTGAAGGGAATCATGGAGGACAACAAGTTAAGGTTTTGAAACCCCCTCCATTCTATGTTATATTAATCATTGGGAATAAACTAGTACACAATTGCATGATTGATTCTGGGGCAAGTAGTTTTGTCATGCCCAAGCAAATAGCTGATCAGCTGGGTCTCTAATATGAAGTCATATCAAAGGGGGTAGTGCAATTGGATGGGACAACAGTAGAAATGGTGGGAGTGATTAAAAGTTTGAATCTTACCTTGCATGCATGCCCCAACGTTACCATTTTGTAAGATGTGTCAGTGATAGATTTTCCACCACTCTTTGCCCTATGCTTATCAAGGGATTTCATAGCTAGAATTGGAGGCTACTTATCTGGTGATTGGTCACACATGTTATTCAGAACAAGATATGGTACTAAGGTCACAATAAGATTTGAACCAATTGTAAACTTTCATATTGAGCCTCATACTCTAAGCCAAATCAATGCCAACTGCTCAAAGATTTGATCAAGAAGATTATCAAAGCACAGATGAAGTTGACACCAAAGTTGGAAGCATCCCAGATTTAACTCTAGATGAATGGGCAAGCAAGGTACATGCTTTTGATCCCTACCAAGAAATAGAAGAATCTGAGCTAGGAGTCTATTGCATACATTAAGAAAACCAGCCTATTCTTAGCATCACCAAACTAGGCCATAAGGATGACAATGAGGTATGGCAGTTTTTTTTTATGGATCAAGGAGTAGGAAAGGTGCAGGAGGAGGAGCTATGCTTGTTTCACCTCAAGGAATCAAATATTATTTAGCTTTCTGTTTCCAGTTTTCCTGTTCAAACAACACAGATGAATATGAGGCCTTGATTCATGGACTTCATTGGGCCAGGAAAAAGGGTATAAAGAACTTGCATGTGTTTCGAGATAGTGAGTTAATCATCAATCAAGTCAGGGGACAACATGCTACAAAGAATGAACTGCTGAAGAACTACAAGAACAGGGTGTGGGACCTCATTGAGGATTTCAAATCTTTCAATATCGTGTCCATACCCAGGAAGAAAAATGAAGCAGTGGATAGGCTCGCAGTAGTTGGAGCAACATTTGATGTGGTTGACAACATCAAAAGGGAAAAACGCAACCACGTATCCATGTGATTGTGAGGCCAGTAGTTCTAGATAATAACACAAGCTGGCAGGTGTTTGAGAACGATCAACAGATCATCAATTTCTTACAAGAAGAGGCTGAATTCTCAGCTAGGAATCAAGACAGATTAGAGTAGCAGTATGGGGATCAAGTAGTGCAACTGCGGAAAAACAAGCTTCCCAAGGGTTTAGTAACATTAGAGTCTATCTTCAACCCTAACGACCAATTCCGTAAGGAAAAGGCTAACATACAGGTCAAGAGAGAAGATTTAGAGCCAATTCCGGTTGGGGAAGGCAAAACACTTCAAATTGGCAAAGTGGCCACTGAGCAGGAGAAATCAGATTTCATACAACTTTGCCAAGAATTTCCAGATGTCTTCGCTTGGAGCTATGAAGACTTAAGAGGTTTCAATCCAAAGTTGGCACAACATACCATAGAATTGGATCTAGATGCTAAGCCCATCAAGGCGAGAAGGTAGACTAGTTAACCCTCACATTGAGCCTCTAATGAAGAAAGAGTTAAGCAAGCTAATAGAGGCAAGCATTATATTTCCGATCAAGCACTCAAGTTGGGTTGCAAACTTGGTTCCGGTCAGAAAGAAGAGCGGAGAAATTAGGTTGTGTGTGGACTTCTAAGACCTAAACAGGCATCTCTCAAAGACCATTACCCACTTCCTTCAATGGAACAAATATTGCAAGTAGTATCCGGTTCGGAGAGATTCTCTCTCCTAGATGGCTACTCAGGGTATAATCAGGTAATGGTGAAAGAAGATGACCAGTTCAAGATGGCTTTCACCACCAAATGGGGCACCTATGCCTACAAGAAGATGCCATTTGGACTATTAAATGTTGGAGCCACTTTCCAAAGGGCAATGGATATGGCATTCAAGGGGTTGATCAATAAAATAGTTCTGATATATCTTGATGACATCATTGTATTCTCCAAAAATGTAGCAGATCACCTCTTTCATTTGAGGCAGGTATTTCAGAGGTGTAGAAGATTTGGGGTATCATTGAATCCCAAAAAATGCATATTATTGGCTCATGAAGGAAAACTTCTAGGCCATATTGTTTCAAAGGAGGGGCTTGACGATTGACCCGACCCGAAAGAGTTGAAGCAATTAGAGTGTTGCCATTGCTAAGTCACAAGAAGGCTCTTCAAAGCTTCTTAGGAAGGATCAATTTTGTCCGCAGGTTTGTTCCAAACTTTTCAGCTCTTGTAAAGCCAATAACACTGATGTTGAAAAAGAGCATGGCATTTAAGTGGACTTTTGAAGGCAAGGCAAGTTTTGAGGCTATAAAAGAGGCTATATCTCAAGCTCCGACTCTCGTCAATCCAGACTTCTCCAAGGATTTCATGTTATATGCCTTTAGTGGTGGAGACACAATTTCTGCAATCCTGTTACAACAAAACAAAGAAGGATTAGAACAACCAGTTGCTTTCTTCACCAAGGATTGGAAGATTACGAAAATAGGTACTCTTTCATTGAAAAGCATGTCCTTGTAGTGATTAGGAGCTTACAGAAATTCAAGCACCTAGTCTCAAACAACAAGATCCAATTGTTGGTCTCTCATTCGGGAGTCAACGACTTCCTTCTAAACAAGGATTTGAATGAGAAACGCAGGATGGATCACTCGTGTCATGGAATATGACATCAAAATTAAGGTCACTAAGCTAGTATGTGGAAAAGGACTATGTGAACAACTAGCTTTGAGTCGAAAAGTTGAAGCAGGTGATGAAAAAGAGACTGCCTTGGTACTACAGGATGGTCAAGAACAGGAAGATGATGATGTGCCTACTCCTTGTTGGACTCAGAATATGATACACTTCCTACATGCAGGCCTATGCCCTCCAGAAATGGGCAAAGCAAAGAGGAGATACTTTAGATTACAAGCCATTCCATATGTGCTTGTTGATGGCATTTTGTTTAAAAAAGACATCAATGGAGTTCTATTGAGGTGCATTGGGATAGGAAAAATTGAGAGGGTGTTACGAGATTTTCATGATGGAGATTCTGGAGGACATTTTTCCCCACGAGTAACAGCTCTCAAGATAATGAAGGTAGGGTATTATTGGCCCACAGTGTTCAACGACTGCTATACATGGATAAGAAAGTGTAAGAAATGTGCACTCTTCACAGAAAAGAGAGACTAGCAGCGCTTCCATTGTGCCCAATTTTGGTTGACCAACCATTTATGAAATGGGGATTGGACTTCATTGGGGTCATAAATCCAAACTCAAGCCAAGGCCACAAGTGGATTCTCATGGAAACGGACTATTTCACCAAGTGGACTGAAGTAGTAACACTCAAAGAAGCAAATGAGTCTAACATACTAGACTTTTATGAAGGAATAGTGACCAAGTTCAATGTGCCGCCACTATCATATCGAAAAATGCATTGGAATTCATAGGTTCCAAGATTACAAAATGGACTATCAAGAATGGAATCTATTTGAGCACCTCTTCAAATTATTACCCACAGGGTAATGGATAGGCAGAGTCCACGAACAAGAATTTGCTAAGAATCATCAGAAGGACTCTGGATGAAAACCAAAGGACATGGCATACCAAGCTAAAATCAGCATTATGGGGCTGACAGGATAACACTAAAGAGGTCTCACCGGTAATTCTCCCTACAAGTTGGTCTATGGGAAAGAGCAAGATTGCCTATATCATTAGAATTGCCAACATTAGAGCTCATGAAGTAGTTGGAGCTATCTGAGTTTGAACCAATGGAGGCCGATATGCACAATTGATGGAATTGGAAGAAATCAGAGAGCATGCAGTTTAGATGATTGAAAAGGATCAAGCCTTAGTAAAAATATGGTTTGATAAGAAGGCAAGAGCAAGGACCTTCTAGGAAGGGGACCTAGTTCTAAAATGGGATGCAGATCGGGCAAAACCAGGAAGGCATTCCAAGTTTGATGCCATTTGGAGTGGCCCCTACATGGTCACGGGATGTAAAAGTAGTAATGCCTTCCAATTGTCTACATTGGATGGAGAAGAACTCCCGATTTTGGTTAACGGAATCTATCTTAAACATTGCTACTAAAAGGAAAAGGTTTACCCTTGTAAATATTAGCCTAGATTTCAATTCCTCTAAGTGTGTATGCACATTGTCTTGTTGTAGTTAGGTTTCAATTTCCCTAAGTGCTTCGGCATAGGTTTTGTTGCTCTCAGGTTGAATTTCTATAGTCCAACGTGCTCTCGGAGAAGGAGTTGCGGTATCAGGCTCGGGATCAGAGATCAAGTTGGTTTTAGGTTATTGCTTATGACTCCATGCCCAATGAATTGCTAAAAGGCCACTGATCTTCTACCTAGCAGGCAGGTGATCACATTGAGTTACCAAATTGTTGTAAATATCTTCCCCCCGGGTAGATATAGACAAGTAGAAGAATATGGAAATCAGGAAACTCAAAACCTGACACTTATTCATGCCAAAAGTTGCGCCCATGGCATAGGTCGTCGAGGTGCACAAAGAAGAGGTGTCGACATGCCAAAACTCACGTCCATGGCGCAGGTTAGAGGCGCACATCAAGAGGTGTCGACATGAAAATGGATGCGCCCATGGCACAGGTAAGAATATGTCGACACGCCAAAAGTCATGCCCATGGCGCATGTCAGAGGTGCATAGAAAGAGGTGTCGACATGAAAATGGATGCGCCCATGGTGCAGGTAAGAAGATGTCGACACGCCAAAATTCGTGCCCATGGCGTAGGTTAGAGGCACACAACAAGAGGTGTCGACATGAAAATGGATGCGCCCATGGCACAAGTAAGAATATGTCGACACACCAAAAGTCGCGCCCATGGCACAGGGAAGAGACACACAACAAGAGGTGTTGACATGAAAATGGATGTGCCCATGGCGCAGGTAAGAATATGTCGACACGCCAAAAGTGGCGCCCATGGCGCAGGTCAGAGGCACACAACAAGAGGTGTCGACATGAAAATGGATGCGCCCATGGTGCAGGTAAGAAGATGTCGACACGCCAAAAGTCACGCCCATGGCGCAGTCGAGGCGCACAAAGAAGAGGTTCCGACATGAAAATGGATGCACCCATGGTGCAGGTAAGAATATGTAGACATGCCAAAAGTCTTGCCCATGGCACAGGTCAGAGGCACACAGCAAGAGGTGTCGACATGAAAATGGATGCACCCATGGCGTAGGTAAGAATATGTCGACATGCCAAAATTCGTGCCCATGGCGCAGTCGAGGCACACCTGCAAGAGGTGTTGACATGAAAATGAATGCACCCATGGCGCAGGTAAGAATATGTCGACACGCCAAAAGTCGCGCCCATGGCACAGGTCAGAGGCGCATAACAAGAGGTGTCGACATGAAAATGGATGCACCCATGGCACAGTAAGAATATGTCAACATGCCAAAAGTCGCCCCATGGCACAAGTCGAGGCACACAAAGCAAGAGGTGTCGAAATGAAAATGTATGCGCTATGGTGCAGGTGAGAATATGTTGACACGCCAAAAGTCGCACCCATGGCACAGGTAAGAAGCGCACAGCTAAAGAGGTGTCGACATGAAAATGGATGCGCCCATGGCAGTAATAATATGTCAACATGAGGATAGTTGCGCCGTGGTGCATCTCCGGAGGTGCAACATTTTCAGCATTGACAGAGCGGACCACGACCCGATATTCGATGGCCATAACTTTTCACAGGAGCTCGGATTCATGCAAGGTTGGACTTTTCATAAAGCTTACGAATTCCTATGTCCAACTACAATTGGATATCTTTAATTGGGTGAGAAAAAATTCTTAAAAATGAAAAATACAGTTCACCACTTTTTGAGTTTGCTAGGGTTCTCACCTACCACCATAATGAGATGAAATAAATGCAACCTGGAGGTGGTTGGGGTAGATTTGGAATTCCTCTCTCTTCCCTCTCTCATTATTCCTATAAATTGTAAGGAGGGGCTTCTTTCTAAAGGTTGGAAATTCTTTTTTTCCCTCCCTTCTTCTCTTTGGCAGGTGAATTTGTGGAGTTCAAACCTCCCATCTAAAACTGTAATGCAACTTTGCCTCTTGGCATTTTGTAGTGTATTGTATCAATATTTGGAGCAGATAATGCTTGTTTGTGGATGATTATCAACCCTCTCTATGTTTATTTGCATCCTCTTGATCTTTCACTACAATTTTGGTTATCTATGCATGATCTTGCATTGCGTTTTAATGGTTTGTGTTTATTGGCAAGACAGGTGTTCTTCATTCCTTGGTGCATCACCTTTGTTAGTTTAGGTTTATTTTTATGCATCTTCTTACCCTGTATTCTTGGAAAGTTAGATTAGGTTTTTGAGTAAACCCTCTACATTTTTATGTATGTATCTGAATAGAGGAATAGGAACCGCCTTCATCCGGAGAGCTTTCCCAATTCACAAGGTCCCACACTTGGGAAAAGCTCCATGTTATGCAATCAAACTAAGAGTCTCAACCCATCGAGTTGCGAGACACTCGGGGTGCCGTGATTCGCCATCAACATTTCCCTTAGAGGAGCATCGAGTTGACACTTGTTGGCCTCCGTTGCTTTGTGAAATTTTCAACGGTCCCTCTTACTTTTTGACTTTGGGCTATGTGGCAAGCTCGTGCTCACTTGGGTCTTTGCCTTTAGACCAACTCTTGGAAATGTGCTAAGATGACACTTGGCACTCTCCACTTACACTTTCATACTTAGCCATTTTTTGAAGCTTTCTACCCACCCCTTGACTCTTTTTGACCATTTGCTACGTGGAGGGCTGGCACAAGTTTGAGCTCCCCTTTTTTGGATTCACTTTGGAGAAGTGCCGTTAGGACACGTGTCTCTTCATTACCTCCTCCATACTTAGTCATTTTTTGACCTTTTCCTGAACCATTTTGAGCCCAAGGACTTCAAATCTTCGTCGTTCTTCCTTATTCCTATTTTTGGTTTCTCTGAAACACTGATCCTTCATTTCTGAGCCCACCTGTAACCTGTTTGATGAATTTAAGGCACGAGTTCACTTGATAGAGCCGTTTCTTCTCTTTCTTACTGCATAGGGTTGTTTGATCCTTTGCAGCCCCGCCACTCCATTGTAGGGTCTCCCAGAATCGTGTTTGTTTTCCTAGAATGTGATCTTGCAGTATCAATAATTTCCTTATGTGTAGTAGTTTTCTTGACCAAATTTTTCGGGGGGAAAATTTGGGATAACAATTTGGTGACTCATGGGGACATCTCACTGCTAGATGAAAAGACCCGATGGCCTTGAAGCATCCATTAGGCATGAATTCTTCCCGATAAATATAAAACTAATTTAAACTTTGAAGACTTGATCTCTAAGCTACCGTGAGCTTGAATGCAAGCCTTTTCTATGTTTTGTCTAACCCCGAGCGTGCCTACATGTTCCGCACCCTCAATTTTCTTAAGAAAATCTTGAAATAGAGTTTTGAGAGTAGAAAATTGTTTTGACCCAAGGATTCAATATGCCCCTTAAATGGACTATCTTGAAATGACTTTAGCTACTTTTGCATTTGTTTCTTTTGGAATTTGCAACTGTTATAGGAAAACATGAGCCTTCTTACCTTTAATAGTTAAGATCCTAGCCTCATACCCCTCTGAAGCAATACAAACAAAACTTATATACAAATACCAAATCATACATGCCTCAAATGAGACATGCAGAGTGTGCATAAGCACTTATTCTAGTGAAAGAAAATCTACCAACACTACTCTAACCGAGAGCAAAGGGAGCTCAAACAAAGGCTTCAACCTGGCAGGGAGAAATAGCTTCCTTCCTCAAAAATGGCATCCATGCAACTGATTTGGAACTAAACATGGCTGGTTGGATGAGTGAAAACTGATAATAAGCTTGTCCTCCACCCAAATAATCAAGGTATCAAAATTAATGAAAAATAACTCCTTAAGATGACTTGCATCAGACTTCTGGAGGTGTTGATGATGACCCTTGGTACTTTGATGCTCATCCTCATGCCCTGAAGTAGGCATGAATGGTTTTGGTTTCTCCTTTGGATCTAATGAAGCCAAGTACCTGATTGGGCATGGTTTGATCCTTTGGATGTGCCCATTTCTCTAAAATTCAACTCCAAAAATGGAGTCTTCTTCTAGACCTTGGATGGATGGTGTAAGAGGGATGATGACATCTTCCTGCTTTTTCTCTTCCTTCTCCTATGAAGAACATGGAAGGTTTGAATCTTCCAAACTTGATTCCAAAGAGTTGCTATAAGATGCAGGCTATCGCAATTGAAGGTTATCCTCCATGACAATAGGATCATGTGCTTATAAGGGGGATGATGAAGGAGAAAACAATAGAAACTCAACCGGTTCTTCTCCATCAAAACAATCCTCCAAATCAGATAAATACATTACCTCACTATTGTCCTGTTGTAAATGTTCAACCTCTTCCATGATATCCTCCTGATCTAAAATTTGATCACCATGGTTCTCCTCATCCTCAAACATGAAGTTTGAAAGATCAAACTCCTCCTCAACAGTATAGATTGAAGGAGATGAAGTGGGAGGAAGAACTGAAGGTTCCTCTACGGCTTGCTCCTCACTTGGAGCCTCTAAAACTGTATTTTCCTCCTCCATCATGGGTTCATAAACCAAATCAGGCCCTTATAATGAAAGAAAGGAATATTCAATGATGATTTCTTCATTGAGTGGCTTCAACTCTGATTTGATATCTCCCATCTCGCTCCTCTTTAATGAGACTTGGAGCTGATTTTCCTCCTCTTCAACTAGTTGTGCAACTTGGGCTAGATCAAGATTTTCTTCCTCTTCAAAAGTGCAAGAAATGCAGATAACCGATTCTCTTCCTCTTGTTCTTGTTCTTCTGCTGGAGACTCAGCCTCAACCACCACTATTTCTTCAACTCTAACCTCCTCCATTGGTTTGACCATCAAGGGGATATTTTTAAGCCCAAATTTGGTAGCCCAAATCTTCAAATTTTCTGTCATTTCTTTTTGTTGGGCTCTTCTCCATGCTATTCTCCTTGAATGGTTTCTTAGGTCTCTTCCCAACATGGAATTGGGAGAGCAAGAGGAGTGGTAGGTCGGGTTAAACCAGATTTGTGAGTATTTTTGGTGGGGTGGGTTGCGGAACTTCCGGTTTGTTTGGATGGGATGACTATTTGGAAGGGAATAGAGAAAGGAATTGAAATGGGATGGAAGACTAGGGAATAGAGGAATGAATCAACACTTGGGGCAGCAATTGGGAAGCTTCAAATTGGAGCTTGGGTTGAGATGGTGCTGTTTGAGAAAGATAAAAAGAAAAGCTATGAGGTGGTGGAATTACCCATTGAAAAGGTTGTCTTGACTCCAACTCATAAGCCTTGATCTCCTCATCCCATTGTGCAAGTTGGGGCAACATTTCAATCATGAAGTCTAGCTTCTCTTGAGGGCTGTAATGTCTTGGAAAAGGGCCTTCCCATCGACAAGGTGCCCTAAAAAAAATCTAAAATGCCTTCATTTGTGCTATGCCCTTGACCGAACAAGGCCAACCTCCATTTTTTTATCTTCTCTAGTAGACAAACATCTTGTATTTGATTGTCTTCATTGTTTGCATACCCCTACTCTTGGAAAGCTCCATATCCAAACTAATTTCATAATTTTTGTTCATATGGTGGACATATTGATTTTTCCTTTGCTCAAAATGATGATTTGAAGGATTTGCAAAACATATTGGGGGTGGATTGTTCTACTGCTGTAAGTGTGAGTTCCATGAAGGGAATGAAGTCATGATTGAAAAAATTCATGGAATGGAAAAGAATGACAGAGATGGAAAGAAGAATGGATGATAATGAGTGGAAATGGATGGAAAGAACAAGTTTGCAACTCATAGAATGGGTTTTTGACCAGATGGATCTGGATGTGTAAACTAAAGCTTCTAATAAGCTGGAGATTTACAACAAGTGCACATCAATCTTGTTGCAATGAAGTGAAGACCTATTGGTCCCACTGGGCATGCCAAAACTACTAGTGTGAATAAAAACACCCCCAAATGAGTCATGGATTTGATTTTCTATGGCAAGGTCATTTGGTGTGCTTACATAATATTGGATCATTCCCAAGCTATGGGACTTGCAAATGGGAATGAACCTCTAGAGAAGGCTAGTTCCTCCTCCTAATCTACTCCGCCACAAGCTATTCCAATGTAGGAAAGCTAACCTAATCCTAATCTAAATTCCAAGGGGAAAAGGAGAGAAAGAAAATAAGGAAAAATAGAGCCTACACTAAAAGGGTGATACACCGAGAAGGAGAATGTTGATCATCTACCAAACTACCATAGAACAAAGAGAGGTGAGCAATGAAAGGGATGGACAACAAAATCACGCACCATAGATAAAATTCACATAGAAAATACTCCAAAAGACCATGAACACAACTCCTAGATCTGCAAGTGAACATTCAAAATATGGAAAGATACCCCGCAATGAAGAGAGGCAAGAAGATACAACCGAAAACAAGAAAGGATGGAAAAATGCATCCAAAAACATGTTTTTTTATTGCTTTAGAGTTTTTACAGAGAATCATCTACGGACAAGAGGAAAAAACACCATTTTACGAGAGAAAGGGAGGAGGTTCGAACTTCCTTTTCGACCCCAGGGAAGAGAAAGGAGGGGAAGGCAGAGAAGAAAAATTAAAAAAACAACAATGAATCTTGCCCCTATATTTATAGATTTGATCGAGAGAAGAAAGAGAGAGAGAGAGAAGTGGGAAAATGTGGGTTGAAGCTCAACCACCGTTATTAATGATTTTTTTAAAATTTACCCTCGAATCCATCTTTTTGCATCACTCCTTGGTTCAGCGCCTTAAAGGAAGAGGAAACGGTGGAAATAGATCGAATCTGATCTGGTTGTTGAGATTGATGATCCTACATTGAAATATTGAAGACATTTCTCCCTTTTTCTTCCACCTAACTTCCCAAAAATTAAAATTTCAGACTCCTATGGCATAGATGAGATCGAGATATTTCCAATGGTATCATATTTGCAATCTCTTGAGCCCTAGGTCAAAAGATATGCCCCTTCAAAGTTTGAATCGATTTCGTACAAATGGGCAAGAATTTTTTTTGAAAAATGGGCCCCGCTATTAGATTAGGACATGTGGCATCTAGATTGGGAAAAAAATCGTGTCCATGGGTCCGCAATTTAGATTTTGTCTTTTACGTAAAAAATGCAAAACTTAAAAATCCCCACAACCCCAAAACTCCGCATGAACATGTGGCTCCTTTTGGTTGGCAGGAAATGTGCTTCCATCTTTACTTTTATGCCTTTTGGATGAAAGGAAAACTTTCACTTTTTTCCCGACTCCCCACCTCGGCTTTGACTCGGGCTCAAACGCTGAATTTTTCCTCTTGGCGGAGTCGTGGGCCTTTTTGCAACTTTTACTCCTTTTGGGGCAAAGGGAAAAAATTAACCTTTTCCTTAATGCCCCGCCTTCCCCTGGACACGTGTCAGTTTGGCGCTCACTCGGGAACCTTTTCTCCTTTTAACCCTTGAAACAACACCCTTAGGACACTTGGCAGCTTCTCACACCGGCTTATGTATTGACTATTCAACTAACTCTTCCCCCTTTTAGACACGTGGAGACACCACGCTTCTTTAAAAACCTAACCCAAAGTGTCCTTGGAGGAGCGTCGAGTTTACACTTGTCGGCCTCCACTACTTTGTGGAATTTTCAACATTCCCTCTTACTTTTTGACTTTGGGCTATGTGGTGAGCTTGCACTCACTTGGGTTTCTACCTTTAGAACAACTCTTGGAAATGCACCAGGCTGACACTTGGCACTCTCCGCTTACACTTTCATACTTAGCCATTTTTTGAAGCTTTCTTACCCTTTAACTCTTTTTGAACATTTTCTACATGGAGGGATGGTGCAAGTTTGAGCTCCCCTTTTTTGGATTCACTTTGGAGAAGCACCGTTAGGACACATGTCTCTTCCGCTGCCTCCTCCATACTTAGTCATTTTTTGACCTTTTCCTGAACCGTTTCGAGCCCGAGGACTTTGAATCTTCATCGTTCTTCCTTATTTTTGTTTCTGGTTTCTCTCGTGACACTCGCTCCTTCATTTCGAGCCCACCTGTAACCTGTTTGATGAATTTAAGGCACGGGTTTTCTTGATAGATCTGTTTCTTCTATTTCTTACTATACAGGTTGTTTGATCCTTCGCAGCCCTGCCACTCCATTATAAGGTCTCCTCCAACCGTGTTTGTCGTCCCCGGAATGTGATATCGTGGGTCTCGAATCATTTCCTTCATAATTTCCTTATGTGCAGGAGTTGTCTTGACCAAATTTTCCTGGGGTCAAATTTGGGATAACAATATCTAATCTAAATATTCAATAGGTCCGATGAAATCTGCACTGTAGTATTTTTTTGTAATTCTTCTTTGTGAGTTATACAACTTGGGGATGCATATTTTTGAGTTTTTATTTGGCAATATTTTCTTCCTGAATGAACTATACGATGATGAACTACAAGAGAAGGATCCAATCCTTGTATATCCTTGTATATCTATGAAAATACATCCTGAATTTAATGAGTAGTGCTACAAATTCTTCTATTTCTGATTATGTTAATCTTGCACCAAGATATAGGAGCTTAGGATGATCACTTGTACCTATGTTGATGATGATGGTATGTTTTACTAGCATATTCAATGGACGATGTGTCTTTTTCTTAGAAAAACACTATAGATTAATGTAGATCCTCTATTTTATTCTTTATATAATTTGAAGGAGTTTACCCTCTCTCTAGTTCCTCAGAAAGGTTTTCACTAGGAGATGCATCATTTTAATTTAAATTTTTATTCTCATTTTTTCATTTTGATTTTTAGATGGTTCCCGAATGAGGTTTTCACTATGATAAATTTGTTTTTCATTTTTTTATTTTTCTAGTTTTGCTTGTGTGGACTAGGGTACCCAAGTTCTTCACTAAAAAGGCATATAAATCTAGGTCTATTTTGAATCCTTTCTTATGACCAAGAATGGGTAAAGTGTGTTGATTCTCGAGGAACTCTTTAATGTCTTCCTCCTATTGAAAGAGATCCATATTTATATGATTTTATTAGTCCCGGTTGATAAGAAAAGGGTGTATGATGTCAAGGTCAATGGTATGGATGGAAAGGTATTAAAAAATAGTGTCATCTAAGTCATCAAAGAGGCTATGTGTGGAACTTATCTTAATGTATGAGTTAGTATCCTCACCACTGGTCATTACATAAAATATTTTTGGCCCTTTTTCAAATATTTTGAAACCTAGGACATTGCATGATAAAGATTTTCTATGTATTCAATCGGATCAAGATGAGATTTTTCATTTTTTCCAAGTCCTTTTCCTTTCCCCTACATATTTATCATCATCTTATTTTATTTAGTGTAATCAAGATATTTATAGCATGTACCTACCCTATCTTTATATAACCAAGAGCCCGTAGAACCCTAACTGTGCTCATCCTTGAGACATCTAAACCATTTCCAACGATTTATACCAATATCAGAAAAGGGGTTTCTATGATATGGGAACTTTAGGAGTTTCTATAATATGAAAGGTATTTTGGAATTCATATTTACTAATACCTTTGTTAAGGATTGTAAGTTCGGGTAAATAATTGGATGTAAAAGGTTAAATTTTTGAAAGGATCTCTAGATTAATGTGGTTTCATCTCAGAAATGAATGATATAAGAATATGCAGATCTATATGTAGAAGGAAAGTAATTCACAATCTTATATCTCCCATCTAGGATTTTTCAATATTAAAATGGATTTATATCAGCGATGAGAGTAAACTCTTTACCTTCGTAAGGGAAATTTATACATTGATGGAAGGTTGAAGTCACAACTTGCATAATGTTAATCGGGGATGACCTAGTAGACTATTATATGAAGTTTCAACAAATACAACATGACATAAGGTGTCCAATGTATGTGGCCTAAATTTTTCTAATAACATGACAGTTCCTAAATATTATCTCTCACTATTTTCATAACCACAAATAGTGATGATATTAGTTCCTATAATTTCTTTATTATTACCGATGCATCTTAACAATTTCATAGAAAATATATTCAAGGTGTCTCCATTATCTATAGAAACCAATTTTATTTTGTAACGAGTGATAAATGCTTTGATATATAATGAAATGTTATTTTGTAGGTTTGGATTTAAAAAATCGTGAAGACCAACTGAAATAATAAGAATTCTTGGTGACATATTGGTATTTCAAGATTAAAAATGTTGACTATTGATATCCTTAGGAACACATGCCTCTTTTGGTGCATGAGTAAGGATGTCGTGAAAAACAAGTGATGAATTGAGAAAGTATACGAGTGATATTTGGGCGTTTGTCTTCGATAATTATTTTACAATATCCTATGAGTGAGAAGGAGACTTAGCACTGAAGTTTTGGATCAATAGTAATTTGAGGATTAGATGGTGGATCTACATTGATGTAGAGAAAATATTGGTAGTAGGTACCCAAATATTTTTCTATCACGTTGTCACCACATAAGTAGGATTATTGATTTTTAAGGTGGCTATAAAATGAGGCTTCGATTAATGAAGGAAGTAATAGAATTGAAATCAACATTGGTAGAGGATTATTTGTTATCTTGAGATTTATAATTTGTATCATGTTTTGGGAATGGATCATTAAAAACCTTTAAATCTCATTTAGTTTTTTGGTCTTTGTTTTATTTTCTATTTTATTATCTCCACACTTGATTAAATATTTAATGTAATGATGAATTATTATACAAAGATCTGTAAAATGTCCTTTGATGCGATGGAAATCATAATATTTTGATTCTTTGTACCATGTGGGTTTTGGTTTCCCTTATTTGAAGGGTCTTGTGATCAGATAGGTTACCATATTAGTGCTTGTTAATTAGTGAAGGACACTAGAAATACTTTCTCTAAGAGGTGTAAATTATCTTCGCCTTCCATCACGAGGAGTAATTTCTTTACTAGATATTTTGATTGGTCGATGCTTGAATTGATTTATTTTGATGGTTAATTTTATACATTTTTAACATGTCAAGTATCTATAACTACATCATTTAAAAAAATTGATCATGCGATTGAATAATTTTGATTTATCATGATATTGTTGGTTATCCTTATTGGTTTGATCTTTTGAAGGAGTTTTGATTAGACCCTTGGAAATTAGATCCCTTTTGATTTGTTCTCCTTTTTATTGACTTCATTAAAGATGGTTACGCAATGCATTTTCATTTGGAATTATAGTTCCAGATTAAGGTTAGGAATGAAAATTATAATTAATTATTTTTTTGGGTATAGAGCAAGTAAAACGACTTACAAAACCTCTCTAATGTTGAAGAAATGATGTGAATGCCTCATTAATCCTTTTTTTGTGATACAAAGGTCCATCATTGTGATTTATGAATCTATATTGAAATATAAGTTCTTAATGAACTTATATGATAAATCACTGGAAGGTTGTGATCGAGCCTTTCAGGAGATGTAAGAACCAATCTAATGATTGTCCTCTTAGAAGATTTTGGAAAAGATGCAAGAGATACAAATTATCGCAGGCCACCTATTGGCTTGCCATGAAGAATTATTTAATGTATTCTCATGGATCATTCTTTCCTTTGTACTTATAAATTTAGGAGTTTTGAAATATTTGGGAAATTGTATTTAAAAATGTCTTTTTGAATGGATAGGTGCAAAGATCTTCACAATTGAATTGTTTTGTTTACTTTTTCATTCGTATGATTGTTTATTTCATGCTTTTCGATTCTTGAGCAAATGGAGATTTTTTAGAGGAATATTTATTGTTGTTTTTTTCGTTATTTTTTTAACCTTTTCTTCATTTCCTTTAACAACTTTAGAATCCATATTAGAAAGTTATTTTGTCATCTCTTGAATTTTTGTGAATAAGGATTCATTTGATGTGTTCGTGGAAGCACTGTATTTTTTATTTTCTAAACTTGGGCTTTTTATAAGTTGTTTCAAGTTCTCATCACAAAAAACCAAAGGTAATTTAGCTCCCATTTCTAGGAGGTGAAGAAGAAATTGATGTTTATTTTATCTTATAAGATCATCAAGTTGTTGTTATTAATCTTCTAAAATCTCAATTTTTTATTTTCTTCCTCTTCATTAGAAATGTCTATGTGAAAAGTATTATTGTTTATTTTTCCAAAGATGTCATTGTGTGTAGTTAAATTTTCCACCATTTTGTACTAAAAAGGGTTGAAAATTAATGAAAGAGGTGATATAGATGAACCGCAGACTCGTTAATATTACTCGATATGAACATAGATTTGATTAATTTTCTTAAACTTAGATAAAGTGAATATCTGAAAGTATAAGACTTTGATTTGGTAGGATTGATATGCTTAAATTTGGACAAAGTTAATGTCCAAAAGATAAGGCTTTGATTGAATTTTAATAGGATTAAATTTGAGAAAAGTGAATGTCCAAAAGATAAGGCTTTGATTGGTATTTGATAGGATGAAATTTTAGCAAAATGAATGTCCAAAAGATAAGGCTTTGTTTGAAAGGATAAGAATAGATATTGGTAAAATGAATTTATAATAGATAAGGATTTTATTGATGAGATATGATTAAATTTGAACAAATTGAATGCACGAAAGATAAGACTTTGTTTGATAGGAAATGCTTAAATTTGGAAAAAGTGAATTTCCAAAAGATAAGGCTTTGTTTTGAAGGATAGACTTAAATTTGGGCAAAGTGAATTTCCAAAAGATTAAACTTGGAGTGAGATTTGATAGGCTTATACTCGAATATTGGTACTCAAGATAGAATATTTAGATTGAAACTCGATAGCTTAATACCATACTTTTGATTGATTAAGCTTTAATCAATTTAGACAAGTTTTGATTTTGATTTTGGCATTCGGGAAGGATAGATTGTTTTTATTTTTGGATTGGATTTAATGTGGATAAAATGCAATGTGAAACACAAACTATTTTAAATTAACAATATAAATTGTAACAAAATATAGAAAAAAATTAGAACTAAAGTTCAAATTGTATTGAACTAAAGAAGATAGTTTTTTTAGAATGGATTTTCAAAATGATTTTGAACAAACAATAAAAATGTAAAAAAAGGAAAAAGGATTTTTTTAACATATTTTCGAAATGGTTTTTGTTAGAAACTATAGCCTATAATACTAAGTGTTCTAATTATAAACTATAGTCTATAATTAAATAAATTAGAATATTATATATTTTAATTTATTTAATATAAACTATATGTTTATAGGTTAATTGATTTTATAAATCAATTATTATTTTATCGGGTGGATTTCATGTAGTGAATTCATGGGAGGAGAGAAGTGAGGTAAGGAGAATGTACTGGACTATGAGTTTCTTGTTAATGGAAAATATTTCACCATGGTTTTTCACCCTTTGGGATTTTCCACATTAATTTTGGTCTTTGTGTTTCATTTCATTTTATTGCAATATTTGTAATGTTTTGTATAATATTTAATTTAGTTTATTTAATTAATATTTAACTTGGTTAATATTTTTAACCCCTCGGACCTCACATGGTATCAAAATTAGATACAAATAATTTAATTTAATAAATTAATTTAACTAAAGGCTATAATGGTTAGTAGGCGTAAATAAATATGCCCCCACTATTTGATTTTACATTATCTCATGAAAAATACTTGGCAAATGTTATTTTGGTGTGTTGAATACTCTTCAGTATGCAACTCTTCATACGCAGCATTAATTTTTCAAAAATTTAATGTTTTTTTCCAAATGTTTCAATGTGAAGGAAATATAACATTCCCAGGGTTAAATTAAAGATTTCCCACGATGGAGACAATCCCCTGAAAAATAGTGCTCTGAATTTTTTGATTGGCCCAGGGATGAGAACCATTTTTGTGGAGGCATAATAAGTTATTTAAATCCTAACTTTGAATAATGCTTTAGACATATATTAACCTATGTATAAATTGTCCCCGTATCTTCTAGCTCCTTCTCTAATTAACATATGTTTTTAACCTATGTACCTAACTACCTAACCCTTATCGTATACTATATTAAAAAAATTACTTAGCCACTTATATTAAGACATATTAAAATCTACCGCCACTATTTATAGTTCATTGAATTTTTTTATATGGCCACCACCCTTAGTGCACATTATATTAAAATAACTTAACAAGACCGTTAACTTGGCATGGGTAAATAGTTGCTGCCTTGGCATAGTTTATTTTTTAAAAATCTAAAATTATTCAAATACCCCACATCGACATTCTAATCACCGTTAGAAAGACATAGAATTTTATAATCAAATAAACATATGTTACAAATCCTTGGACACTAAAATTAAATCTAACTGAGCTACTTAACCCCTTATTGTATAACTCGCTTCAACGTGTTGTCAAAATCTCCATGTTCCCCTTTCATGTTATTTACATATTGTATGGGATTAATCCTACATTGGAGTTGGAGATAAGCTTATTATGCTTTGAAAGGCTTGCAAAAGAGATTATTTGTTATGGATTTGATCACGCATAATTTTGTTTGTTTGATATCCCAATGAGATCGACACTTAGCTCGATAGCGGTAAACTATGCATGCGGATTGACCACGAGTTAGTTGATCGATAGGAGAGCCCTCCTGACTTACACTATAGCCTAGTTTGGACGGTAAACATGGTTAATATCGCTTGAACACTATGAAATGAATTTACTGAGGTAACTTGAATCTGCGACCTTGTCACTCAACTCACCAATGTAACTCCTTACCATCTTAGTTGTGAGCTCGGTTCTAAAAAGGAACTAAGTTTCCTCCAATTTTTTTTCATAGAAAGTTAATATATTTTTAGGATATTTGAAAATGATTTTTTTTGGGAATATAAAATAATTATATTTTTTCCTTGTATTTTCAAAAAGGAAATTATCACATTTATTTTTGTATAATGAAAGTTAGGTATGCAAAAATTTCATAATTTAGGGGTTCAATTAAAAATAGAGAAATTTCATTCACTATTTATTTTTGAAAATTATTAAATTTATTGTCAAATTAATATGTTCTTTATTAGACTTTGTGATAGGATAATTTTGGCATGAAAGAGGATAAAAAATCTAAAACTTGACGCACATTTTCACTTAAGAACGATATGGGGAATTTCTAAAACCTTTAGAAAAATTTTACCTTCATAAAAACATGTATCTTTTTGAAAAGTGAAGAATAAGGATTTAAAATGTTCAATTATCATAATGATCTTTTCGTTTTTTACAGATTTGGATTTTCAAAATCTTAAAATGGGGTGTAATCAGTTTAACATTGAAAATATGTAGATGTTGCACAGAAAAAATTATGACATCTAGAAAATTATAATAAAGGTAGAATTCAAGGCACGAAAAATATATACTATCATAAATGGTACCGAGAAGGCATTGATTGCGTGGATAGGTGAGAATGTAAAAATGTATTTGTATTTCAACAAAAAGTGTAGGAAGAAATGTATGTATTACTAAGAAGCATGCATGATGAATTCCTACTTCACATTGGAAATCGGAAAGTTCGAGCGAAGCTTATACTCCGTTAGAATCGATGCTCGAAGGTACATATTTGTCAAAAAATTATAAAATTGATTCTTGAGTTAGTGACAAATCCCATGAAGGGATACGAAAAATTAGTTAATTTTATAGAAAAAATCAAAGATATTAAATCTAAAGTAGATGGATGTAGTTGTAATTTGATTTATAATAAAATGCTATAATTTATTATTTAAATGAACATCCATGACAGATTTACGAACTTAATTTTCATTTTAAATTCAAAATATCAATCTTAACAAGATATTCTTGACCTATCTACTTTGAGA
This sequence comes from Taxus wallichiana var. yunnanensis, assembly GCA_018340775.1. Lineage (NCBI taxonomy): Eukaryota > Viridiplantae > Streptophyta > Pinopsida > Cupressales > Taxaceae > Taxus > Taxus wallichiana. Next base: position 831,512,361 of record CM031243.1, read on the forward strand.
TCTCTGCTAATTCAGGAAGAAAAAGTCACGTCAAACTTTGATTCGAAGGAGAATGCCACTTAGGAAATTCTCGCTCTAAATCCTAACAATAAATTTTATATGTTTAATAGGAATCTAAAATTCAAATCAATGTATAAAAACCCTAGTAAAGAAAATAAATCAAGGAATTTAAGAGTCATTTTTGATGGGAAATGTCACAATTATCATATTTCACACGATAAATATGTGAATAATTTATAACCATTAATTGCAAAGATTATAAGTTTATGTAAATATGCAAAGATTTAATAATTTAAATGAAGTAAAAATATTTAGAATAACATTTTAAAATAAAATATAGTAAATTTTCATAACACAAGACTGAACAAATAATTTATAGTGGGAAACCCAAGGAAAAACCCCACTTCAAAATAAAGCACTACCTTTATTAGAATTTACATATAGATTTTACCCAACACTTCCACTTCCTCCTCAGGTCCCACATGAAATAATTGTAGAGTAAGTCCAATGTTGGAATATACTTTCGCATATTGACAAATCAAAATTTTCCCGATCCTTACTTTCATGAAGGATCACCCTTTTAAATAGGGTGGGTGAATCGGTTGCACTTGGTGCACCGTTTCACTCTTTAATTAAATCACAATGATTTAATTTTAAATGTGAGGACCGAATCAAATTAATAAATTTTATAAATAAAATTTTAAACATGGGGTGTTAACTAGTGGCCCACCTAAAAGGTGTCCCCACTTGACATTATTACCCCAACACTCCTTCTTAATGTTAAGTGGGGAAAACATGCCAAATTACCTTTTTCTAAAAAATTATTTACAATCCATAAATCATCTACGATGATTTAGGATAGCTTGTAAAAATGAAAATAATATATATTTTCCATACAAAAAAATCTAAGGACAAGTGTTTTACATATGAAGACTTATATCGATTATGGAGCTTTTTATAAAACAAATAATTCCTATAAATAACACTTCACTAGGATTTAAAAGTAAAATCACATGTCATGATCATTTAATTAAGTCACACCTACAATGATACTTTACAAAATGGAGGAAGTATAAGAAGTTTACAATACGCCGTTAAGAGGTGGCATTGTCATTCACACTCCCCCTCAATGGAAACTCTAAAAGGCCTAAAAAGGCATGAAAATTTCAAAACATCACAACCCTCAATGGCTTCATGAATATATCTCGCAACTTGATATTTTTTGGATTGAGGGTAAATTGAGGGTGTTTGAAAGGACCCACATCCTTGTACAATTGAGGATTTTTCTTGAGAGGAACCACAACCTGGTTACAATGAAGGGGACCACTATTTAGGAACCCAATTAGAGCAACCATGAAACCATAGTGAAGATGTAGCGACCAATGAAAATGGCCGCAGTGAGTGGGACAACTATCAGTGAATGGAGTGAGAGGAACAGCCACCAGCATCAGCAGTGAGAGGAGCAACCACCGAATCAACAAAGAAGTGGAATAGCCACCAATGATAGCAATGAGAGCATCAATAGTGAGCAGAGCAGCCACCAGTGTCAGCAGCAAGAGTAGAAGCAATCGTCAATAGTGAGAGGAGAAACCACTAGCATCAACAGTGAGAGGAGAGCCACCAACGTCAGTAGTGAGGAGTAACCACCAGTGTCAGCACGAGCAGAGAAGCCACCTCCAGTGGTGAAACCACCTCCGAGGAGGATCGTACCTCGAGGGATTTGAACCTGGGTGGGAAAGCACACAACCATGTGACTTGACCGCACCAATCCCACCCCATCAAAGCATCTACAACTTGATATTTATTCTAATAGAACTTGAGATCAATATTTCCATTTAGGATTTTCTCTTGAATAAAGTGCATATGAATCTCTATATGATGAACTAGATTGTTTGCATAAGAAATGCAAATTTGGTTGTCACATAGAAGAGTAGTGTTTCCTTTGAATCCATATGGAGTTCATCCAACAATATTTTCAGACACATGGATATTTGTTGTTGCTTCTATAATATTTCTATACTCCGCTTTAGTAAAAGAGATATAAACTATTGGCTAGTCCTTGCTACTCTAAGTGATGACACCTATACCAAACTTCAAAACATATCCAGAAGTAGATTTTATATCTATAATATCACCAACATGGTCAAAATCATAATATCCAAATATTTTTGCATCATCACAAGAAGAATAATACAAACCATAATTAATTGTTCCTTTAACATATTTTAGAATTATTTTTTCCATTTTCCAATGATCCTCATAGGGATCTTGCATGAATCTATAAAAAACTCCTACTGCATATGAAATATCAATCATAGTAATAGTCAAATAAATTGCACTACTAACTAGTTGTCTATACAAAGTAGGATCAAATTTAACACATGCCGTTGACTTCAATAAGAATGGAAACAAGTTTACAATCAATCATGTTAAATATTTTAAGTAAATTAGTAGCATAATAAGATTGAGATGCAACAATAGATTTATGATCCTAAAAGATAACCATGCCTAAAAATGATTTAGTAGACCTAAATAAGTAATTTCGAAACATTGTATTAAAATTTATTTTATTCTAAAAATCAAATTCTTATCACTAATAGTAATCAACATATCATCATCATATAAGAAAATAATGATAATATGATTATTTTCACATTTTACAAACACATAATTATTAGATTTTTTTTTTTGAATCTAAGATCCTGAAAGAAGCTATTAATTTTAACATACCAAGATCTATGACCTTGTTTAAGACCGCACAAGGATTTATTTAGTTTACACACATATAGTTCCTTACCAGGTTCTTCAAAAAATTTAGGTTAACACATGTAGATTTATTATTTTGGGTCACAACTAAGAAATGTATTTTTAACATCCATTTTTGAATCTCTCAACCATTTTGGGAAGCTAAACCTAGAAAAATCCTAATAGTGCTCATTTTGGATACAAGAGAAAATGTTTTAACATAATCAATATTGAGTTTTTGAGTAAACCCATGAGCTACTAATATTTCCTTAAATTTACCTATTTGCCTTAGAGATTTATGATTAATTTTATACAACCACCTTGATCATACAATGCTTCATTTAGAAGGTGGAGGGAGTGGTTACCAATTATTATTTTTAATTAGAGCATTGGGTTCAATTATTATAGCTTCATCCATCTTTTTCGTGATCGGATAATTTGAAAGATTGTAGTTCAAATTCATATAGGGTCATCAAGACATGGTAAGAATGCTGACTACATGTCATATTGCTAAGGCTATCAGGATGAGAGTCCTTAACTAGATTTTGAGCCCATTTAGGAATTCTAGGATGCAACACATTTTGAGATGACTTCCCCTCAATATCCATCATATTCTAGAGCAATATATTCATCCTCTTGAACTTTTGTTTCCATATTATACAAAGAAGGATTATGAAGCTCTATTTCAGGAGAAACAGAGAGAGGGTTTTAAAGAAGTGTCACAAAATGTTTTTTCTAAGACATGAACATTACTATTTTCTACTATATAATGTTTGAAAGGGTCATAGACTCTTAATCCTTTTGTGTGAAAACCATAACCAAGAAAGATACAGGATAAGGAGGTTGGATCTAGTTTCTTTAGTTTAAAATTTGGAATAAAGATAGAAGAAAGACTATCAAATATTCTTAAGTGAGAGATATCTGGTTTATGTTTTGCCCATACTTCATCATGTCTAGTTTTATATAAATATTTAGTAGGAACTCTTTTTAGGATATATAATGCAATATTAATCACTTCTTCCTATAGAAACTTGGGAAAATTTGACGCACGAATCATAGTCCTAACCATCTCTAATATGGTCATATTTTTCCTTTCTCGTATTATCATTTATTGTGGGGAATAAGGAGTTGTCAACTCATGTTGAATCTAACATGACACATAGAACTCATAATTTTTTTACTAACATACTCACCTCCATTATCAGTTCTAATTATTTTTCTTTTTAGATTAGAAGAATTAAAAAAAAGAGAGTTTAGACTCTTGAAATTTAGACAAGACATTAGACTTTTCTTAATGAATTATGACTAGGTCATCTAGAGAAATAATCAATAAAGCATATAACATACAAGGCTCCACTGAGAGATGTAAATTTAAGTGGAACTCTCACATCACTTTGTCGAATCGACTCTTATAGATGAGATGAATTTGGATCGTGATATTTTTGAAATGGTTCAATGTGTTACTTACCACACAAGTAACTTTCACATGTCTCATGATAAGAATTCATCTTCGAAAACCTATTACAAGATTTAGGTGAGACATTTCATACATAATCCTAAAATTCACATGTCCTAGTCATTCATGTAAAAGTTGAAGATAATTATATGAATAAGAATATAAGAACAATTCATAAATAAATCCATCAAAAATATATAAACCATTATTTTGTATCCCAGATGTAATAACATTATTGAGTTCATTTTTCACATACCATTTATTTTGTAATAATACAACTTTATAGTTTTCTTTAGTTAATTGAGAGCAAGATAAAAGGTTCTTTTTCAACTGAGGAACATATAAGACATTCTTAATTATTCCATTTTTCAATTTAACATTCCCATAAATTTCAGATTGAATGATAGAATTTTCCCCTAGATATATATTTTCCTCACATTCTACATCATTTGTGAGGATATCACGAATGTAGCTCATGTTCCTAGAGGAACTGCTGCATCTAGGATCCATTCATTGTAATTTGAAGTTGAGAGTGCGTTATAAAGGGAAATAGATTACTTAGCATTATTTGCATATTTTGATTTTGTTCTAGTTCGATCCTTCTTATGATTAATAAATTTACTATTTTTAGTATTTTTTACAAATTTATTTTTTCACCAAATAATCAAACTCCTTATGACCAAATTTTCCACATTTGTTACAAGTGCCATTAAATATCACTTTCAAATTTTGAATATTCTTGGTAGAATTAGAGTTAGGATTAGATTTAAATTTTGATAAGAGGTTTGATTTCGATTAAGATTGATATTAATTCTATTTTGAGAGGGTTTGTGATTACGAGAGAACAATGCCCGAGTGGCATTTTCTTTTGAATAAATTTTTTCCATAACACGCTCCTCCTAAATTAGAAGCGAGGAAAGGGTGGCTAGATCACGATATCATTTTTATTTTGATATTTAGATTTCGGGATAGGGATGTAGTTTCATAATTTTTCGTGAATATTTATCTCGAATTATAAAATAAAGTAGTTTATCCTTAAACAATTCACAATTACATCCATCTAATTGTACTTTAATGTTCTAGTTTGTTTCGAGATAATTAACTATATTTTCATCCCCCTTCATGGGAGTCCTAAATAGTTCCATAATAATCTTAATTATCATGGAGAGGAGACTACCCTTATGCGTGGTTTATAGTTTTTTCCAAGCGTCAACTAGAGAGTCCATATGACCTATATACAGTAAAAATAATCTTTTATACTCTGTAATAGAATTGATAGGGCTTCTTGGGATATTTGGGAGAAGGAGATTATGTTTTTAAGGTTTTATTTCCTTTCGGTGGGTCGTTTATCCACACCAGTGACCAAATCCCATAATTTTCTAGCCATAAAAAAGCTTTTAACCTAACTCGATAGATACTATAATTTGTCCCATTTAATAATTGAGATTTATCCATAGAAAAAATAGCAATTATGACCATTTTTAATAGTAAATGCACACAAACAGATTTGAAAACAAATTTAACTTAAAAAAGTAAATTTTTAATGGACACATGTCGACATTGTGGAAATTTCCTAAGAAGATGTGCTAGCGGATGTGAGGTCCATGGAAATAACAAGAAAATATAGCTTTTCAGTTTGGGTACGCGGTGCAGTAAAAAGTAGGGATGCATAACCAAAGCTGGAAGTGATACGATACAAAAATGAAAAAATATCAAATGGGCATGTGTCATATTTCTGGCACTTTCTCAAGCTGATGAGCCTGATGGATGTGAAGTCTATGGAATTAAGCAAAGATTTTTTGAGTTCACTACAAGGTTGAAAATGTTAAAAGTATATGTAGTGATCAAACAGAGAAATGCATGGCATAAGATAAACATTGAGAGAAGATACATGATGATATTTTGTCACCTTCTAGTGAATATGCATTCCATGGACCTAAATTCCATAGAATAAGCTAGAGAGAATAATGTTTAGATTCCGATGTGGAAAAGGGAAGTTGTAGGAACTCTTCACAACCAAATAGAAGGTAAACACACGGTACAGAGTCAAGAAAAGTCAAGGTGAGGACATGTGTCACTATTCCATCACTCTCTAATGGAAAAGTAATCTATGGACCTCAAAGTCACATAATGAGCCAAAATTTAATAGAACCGTAGTCCTCCCGGGAAAAGGAAAAACTACGGATCAAAGAAATCATGTAATTCAAATAAATTCATGGACAAATAATTAAAAACATGAAATATTAAAATAAAAATGCTTATAAAATGTGTGAATTATTTAAATAACCTATAAGACCTGATAAAGTGCGATGGACCAAGAATATAGAAAAATGTCATGGATGGAGAAAAATGCATATCTATGCAAATAAATGGCAGAGAGGGCTGAAACAATATGCATAAGAAAGATATGAAAACTAATCATCCATTATTATTAGTATTTTGAATTTAATTAGAGTTTTGAACATGATTAAACTTTAAGTTAGTAGAAGAATATATAGGGTTTCAACAATTTGAAAAAACTTCAATTTTCTTCACACCTGTGAAAAAACATTAAAATAGATCCTACACAAGCATAACCACCAACTCTGATACCATGTCATATTTCACAGGATAAATATGTGATTAATTTATAACCATTAATTCCAAGGATTATAGGTTTATGTAAATGTGCAGAGATTTAATAAATTAAATGAAGTAAACATATTTAGAATAACTTTGTAAAGTAAAATACAGTAAATGTAAATAACACAACACTGGAACACAAAATTTATAGTGGGGAAAATCAAGAAAAAAACTTGACTTAAAAACAAAAATCTGCCTTTATTAGAATTTACATACATATTTTACCCAATACTCCCACTTCCTCCTCATTCCCACATGAAAAAATTGCTAAGTAATTCCAATGCTAAAATATACTCTCGATATTCACAAATAATTTTTTTCTCAATCTTTACTTTTGTGAAGGGATCACACTTTCAAATAGGGTATATGAATCGATTGTTCCGGTATCCAAATTGATTCTCCCTTGGAAATTGAGTAGAATCAAATATTTAGCAAGACACTGAGAGACGATGAGATCTTATTATGAGTCGTTTTGTAGGTGGGAGGGATTTGTCTCGGCTCTTTGTCACTTGGGCATCGAGAGAAATGGATAGCACCTTCACTAAGGATTTTATCTATCCTCACTAATTTAGGCCATGCCTTTTGAACAAGGTGAGAGGAACGTGTTGTAACCTCTGTTGGTGAAGGAGAATGAAGATATCCTTATTTACAAAAATCTAAAAGGGGACCCTGAGAAAATATGATCAATGCACCACAATTTAACTCTCATGAGTTGTCACTTCTAAAGAATGGTGATATTTCCTAGACATGGCTAAGGTTACTAAAGACATTATGGAATCCTGATTGCTTCTACATATTTTAGCAGTAGAATTTATACATTTGTGGACACACAGGAAAACAAGGGTAGTTCAAGATGGATTCATTGTTTTTGAGTAATTTTTGTGGGAGATTAAGTAGGATAAAATTGATTATACTAGATATTTGAGAGACTTCACAAAAATTGGAAAGCTAAATGATAGAAAGCTTCGAATAGCTAAAATATTCCTTCAACTAGAAGGTGTGCATCAATGGAGGCCCATATTTGCACGGTTTCACACAATATCTAAGAATTTAACACGAAGGCTCGATCTAAAGACTCAATTAAACATATAAGACCCCTAGTTCCTCACGCCTAAGATATACTTGAAAGCTTACAAACAATCTTTATCAACAAATGACAGTGAATTGATTTTAAATTTGTTTATCTCATCACATGATGAAGGTTCTTCTTGAATTTAAATTGCAAATGCCACTAAAAAGCGTCATAGGGACAAATCCTATGTGATTGGGAGGGACTTTAACACAAGATTGCAACAGAATAAGAAAAACTACTTACAAACATTCTCAAACAAAGCGATACAAATTGCTCCAAGATTGACACAAATTAACTCGAAATTGATTAGATTCACCAGCAAGGGATGGTTCCTTTAAATAGTCTCATAGATTGTCAATGGCTATACACTCACAACCAACTTGACGTGATTGAGATATAATACATAGGAAATTAAAAGTTTCTCATATTGGTCTCTTAGAAGACGACATCTCTCAAATTTTCTCTTAAGATTTAAAACCTTGACCATTTACACGAGTATTCTCCTTACATTTATACATTTCAATCACTCAATCATCCCAAATTTCCCCCCCAAAAAGAAGAATATTCGAGGGACCTTTTCTTGTTACCAATTTGTCTCTGAAAGTGACGTTTAACAAATTTGCAATAAAAAGCGTTTCCAGTTGGAAAAATCATGAACTGATCACATTTCTAGACCCTTGACTAATGACTAGGATGTCGTACCATAAATTTTTGGTAGTCCTAATAATTCTGATTCTGTCTTGCAAGAAATCCCTGTTTTAATCATTTTTCGGAGGCTCAGTATGCATGGATCCGATAGTAATCCTTTTCGCTCTCGAGGCGTACCTTTTCATATTTTTCACCTGTAACCTCCATCATTTCATCCTTTTACCTCTCTTTCCTCTGTAACTCTGTCCCGCATCCAGCTTCTCTAGAAATTCACATTTTTACAAGTGCATGAGCAATTCCAACTTCAAAATATCAACCTTAACAATCCTTGGACTCACAAATTAAGTTATAAATCCATTCAATGGCACTTTGTAGACAAAAATGACAAGGAATTTCATCAATAAATGATGAAAAATAGTATGTATTCACATCTCCGTGAGTCTTACAAAGAAAAATGGCGGAAAAATAGATGCAATGCACAACAACCATTGATTTTTCCCCTTCTCAACTTTAGATTAGAGCCATCCATGTGTTTTCTTAGCACAACTACAAAGGTGAGGTACAAAGGTAAGTTTCCAAACAAGCACGGGTGTTCCACATGCCCTGGCCCAAGAAAAATGCCTTTTGACCTTTGAAAAATCTCAGTATAAAAAGGAGCCAATGAAAGCCTCCACGTGTCTCAATGACGCACTTTGAGATGGTCCCCAAAAGTGGAGACTCCAAGCAAGTGCAGGCTCACCATGTGTCTCAGTCCGATAGAGTTGTTTGAAAAAGTTGAAGGACTAATGGAAGGCGCCACGTGTCTAGGGTCCGATATGATTTTCTTTGGCTGTTGAAAACTCAAAAAAAGGGTAGAGTGAGCGGAAGCCTCCAAGTGTCCTCCCATGCTTCTTCAAAATAAAATTTAGGGGCCGCCACCAAAAAAGTGTGGTCGCTCCACGTGTCCTAGGAATTTAGAAAGTTTCTTGAAAAGTTTAAGTATAGAGAGGAGCCGACATAATCCTCCATGTGTCTCCTTGGCGCAACTCCAAGGTCAAACCAAAAGGTGAATTTTTAGATGAGTGACAACCCTCCATGTGGAATAGTTTTTAGTTGAATTGGGCCTTAAAATTTGAAATTCCTACTGAGCCACATCCAAATAGAAAGGGCCACATTCCCATAGATGCTGAGATATAAATTTGACGGGAAAAAACACTAGTCAAACCGTAAAATATAGAGAAATCACCATTTGTGCCTGAAAATGAATCTTTCTTTCAAGATAGAGAATTTGGAAATGATATAAGGCCCAAATATGATCCTCTGAGCCACATCCAATCACATTTCCATAGATACTTGGTAGAAAAATTGATAGGGAAAACAAAACGTGATTATGGAAAAATGGAAGGAAGGGAAAAAACCCGATTTTACACCCAAGTTACAAATTCTTTCACATGGACATTGGAACGGAAAAAAGGCTCTATATTTAAAGTGATCCTCAACCAAAGGAAGGGAATGATCATGGAAACCTAATGGAGGATAGTGTTTTCATGCATCAATACGGGGAGATAGAAAAGATGACAGAGCCTGCAAACTGAAGAATTTCAAGGAAAAACGGGGAGAGATCAAATTAAGCACCGACATCGGCTCTGAATCAAGGATGGGCACTCCTTGTGAGTGCCATAAGAAGAAATAGCAGACCAAGTGGAAAAAGGAAACCATTAGGTGATGGAGTCAAAGAACAAGCTGCAGAGAAGAACAATAATAACCAACTCCCCAAGGATGAACCGAGAAACCCACAAATCGGATGCAAGCACCAGGACAAACAAAACCATAAAAAAATGAAATCGAGAAAGAAACCAAAAGACAATACACTATACTGATGGAGTATACCTTGATGATGAGAAATCAATCAAGGAAATGTTTCAAATGTTTGCCATTAATAGGTAATTCAAGTAGTTCCCCATCTAATAATTTTAGGAAGAAGGTATTTTCACCAATTCGAATGTTAATTAAATAAGGGCCCATCCACAATGCATCAAAATTTCCATGTTTTCCCTTATCCTCGTGCCTACTGTCCCATAATAACACAAGATCTCCCACACTGAAATCTCTTGGAGTCACTTTTTTATCAAATAACTTCTTCAACTTTTCTTTGAACTTCACATGCCACTGATGGGATGCCCTTATTTCTTCATCTAACTCAATAATCTGATTGATTTGAGCATCATATGGACTAACTTCTTGATCTTCAATTTGTTGAACAAACTGAAATGAAGAAAATTGCAAATGAAGGGGCAGAAAAGCTTGAGTTCCATATACCAACTCAAATGGGCTTTTACCAGTAGCTCTTTTGACAGTGATTCTATCAGCCCAAATAGAAAAATTTAGTTTCTCACCCCACTTCCTTTTGTTTAGCTCCAAGGTTCTTCTAATGATCTTCAACAAGTTTTTATTGTTGGACTCAACTTGTCCATTTCCTTAGGGATTGTAGTTAGAAGCATATGTCAAATTGATTCCATACCCTTTACACATTGCCACCAAAGGTTTGGCTCTGAAACTCATGGCATTATCAACAACAATCTTAGCTAGCACTCCAAATCTACATATGATTTGATTCAACATGAAGTCCATGATGAATTGGTGTGTTGCTTTCTTGGTGGGGATTGTTTCCATCCACTTAGTGAAATAATTAGTATTTATAAGAATCCATTTATGACCAGTACTGGAAGGATCTGAAATCTCACCAATGAAATCCATTCCCCATTTCTTAAATGGGGATTTAATTGACACAAGATGCAAAGGAAGGAACCTTGAAGCTTTCTTTTCCGTAGAAAATGTTGACAACTTTCACATTTTATAACCAAATAGAGTTGTATCCTTGAAAAGAGCTGGCCACCAATAACCAACCCTCAAGATTTTATGTGCTGTAACTCTTCCAACAAAATGTCCCCACAAACTCCTCGATGGAGATTAGAAATTATCTTAGAGGCTTCATCTTCAGTGATGCATCTTAAGATAACTCCCTCGGGGTTCTTCCAAGCTAACCCAAAATCAGTAATGACATATTTTTTGGAGGATAACTTAAGAGATTTTTTCTGATTTTTAGTCAAATTTTCAGGGGCAACATAAATGTATGAGATAAAAATGATGTCTCTTGTAGCATTCAGAATTTATCATTTTTGCAAGAACATTCAAATTTTCTTCTTCAACTTCATTTACCTCAATTGTTTGTAAATTTCTCTCTGCCATAAGTTTTCCTAGGCCCAAACTCTTATCAATTTCATGGTTTGGATATCCATGTCATATTCCTACAACTTGTTTACCCATATGCATCTTTTTCTTGAGACCTCCATATCTGATAATATATATTTCACCATGGTGTGGGGAACATAAGAAACAACTTTAGAGCTCAAGATGTAAGGTCTAAAAACATTTTTTGCTTTCACCAAGGAAAATTCTTGCTTCTCCATGATGGTGTACTTCAACTCAACTCCTTGCAATTCCTTACTGAAAAAGGAAATTGGTCTCTCATCCCCTTCATCATCCTTCTATAACAAGACAGATGCAATGGTGTTTTCTAAAGCAAAAGAAAACATTTGAAAAGGATTCTTGTAATTTGGAGCTGCTAAAACAGGGGCATGCTTTAATGCTTCTTTGATCCCATTAAAAGCTTGAATGGAAGCTTCTTCCCATTTGATAACTTGGTCTTTCTTCAACATGCTAGTAATGGGGATGGTCAGCTCAACAAAGTTAGACACAAATATTCTAATAAAGTTTATTTGTCCAAAGAAGGATTGAACTCCCTTCTTAGTTATCGAAATCGGAACCTTACTGATGGTTTCCACTTTCTCAGGATCAATCATAATCCCTTCCTTTGATACAATGTGACCAAGAAACTTTTCCTTTTGCACTCCAAAATGGCACTTCTTGGGATTCAATGATATGCCATACTCTCTACACCTTAACAACATTCTCTCTAAGTTTTGAAAGTGATCATTTATTTTTCTGGAAAACGCAACTACATCATCTTGATAAAAAACAATGAAATCATTAATATAACTAGAAAAAACTACATCCATTGCTCTTTAGAAATTTACTCCAACATTTATTAAGCCAAAAGGCATCTTGAAATAGACATAAGTTCCCCAAGGAGTGGTAAAGGAAGTCTTTATTCTTTCTGACTCCTTCACAACAACTTGATTATAGCTAGAGAATCCATCCAAAGTGGATAACAATTCGAACAATTTACCAATTGTAGCATATTCTCCATGTTTGGTAGGGTAATTATCTTTCAATGATGCTTTATTCAAGTTCCTAAAGTCTATGCACAACCTTATATCACCATTCTTTTTTCTGACAGGTACTAAATTTACAACCCAAGATGAGTACCTTGTGGGCTGAATGATCCCTCCATCCCTTAACTTCTTTAATTATTCTTGCATCTTCAAAGAAAGGAGCAGATTGATTAACCTCTATTTTTTCCTAAAAGGCTTGGCATTAGATTCAAGAGGAATTTCATTTTGGAACAAATCTTCCTTGTATGCCTTCAACTCAAAGTAAGACCAAGCTAGATAGTCTTGATATTTATTCAACAATTGAACATAGGACTACTTCTCTTCCTTGCTCATATTTCTTCCTAACCAGATTTTATGTGGTTTTTCCTTTGTGCCTAGGTCGTGCTCTTCCACATCTCTTAAAACCAACATACTTCTGTTAATAATGCAATCAACATTATCAAAGTTTGATTCAAGTGCCACCAAACCTCTGGGAATCATGTTTGTCTTCAGCTGGATGATGTCTTTGCCAAATAAAGTTTCCTTTCCTTCAACAACACACACCATTGGTTCCCAATCTATATTTTGGTCAGCAAACTCACCTTGGTTCTGCAAAAATATTTCACCTAGGCATCATCATTGAACACTTTCCAATTTTTAACATTGTCAGGGACAGATGGCCTTGTTAGTATTTCAACATCATACTCACAAAATGGAGATATTGTATAATTTCCAAATCTAGATCCTAGCACTGCTAACTTGTCTACAACAACATTAAACTTTCTATCATGGTGCACAATATTAAATGAGTCAAACATTTCAATCAAATCCCAGACTGCATGCTTGTATTGTTTCATTCTTTGATTTTTAGTAGCATATAATTTTCTAATCTAATTGATAGTTAGTTCTAAATCTCCTTTGACAATGATATCCTTTACACCATATTTCCATGAAATTCTCAAATCCAATAACAGTGCTTAATATTCAGCAATGTTTTTAGTGTATTCAAAGTTGAGTTTGAAATAAAAAACAAACTCTTCTTAGCTTGGAGAAATCGAACAATACCAACACCATTTCCAAACTTGGAACAAGATCCATCGAATAATAAGGTCCAAGGAAAACCTATTTTTTCAAGACATTTACATTGATAAATATTGTGCTCTTTGCCATTAGCAAAAATCCAACAAAGTTATCAGCATCTACATCAATATACACCACTTCATAAGAAGCATTATTGGGATCTTCAATGAGGTGAACCATCTTCTTCTCTCCATACAACTTTACAAAGGTGCTTTCAATTGGAATGGTGGAAAAAGACATATCAATATGAACACTTCCACCAACACTTGTAGTCCATTTTCTTGATAACAACATGCCCCATTTGGTAGGGCAATCAACAATAACAACATCAAGTTTCAAGTTCTTACCCGGATAAGTCGTAAGTTTTACCACTAAACCTTTTACACATCCTACAACTAGCATATCTCTAGAATCCATTACATGGTACATGTTGTATGTTTGTAGATATTCTATTATGTTATTGATCACATTTATGTATTTGGGTAAAATATATTTGTAATAGTTTATGAGTTGTTATAACAACTCATAAAATTTAGCTTTTATATTATTGTGATCAAATAATGTAAGTGAGTTATTTGGTTGGTAAGCCAACTCACGTAGATAAGTTTGTGAGATATTGTTGGGATAGATTTGAGATATTCTAGGAAGAAATTGAGAGATATGAGGGATGAATATTGACTTCTAGAATTAAGGAGATCAAACTCTATAAATTGTAATCTCATACATGGATAATATATCCCGGATGAATACAATTTGAATATTATTATATTCGGTGTTAATTTTGAATTATTTTTCTAAATTTCATAAAGAAACTCTCTCGAGAAAATATTTTAGTACACTTGCTAGCATAAAGCTGCTCTATCCTCCATTGTCACTTTAATGTTTAATTCATTCATGACCTTTAGAGGCATAACATTGCATGATGTTCGAATCAAACATATAATTGTGCAAATCAACTGTCCTTAATAATCAACATTGTAAAAAATGGATCAACATTTAATTGAGACTCAACCAAAGATGTTCCCAAGTAAAATTCAGGTGGTTCACCTATCTCCTCCAATGTTGGTGGTTTTTCTAGGTCTACAATGGTTGGAGGAGTGTCTACATTATTTATATTTCTGCCTTGGGTACTCCTATCTTCTTCCAATCCCAAATACTCAAAGGCCTTCTTCTTGTGCTTAGAATCCTAAGAATTTCAAAAATTGGAACAAAAATCTTGATCGACTCAAGACTTGGGAAATGTCATAAGGAATTTATTTGGGCAAAGCAAATTTGTAGAAATATTGAAAACTCATCGATGGAATAATATTTTTCACATTTTGGGCATGGGTGGGAACACCAGTTCTACTTGAGACAACAAGGCCTTTTCCAGATGCATCTTTCTTTGGAGTTTCTTTTGGGATATTGGTGAGAACTGGGGTTTTGGTTTGGCTTGAGGCCCTGCCCCTTTGACAAATTTACTTCTTGTGTTATACTCTTTTTCTTGGGAAACAACAACATTCATTAACAACTGTCTATCCTCTTCTGATGGAATTCCTCCATCATACTTCTTAATCATTAGAGCTCTTAGGTACTCAAAATCATTATTAGGAAGTTCAAAAGCTTGTACCATATCTATTTCTAAAGTATGAGAGGGAGGAAGAAGAGGTACTTGGTGAATGCAATCCCAAAAACTTGTAGTAGTTCTTGCACTTATTACTTCAGTTGAATTTTCTCCTTGTTGTGAGCTTGTAGAGAAATCCACCATGCATGCATCATCATCAGTGTTATCATCATCATCAACTTCTTTAACTTACTGATCTACTTCACATGGTGGGTGGGGTAAGAAACATTTTTCACACCAATAAATTTCATTTGTCTCTTCAACAATAACAACTCTAGCATTTAGAGGATCAGGCACTACTCTATTTTCCCTAGCTTGGGGTTGTCTAGCTCCCATGGGTCCTTTACCTCTATCATCAGATATATGATCATTTCTAGGATGAGCTAAAATTTGTCTTGTCCTTGTTGCCTATGTTGACCTTGAGAACCTTGTCCAATTCCTTTCTCTACCCTGCCATCTTGTAAGATATTTCTTTGATAGCTCCGCCAAAGTCTTTACAACTTCCTCAAGATCCACAACCTTACTTGATTGAGGCTTCTCTAGATTGACTAGCTTGATACCTTCCCTCTTAGGAGGCTTACCAACTACTTTGATATTATTTTCAATCTGCAAAGCCATGGTGAAGGCCTACCTCAATGTTGTTGGGTTCTTGTCTCTTAAATAATAGGCAACTTTCTTATCAAAAGCATCAGAGTATTTTATCAAACAAGAAACATCACTTGGCCTTAGGATCACAGGAATCCTATTTAGGGTCTTATTGAACCTTGTATTGAAGTCATGAACAAACTCATTAGGATTCTTTTTTATATTTTCAAATTCTGATAAAAGAAACCTAGGGTCTGTTTTATCTCCATACTGTAATCTAAAAGTGTTCTTCATTTCTATCCAAGAATCAATGGAATTATCTAGAAAAGATTTATACCAGTCCCTTGCATATTCTTCTAGAGTATGGATAAATAGTTTAATGTACACATCCTCAAATTCTATTTCAAATTCCTCCATCATATTGACAAAAAGATTTAAGTGCTGATCCCTAGTAATGGCATTATTTCCTTGAAATTTAGGCAATCTATTTCTAACATCTTGGGGCACAACATTTGGATACCTAGCCATACCTCTGAAATCTATAGGACCAAAAGTGTTCACAACAAATGAGGTCTAGGTGGGGGCTGGGCCATATTTTTTTGGGGAGGTGATCTTACAAGAGAAAAAAATGATGAGGAGTGAGGGGTCTGTGGGGTAGATGAATACAATTCTTAGAATGGATGTTCTCTAAAAACTCCATTTCTTGGAAGATCCTATCAACTTTTTAGAATATAGGGAAAGAATGAGATGTAAAAATTTCAAATACAAAAGAAGGACCCTTTCCAGTAGGAGAATTCAGATTTACAAAGAGACTACTTGATTAAGAAGCACTTGAGGTTACAATCTTCAATCACAGGCTTATCAATTTCACCAATGGAGATCTCTTTTCTTGATGCTTGATCTCCAACAACCTTCCAAATTCTTCTTCCTTCTGAATTAGACTTTCCCAAATCTAGAAACAACCTTCTACTAGGGTCCTTGGTGAAGAAAGATCTTATTCCTTCCATTTTTGCAGAGATCAATGAAAAATCTTACTTGATATATGTTAAGACACTGGAATTTATTAAGAATTTAAATAACATGGAGTCATCACTAAGGATTTTCACCTTAGTTTGTGCAAATGTACTATGAAAGACCTATCAAATGTCTATCAATACCAGATTCATGCAAAGATTACAAGATTGGCTCTTATTCTACCAAAATTTGTCAATGATGATACAAAGCTTAGTGTAATAACTGTATAAGCTAGAAATATTACACTCATAACTTACAACTTTGAACAATTCTTACAGATCTGAATAGATAATGATGTTTCAACAATGTATTTGCACTTAGATCATGTAAGAAACATTACTGGGTTGGTGTGTGCTGAATTTGTAAAATACTTCAAAGGGTCCTGATAATGGTGCCATTCTAGTGTTGTTGATGGGCCAAATGAATATGAACTGGAAAAAATCAACATAAAGACCACGACAACGATGCCATTCTAGTTTTGTTGATAGGCCAAATGGATATGAACTGGGAAAAAATCAACAAATCGTCTCTAGTAATGACACCATTATGGTGTTGTTGACGGGCCAAATGGATATGAACTGGGCAAAAATCAATAAATCATCCCCGACAATGGTGCCATTCTAGTGTTGTTGTTAGAAAAATATATCGCGAAGCTCAAATAGTCCTTGGTAATGGCACCATTCCGGTGTTGTTGCCACACAAATAATCCCTAAGCAATGCTAGTAAGTCCCCGGCTGAACGGTGTCATTCTAGTTTTTCCACACAAATAGATCTCAAAGCTCAAATAATCCCCGACAATGGCACCATTCTAGTGTTGGTATCCAAATTGATTCTCCCTTAGAAACCGAGCATCATCAAATATTTATCAAGACACTGAGAAACAAAATATATTATTATGAGTTGTTTTGTAGCCGGGAGGATTTGTCTAACTCTTTATCACTCGGGCATCGGAGAAATGGATAACACCTTCATTAAGGATTTGATCTATCCTCACTACTTTAGGCCGTGCCTTTTGACCAGGGTGAGAGGACCCATTTTGTAACCTCTGTCAGTGAAGGAGAACAAATATATCCTTCTTTGCAAAAATTTTAAAGGAGACCCTAAGAAAATATGATCAATGCACCACAATTTAACTCTCACGAGTTGTCACTTCTAAAGAATGGTGATATTTCCTAGATAGGGCTAAGGTTACTAAAGACATTATGGAATCTTGATTGCTTCTACATATTTTAGTAGTAGAATTTATACATTTGTGGACACACAGGAAAACAAGGGTAGTTCAGGATGGATTCATTGTTTTTGAGTAATTTTGGTGGGAGATTAAGCAGGATAAAATTGATTATACCAAATCTTTGAGAGAATTCACAAAAATTGGAAAGCTAAATGACAAAAATATTTGGAATAGCTAAAATATTCCTTCAACTAGAAGGTGTGCATCAATGGAGGCCCATATTTGCACGGTTTCACACAATCTCCAAGAATTTAACTCAAGGCTCGAGCTAAAGACTCAATTAAACATCAAAGACCCTGGTTCCTCACGCCTAAGATACACTCAAAGGATTATAGACAATATTTATCAACAAATGACAGTGAAGTGATTTTAAATTTGTTTATCTCATCACAGGATGAAGGCTCTTCTTGAAATGAAATTGCAAATGCCACTAAACTATCATAGGGATGAGATCCTATGTGATTCAAAGGGACTTTAACACAAGATTGCAATAGGAATAAGAAAAACTACTTGTATACATTATGAAACAAAGTAGACACAAAATTACTCCAAGATTGACACAAATTAACTCAAAATTGATTAGATTCATCAGTAGGGGAAAGTTCCTTCAAACAGTCTTAAAGATTGTCAATGGCTGTACACTCGCAACCAACTTGACGTGATTGAGATCTAATACACAAGAAATTAACAGGTTTTTTGGATTGGTCTCTCAGGAAGACATGCTCTCTCAAATTTTCTGTTAAGAATTTAACCCCGACCATTTGCAAGAGTATTTTGATTACATTTATACATTTCACTTGCTCACTAATCCCAAATTTCCCCACAAAAAGAATAATATTCGAGGGACCTTTACTTGTTACCAATTTGTCTCGAAAAGTGATGTTTAACAAATTTTCCAGTTGGAAAAATCATGAAATGATCACGTTCCCCAAACCTCAACTAATGACTAGGATTCCATGCCACAACTTTTTGAAGTCCTTTTAATCATTCTTATTCTGTCATGTGAGAAATCCCCATTTTAATCATTTTTCGAAGGCTCTGTATAAATTTGGATCTGATAGGTAATCCTTTTCACTCTCGAGGAAACACCTTTTTCATATTTTGCATCTACAACCTCCATCATTTCATCCTTTTCCCTCTCTTTCCTCTGCAACTCTGCTCCACATCTAGCTTCTTTGGTAATTCACGTTTTTACAAGTTCCCAAGAAATTCCAACTTCAAAATATCAACCTTAACAATCCTTGGACTCACAAATTAAGTTATAAATCCATTCAATGGCACTTTGTAGACAAAAATGACAAGGAATTTCATCAAAAAATGATGAAAAATAGTGTGTATTCACATCTCCAGAGTCTTGAGCAAAAATGGCGGAAAAACAGATGCAATGCACAACAACCATTTATTTTTCCCCTTCTCAACTTTAGATTAGAGCCATCCATGTGTTTTCTTGGCACAACCGCAAAGGTGAGGTACAAAGGCAAGTTTCCAAACAAGCACGGGCCTTCCACATGCCCTGGGCCCAAGAAAAATGCCTTTTGGCCTTTGAAAAATCTCAGTATAAAAAGGAGCTAGCGAAATCCTCCACGTGTCTCAATGGCACACTTTGAGATGGTCCCCGAAAGTGGAGAATCCAAGCAATCATAGGCTCACCATGTGTCTCAGTCTGATAGAGTTTTTGAAAAATTTGAAGGACCAGCTGGAAGGCACCTTGTGTCTAGGGGTTGAGACAATTTTCTTTGGTTGTTGAAAATTCCAAGCAAGGGCAGAGTGAGTGGAAGCCTCCAAGTTTCCTCTTGGTGCTTCTTCAAATTAAAATTTAGGTGCCGGTCACCAAAAGGTGCAATCCCTCCATGTGTCCCAGAATTTAGAAAGTTGCTTGAAAAGTTTAAGTATAGAGAGGAGGTCGGAATCCTCCACATGTCTCCTCAGCGCAACTCCAAGATAAAACCAAAAGGCAATTTTTTCGTATGAGCATTGGCCCTCCACATGGACAAGTTTTGAACTTTTAAGCGGGCCTCGAGAATTTCAAAGTGCCTTGTCGAGCCGCATCCAACCGTAAAAGGCCAAGTTTCCATAGATGCTAAGATATAAATTTGACGGGGAAAACACACCCATCAAACCGTAAAATATAGGGAAATCACCATTTGTGCCTGGAAATGAATCTTTCTTTCAAGATAGAGAATTTGGAAATGATATAAGGCCAAAATATGATCCTCCAAGCCACATCCAATCACGTTTCCATAGATACTTGGGACAAAAATTGATAGGGAAAACAAAACATGACTATGGAAAAATGAAAGGAAGGGAAAAAACCCGATTTTATGCCCAAGTTACAAATTATTTCACATGGATAGAGGAATGGAAAAAAAATTCTAGATTTAAAGTGATCCTCGACCAAAGGAAGGGACTGATCATGGCAACCAAATGGAGGACATAGTTTTCATGCATCAATATGGGGAGATAGAAAAGATGAAAGAGCCCAAAACTCAAGAATTTAAAGGAAAATGGAGATCAAATTGAACACCAACAAGTTGCAATTAGATGCACCGTTTCACTCTTTAATTAAATCAAAATGTTTTAATTTTAAATGTGAGGATTGACTAAAATTAATAAAGTTTACAAATAAAATTTTAAACATGGGGCGTGAAGTGGTGGCCCCCTAAAAGGTGTCCCCACTTGAAATTATTACACCAACAACAAATGTGGGGAATTTGGAGACAAAAAGGAATAATGTAGGGTAAACAAAAGAAAGCCAAATTTTAAAAATAATAAAGGGAATAAACTAAATCAATATCAAAACAAGAATCAAGATAATAATAAAAATATAATTTAGTTTTTTTGTAAGCTACATTATTCACTACCAAATAAAATAATTAGATATTAGATAGAGGTGCATCTAGGCACATATCATATAGATATTATATTCTAATTGATATTAAAGAGTGTAGTGATCAAATCTATCTAGGTGATTAGTCCATTCTTGATGTTCGAGTTACGGAAAATAAAAAGTTTTCAATGGTTTTATAAATTATGATTTATGTGTTCCTAAATTAAAAAATAATTTTTTTCTTGTAGCTAACTCAAAACAAAAATAGTGTAATTTTATTAGAGGATAAATGGTTCATTAATAATGAGTTGGATGTTATTATTACTGAAGGCATACAAAAGCATGGTTTATATGTTTATAAAGGTTTTGCTTCTACTTCATGTTTGTTTACTCAAAATAGGAATGATGTTCAACACTGACATGAAATATTAGGTCATGTTAATTTTAGGGGCATGTATGACATGTCATGGCTTAAAATTGTTACTGGTCTACCACCTATCTCTCATGATCATGAAACATGTGAAGGGTGATTATGTGGTAAGTTATTAATAAACCCATTCCATAGTCATCATGAAGCTAACTCCTCAGAGATTCTAGAAATTTTCCAAAGTGATGTCAGAGGACCATTAGAAGTTCTATCCCTAAATGGTTATTTGTATGTTATCATTTTTATTTATGATTATCATCACATGATTTTCCTTCATTATAAAAAATAAATAAGATGTTTTATCAAAATTTATAGAATTTATAACCATACTTAAAAATTAATCTTATCACAAAATAAATGGGCTAATACAAATATTGAAGATATATATGTTGATAAAACATTTCTGAATTCTAAAGTATTACGTGATTACTAAAAAATAGTATTATATGCACATAAAATGACACTCAGGGGATGCATTTGAGTATGTATTGGATACATCCAATATTGATTTCATCTAATGTTTTTTCAAGATTGAAATGTTGATGTTTTTTTCAAAATTCAATATATTTGCAATATGACATAGTTAGTTTTTAAGCATATTGTCATTAAAGTTGGTATACAAATTATTTTTAACCTACTAATATAATACTTATATATGGTTAAAATTGATACAAATAATGATTTATATTAATTTTATTATGATAATGGAAATTTATATGGATATTGTGATTCTAATCATGTTGGTGTTGTGTTAGATAGAAAATATATAATGAGATATGTGTTCAGGTTTGGTACATGTGCCATTACTTAGAGTAGAAAAAAGTAGCCATGTGGATAAAGTGGTTATTGGAAGAGATTCACATGGAAGTTAAAGGAATTAATCCTCTTTTGTGTGATAGTCAGAGTTGTATTGTTCTTGCTAATAATATAATTCAACCTCGGGGAAAGAAGCATATAGAGATTCATATACATTTTATATGAGAGGTGTTTTGTGGTGAAATAAATCTTCAATAATGCCCAACTGAAGATCAAGTCGCATATATGTTTACAAAGCCATTGTGTGATGTAAAGTTTTGTGGGTTTCAGTGCAATGCTTTACTTTTTAGAGTTTCCATTGAGGGGAAGTGTGCATGAAAATGAAATCTCCTAACAATCAGCCATGTGTTTTCTCCTCCTCCTCTATACCTCTTCTCTCATTTAAAGAATTGTAAAAGATTTATTTATGATCTTAGTAAACTTATAGCTCTAAGTAAATTGTGTAGTCCATTAATGTTGCTTCTATTGTAAAATAGGTCTTTACTTTATCAAAGGATCCTAAAGATGTTGTTATAGAAATTTTCATGAGAAACTATGAGATGTCGTATCACAAATAATGCTTGGCCTAAATCATAAGTGATGACTTATGGATTCCAAATCATTTTGTACCAAAATGTATTTTTAGCATGATGAAGGTGTATAAATCCTTCAAAAGTGATATGCTAGCCCAAAACTTAACTATGGTTTAAGATTGTAAATCATGTTGTATAAATAAGTAACTTTGGTATATGATCCCAACTTAATGTTAAGGGGGTATTAAAACATATAATAGTAAGTGTTCTATTTATAAAATATAGTCTATAATTAAATGAATTAGAATATTATATATTTTAATTTATTTTTATAAAATATATGTTTATAGGTTACTTGATTTTAATAAATCGATTATTATTTAATATTGGTGCTTCGTAAGAAATCACACATGTTTATTATGTTTATATCGACTAATAATGTTATGTGATATATCGAATCAAATTTTGTAAATTTCACGTAGTGAATTCATGTGAGGAGAGAAGTGAGGTAAGGAGAATGTACTGGACTATGAGTTTCTCATTAGTAGAAAATATTTCACCATGTTTTTTCACCCTTCGGGGTTTCCACGTTAATTCTAGTCTTTGTGTTTCATTTCATTTTATTGTAATATTTGTCAGAATATTTAATTTAATTTATTTAATTAATATTCAAATTGGTTAATATTTGTAATGCCTCGGACCTCAAAGTTTTAAAGTAAAAATGAAAACCAAAAAGGGAAAAGTTGGATTATTTTTAGAAAAAATTTTGGAAATGATTTTGAATGAACAATGAAAACAACAAAAGGAAAAGTTTTCACGAGTTTGTTAATATTCCTAGGGATTTTGATAACATTCACTCACTATTACATTTTTGAATAAGTACGCATACTAGAAAAATTCTGAATACAAACTATACCCCATAATAAAATAAGAATGGGGTCATCATTATAGACAAATTTTGTATTCCTCATGGTTATTACTACTTTAGTATGAAGGGGTGCTACCTATTTCATTGGACGATTACCTCAATGTGCCAACTACTTTGTGGTTTCGTGATAATCCTCACAATGAGTTTTAGGACTATGTCCAATTTTTACCACGATTAAGCGGACAAGTTTAAACCCTATTCAAACCTGTAATGCAAACATTTTAGTTTATTAAAATTAATACTTTAGAAAAGTTTGATTTTTCTTTATCCAACATAATCTACATAAAATATAGTAGTATTTTGTTTCTTGATTTTAATACTATTTTCGAATAATGAGGTCTTGCAAAACACCGATAAGTAGTTTCCTATAAGTAGTAGGATATTAGAAGAAAACAAAAACAAACAACCATGATCATTTTTTATTTTCAAGATCGCTTAAGAGTGCAAGAAAAGAGTATACAAGGCTTTGATCTAAACAAAAAAATTAAACATATGAAATCTAAAATCTTAGAACTATTATAATTTATAATTGATTAAAAAATAGATTATGATAAGATAAACACAAAAAACAACAAATAAATGAAAATGAGAAGGTTGGAAAAATAAAAAATTAATAAACTTTACCATAGTACTTTGGCACATGTACTAATACACTAGCACATATATTGATACAATAACACATGAATATAATGGTATCACATGAACATAAAATTAACATGTACATTTAATGATAGTTTGTGAATTTCTACGCTAGTGTGTTAATTTAATTGTAACACAAATTACATGCTACACTAGCAAAAGTAACCTTTAGATACATAAAAAGTAAAAAATCGACAAATTTGATTGTTTTTTGAAATTTTTATCTAATTTTTCCCCTCAAGAAAAATTGATCAGACAAAACCTTACACATGAGAAATGGAAAGGTTGGTTCAGCCATGTGAGCTCACATTCGATCCAAAAAAATTAGGTTACAGGTAGGCTCAGAAATGGAAATGGAAGATGGAAAAATGAATGGCCAATGGAAATGTTGAAGGAGACCAAAGCTCAAATGAAAAATGGCGAAAGCCTCAAAGTTTTTGGAATTCACATTTTTGGGGATCTCGGGGAAATGAATGGTTGAATAAATGAAGCAAAGAAACAGATCTGCAGAAGGTGCCACATGTCGGATCAACATGCTTTCAAAAATTTCAATAAAAGTGGAGACTGTAGGGATTTGCTTGACCCCCACGTGGATCTCAGCACATATAATTTGTTCACTCGAGGCCCAAATCAGCTAAGTATAAAAAGGCTAGGGGAAGCCTCCACATGTCTCTTTGGTGCACTTTTGATATGATGCTTAAAAAAATATTACCAAATGAGCGCATGCTCTCCATGTGGCCAAAGCTCGAGAAAGTTACACCGGATGTTGAAAAATCTAATCATGGGAAGAACCAGTGGAAGCCTCCACGTGCCTCATCGGTGTAACTTCAAAGGCAAAATCCAAAGGTAGTCCCTAAACGAGTGCAATCCCTCCACGTGGTTAGATCCCAAAAAGAGGAAGAACTCAGACTGTTGGAAAGTTTAAGAGCCAAATGAAGCCTCCACATGCCTCATTAGTGCAACTTAAAAGGTAAAATCCAAAGGTAGTCCCCAAATGATCGTAGGCCCTCCACGTAGTCACAACCCGAAAAAGGTAGAACCGACCATTGGAAATCTAAGAACTAGTGGAAGCCTCCACGTGCCTCATCAACATAACTTCAAAGGTAAAAGCCAAAGGTAGTCCCCAAACGAGTGCAGGCCCTCCATGTGGTCATAGCTTGAAAAGGCAAAACCGGTTGTTGAAAAATTAAAAACCTAGAGAAGCTTCCATGTGTCTCTTCGGTGAAACTTCAAAGGTAAAACCCAAAGGTAGGTCCTCAAATGAGCGTTGGCCCTCCACGTGTCTAGGGTCTAAAAATTTACTCCTAAATAGAAGGGACTTAGTAAAAACACAAAGAAAGTAGAGCAGTTTACAGACGATGCCAAGTGTCAGCATCTCACATTCCCAAGACCCTAAAAGGTAGAAAAATCTTAATAATGCACGGGGATTCCATGTGGATCTTACACGGATAGACTCCAAGCCCAAAGCAATTTGGAAAATATTGGCGGAAGGTCAATTCAATGAAAGATGAATCAAGAAGCCCACCAAGAATTTTAAATACAGTCCACATTTTTTGAGGCTGTCAGGATTCTCATCTACCACATTAATGAAGTATGGGCTTCCTTTCTTTCTTGACAAGGAATAACACATGAATGCATGGGTTTTTGTAGTGAAACCCATCATGGTTGAGGTAAACAAATTATTTGCTCTTTTGAGGTGGTTGAGGCGGAGTTTCGATTTCTTCTCTCCTTTATCCCTCATGTTTTTCATATATATTATAAGGGGGGAATTTTTAAAAAGGTTGGAAATTTTTGCTTTGTACCCTCCCTTCTTCCCTTGTTTGTAAGTGATTTTACTGGAGTAAAATCTCTCATTCAAGTTAGAATGCAATTTTTGCCTCTTGAATCTTTGTAATGCACTGTATCAATTTTTGGAGCAATAAGATAAGTTTGTGGATGATTTCAACCCTCTCTTGTGTTCATTACATCTTCTTGATATCTCATTGTAGTTTGGTTATCTGTGCATGGTGGTTGTGTTATAGTTTTAAAGGTTTGTACTTAATTGCAAAGCAGGTGTTCAAAATTCCTTTCATGCATCACCCTTGTTAGTTTAGGTTTTATTTCTTGCATCTCCTTAACCCTGTCTCCTTGGAAAGTTAGAGTAGGTTTTAGAGTAGATCCTCTGCAATATGAATGTGTGCACCTAAATAGAGGAATAGGAACTGACCTTCATCCGGAGAGATCTCCCGATTCACAAAGTCCCACACTTTGGGAGAAGCTCCATGTTATGCAATCACACTGAGAGTCTCAACCCATCAATTTGTAGACATTCAAGGGTCTGTGATTACACATCAACATAAAATCCTCTCAAATTACTCCATGAAAGGTCCTGAAAATTGGTTGGTGGTTTTAAAATAGCAGGATTCTCCCACAGTGTGCTAGAAATATATACAAATAAAAACTACATAACAAAAGAAACAAAAGAAAATAAAATTAAACCAGTTCTTCCTTCATATCTCCTTGTAACCTCGAATGAGATTTCTGAAGCTTGGAATGAAGCACCAAGCTTGTTGAATCTCTTGATCAATTTTTTTTGTGGATGCTCTAAAGGTGTTTCAAATGGAAGTAGATTTCAGCTACAAGCATAGTGATTGAATGACTAATTTTTCCAGTAGATTCATGATTAATTGGATAATGTAATGGTGTTTGTGATTGAATGATAATCCCACTAAATGATGATGTAATTCTCAAAGATTCTAAATATGATAATTGAAGAAGAATGAGTGATGATTTATGGATAAAGGGCACATGCTTGATTTGTATAATTAGCTTGTCGATCTAAAGTTAATCAAAGCAAGATTGAATTATTTATTTTATTTTCTAATATTTTAGGAGATTAAATCTTGTTTGAGCTTATATGGATGAGTTATTTTTGAGTTGGAAAAGGTGGCACATGCTTTTGTATATTTAGATTTAAATATTAATTCTTTTACTTTTGTTTTATTCACCCAAAAGTGGATGCAACCTTTAGCCTTTTGCATTGATTTTGATTTATTTTTTGAAATGTCATGATTTATGAAAAGTATTTAGTTAATTCAAATGAATGTTTGTTTTATTCTAATTTTTTCCTTTTGTGTATGTATTTAATTTATTTTAATCTTTAATTAACTCTTTTTTCCTTAGTTAGCTTGAGATGTTGACTAGTGAATTAATATTAAGTAATTAGATAAAGGGGTGAGATGTAAATGGATAATGTTAGAGATTTATTTAATGATTTTGATATTAAATAATCTAATTAAAATAACTAATGGGATAGGGGATGAATAAAAAGAGTGATAGGGTTGATTAATTAATCCTAGGAGCGAGATATGGTAAAACAAGGTCCATAGTGTGACTATTTAATAATTTGAGACTGTGTGTGAGCAATAAGAATGATTAGGGAGTTGGAGGAATGATAAATGTTTATTCGAGTTAGTGCCGTAGAATTAAATTTAAGGTCATAAAATAGTGATATATATTGAAAGTGGTCGTAATACCCTGTGAATTAATTACGAGATGATTTTGGGGTTTAGAATGCGTCTTGTGATATTTTAGAGTTTCTACATATGAAACACACACACACACACACACACACACAGTTGATCATTCCAAAGAACATGCCCCTATTTCGGAACATTAATCTTGGTCAAGACCATACCATAATCATGACTATTCTATACTGACTTTGACCTACTTTGGATTCTGCTAAATTTTAGCATTTATCCCTATTTCTAAGGATCTAAGATCTATAAAAACTTGTTCATGTATCTAAAATCTTATTTAGATGTAGAATATATATCAATGAATGTCCTCTCTTTTAAGGAACATGTGATAAATCATTTGAGATTGTGTCTCAAAATAATTGGTGTACCCATGTGTAATGAGTATGATAATATACAAAATATCACATAGAATGCTAAAATGGTGGCCACCATTACAAACTTATAATAGTAAAGTGGGTTTCTCATAGTGGAAATCATGGTTTAAAAGGGAAATAAACATGAAAAATACTACAAGAAATAATACATGTGTATATTATTAACAAAAACATAGAGAACTCGTAAATAATATCATAAAATAGAGTAATAATATCATAAAATCATCAAAGTAATAGTTAATCATATCATGAAACAAAGTACTAATAATATAGTAGTAGAAACAATAGTATAACGACAAGTAAGAAGTAGTATATAGAAACATATTCATACTTAGGTATAAAGACATAAACATGGGGTGCCAATGGTATCAAAAGATAATCACAAGAGGAGGCATGAGGTAACACATACATAAAAACAAGTGCATACATGTAACACATACATAAATCCAAATATATTCGACACATATGATGAAAAAGATAATCAAGGAACTTAGGAAATATAAATAAAATAATCAAAGAATTATAATAAATAAATACCATAATAAACCATACGAAAAGATTCAAAAATGCAATATTCCAACAAGGAAATAAAATTTATAGGAAAGTAGTGAAAATAGGATCTTTGTTCATGTATAGAAATACTGATAATAAAATATAGATAGAAAAATAGGTTAGCATTGCATAAGAAAAATGTGTTAGTCTTGTTATCTCAAAAGATAAAAATATTTTTTTGTATATAACCAAACATGATGAGGAAGGTATAAAGTACATATTATGATAGAAAGCACTTGTATAGTTTTGGCAATGCAACTAAAGAGTAGTGTAAGGAACCAATCTAAGAAATATCATTTATATAACCCTCTAAATATGCCTCATGAATGCATGTGTGTAAAGAGTATATATTATCTATAAAACCAATGTGACAAAAAAATATATAGATAAACGAGCTAGCTAATCAAACCTAAGCACGTATTGATTTTACATTTGTACATATTTGTATGTTTTTTATTATGTTATTATTGAATTTTTTTAATATTTTAAGGAAATAGCTATGTGCGATAAAAGGGATTCCCTAAGAGGCTATATGTCTTCAAGGTTATTATCCATGTCACGGTTAATTTTGATAATATTCAAGGGTTAATATCCATAGGAGGAGTGATAGTAATGGTAGTATGTACATTAATAGGATCAAGTAATTGGTATTATCCATGAGCAAAGACATATTCTATTAGAAGGATAAAGACATTAACATTTCTAGGAGTTAGCTAGATCAAATGAATGTGAATATTTCAATTATAGGTATTCTTTTGGATATATGATGATAATAATATCAAATTTTAGCATATTAATATAATAAATGAGATCCTAACAATGATTAGTGTCATTATATATATGCAGTGATAATCATAAAGTATTTACCCATTACCTAAGATAATTTTTTAGTAAATTGATGATGCATAAATGTTAAAGTAACTCAAGATCTAACACGATAGATAATAATTCTTGTGGGGTGTCAATATGTGTTGGAATGGTGAGTGAACTAACAACCAAAATAAAATCGAGTGTATTGATAACATACCAAAATGGGTCAAATCCAATTATAGTAGACATGTCATGACTAATCAAGGTAGAGGTGTAAGAGGTAACAAATTTAAGCTAATAATTTTTCAAGACTAGTATAAAAAAGGGAATGAAACATAAATTCATCTTCATTTATGAGGATGAGATTTAATTTTGAAATTTTCTATCACTAATTGAAATCATATTAACATCATGATCGGAGGAGTAATCTTAAGCATTGTTATGTAGTATTGAATTAGCTAATAAATTAGGAGTATAAGATGGAGAATCATCATAAGAGAAGAAAGATGATATAAACCCATATCTTGTTGAAGAAATGGAGGTGTAGAAGTGGAAGTATCATATCCATAAATGGATTATCCTATGATATAGTTGGAAATGTTTTCCATAGGGATATGTTGTTGAGGAGGAGTAATAATGGGTGCTTAAGAAGTAGATATGTCAAATTTACAATATTTTTAGGGATTTGGATCATCATTCATGGTATATTGACATATATCATGTATGAAATTTATATATTGACGAATAATGGGTGGGAAAAATTGCATTAAATGTATGCAAATATTACCAAAAATAAGATTATAATGTAAATTTGTGTCCATGATGTGAAATGTATTGAAAAACATCTTAGGGAAATAAATATATCAAGAGTAATGGTTCTTAGTGTAGATCATGTGATATTATAAAATCCATTACATTAGTAATATTTTTATGAATTATGTGTAAATAAACCCTCATATTTTAAGAAAATAACTATGAAAAATATTGATACCAGATCCATTATCAATCAAGACAAACTCAATGAGGAAACCATAAAGTTTTGTGGTAATAAGAAGAGGTGTGTAGGGCTCATCACCAAGACATGATGGGATATTAATAAAAATAAATTTTATGGTTGTCTCCATATATTTGAATGTGTCCATAATAGATGAAAAATAGGTAGACTCAAGTAGTTATAGATAAGTACAACAAATTTGATTAAAGTGTCATATAATATATCCTTATAGATAGGTGTATCTTGAAATAATTAAAGAAGCCATATTTTGGTTGGTGTATTATTTGATTTATCTAATAAATCATACCATTTTGAAGAAGAAATAGGTTAAGTACAAGAATTCATAGGTGGTGGAGGTAAGGTCTGGTTCCCATAATGTGTTGCTTAGTACAACATGTTGTGACAATGTTAACTTCATTAGCCATAGAGGAAGAAGAAAATAAAAATGGATGTTACTGAGTAGGAGGAATATATTTATCTTGTATATCAATGTAAGTAAGAGCCTCATCTATCATGAAACAAGTATAACCGACATAGATACCCACTCTACCATATGGGTCATGGGCATGGACCTAGTGAGTGGGATAATAACCCATACCAGAATGAGGAGGTGATCTCTTAGGTTTTAAATTAAGACCATATAAAAATTAAGGAAGAGACATGATGGTGCACAAGAATATAAATTAGACTATATTGAGATCATAATAAAAACCTTAAGGAAACTATGGTTTGATAAGTAGATTTGATTCAAGACTCAATTTCACCAAATTTTACACCCTAATTAAACCCATGTTATATAAATGCAAAAATATAAATATCATGTATGGGTTTGTTAAATGGTATTTTTTGATTTTATTAATTCACCATTAACCATTCACAAGTAGAATAATAAAAATTAGGAAATGTAAAAATTAATAAAATGATAAGTGATCTAGATCAAATGCATTAGCTAAGAAAGAGAATTAGTTGTACATGTTAAACTCCGAGAAGATACCGATGTGTAAATAGGTGGAAAAAGAAGATCAACAACTAGAAATGTTTCATTACAAATTTTGAAACTAGAAATGGAGTAGGGAAGGATCATACAAGGGTAAGTGCACCAATCTAGGGGATAAAAGGGGTCTTAAGTGGACACATTTTTTTGAAAAATACAAAAATTCAACTTGCAGAGTTTTTTTTTAAAATAGTTACACTCAAAATTTGAAGATGTTTTATAAACATGAATTGTAAAATTTTAAGTCTCATTTCTAAGCTACTAAATTTTATTGAAAAATGATAAGTTTAAGTGGGTAAAATAACTAAAATACAAATAGATTCTCTTATTTTTGTTAAAAAACATTATAGAGTGACTTTCATGGCCCCACCATTTTTCGAGCACCATTTAGTATTTTTGAAAACCCTTTGGTAGAAAGATAGCTAGGAGCATCTAGTTTGGGCTCCTTTTTTAATAGATTTTTCAAGTGAATATTTTTTTAATGATTTTTCTAGTAGAAGAATTTTAAATTTAAAAACATAATGGAGCTTTGACCATTCCACCCCTAACTACCTCAAAAATATTGAAAATTAGATTTTTTTTTTGAATATGTATAGAATTAGGCCTAGTTTGGGCTAGTATATATTTTTTTCAATTTCAATGAGCCAAAAACGATACACAACGAAAGATAGACATGTTTAAACTTCAAAAAATAGCTATAAAAGGCATAGTTAGATAATAAATAATATGGAAACCTTATATTAGTCAGAAAAATTTGGAAAATTATATTTTTAGAAAGAAGAAACTCTACTCTATATTGTGGTATAAGTTTTTAAACGAAATGATCGTTTATGTTGATTTATTATGTGGAAGTGGAAATTTTGTATTATCCTACAAAAACACGCTATTTTTGTGTTTATGTAGGTCCATACCTCAACCTTGGGGATCCAAACCAGATCCAAGCCTTAAGGGATGGCTTGGAAAAATTATAACGACATAACACGTATGCGATATAATGCATACATGTTAAAATGCATACACATTCTACATAGTATGAACATTATATGTGGTTTTGGCATGATTTTATTTAGAAAAATAAATTTTTAAGTATAAATTTTTCATTTACTATTATTTATAATTTTTTATAGTAAATATAAGAAATTAGGGTCACTCTGCACCTTATGAAACTTGTCTTATAGCTCCATGTGTCACGGTTTAGGAGATAATTTTTATAGTATAATTTGGTCATTATAAAGGTAATTTTAAAGATTTTAGAATTCAACCTAAAGCTTTTAACATTTCAATTATAAAATAAAAACCAGAAAACATAAACCCTAAACCCTAAACCTTAAACCCTAAACGTGAGGCCCTAAACTTAAACCTTAAACCCTAAACCCCGAACCATTATCCCTAAACCCTAAAATCTAAACCCTAAACCCTAAACCCTAAGCTCTAAACCCAAACCTTAAACATTCATCCCTTACCTATGAGCCATAAACTCTAAACATGAGCCTTAAGCCCTAAACAATGAGCTATAAGCCCTAAACCCTAAACCGTGAACCATGAGCCCTAAATGTGATACCATATACCCTAAACCTTAAACCCTAAAAATAAATCCTAAACCTTAAAACCTAAACCCTAAACCCTAAATATTGAATCCTAAACCCTAAACACTAAGCTCTAAAC
Source organism: Taxus wallichiana var. yunnanensis (assembly GCA_018340775.1). NCBI lineage: Eukaryota > Viridiplantae > Streptophyta > Pinopsida > Cupressales > Taxaceae > Taxus > Taxus wallichiana. The sequence continues at coordinate 831,545,729 of CM031243.1, forward strand.
CCTCAACAATAAGACTTAAATCCTAAACACTAAACCCCAAACCTTGAACGTGCGAACTAAACCCTTAACCCTCAACCCTTAACCTTGAGACCTAAACCCTAAACTATAAACCCTAAACCCTAAAACCAAAATAATAAACCCTTAACTCTAAACACTAAATCCTAAACTCTAAATTGTTAACCCTAAAATCTAAACCCTAAACCCTAAACCTTAAACCTTGAACCTTGAGCCCTAAGTTGTAAACCCTAAACACTATATCCAAAGCCCTAAGATATAACCCCTAAACCTTAAACCCATAACTTTGAACCATGAACCATGAGCCATAAACCCTATGAACCCTAAACCTTAAGCCCTAAACTCAGTAAAACCTAAACCTTAAGCCTTAAACCCTACACCTTAATTCCCAGCCCTAAACCTTAAACCCTAAAACCTAAACCTTAAACCCTTAGCCACGAGACCTAAACCCTAAACCCTAAATCTATATCCATGAGCTCTAAACCCTAAAACTTAAACTCATAACTTCAAACCTTGAACCTTGAGCCATAAACCCTAAACCATGCACCCTAAGCCCTAAGCCCTAAGCCCTTAACCCTAAACCTTAAACCCTACACCTTGATCTCTGAGCCCTAAAACATAAACCCTAAACCAAGTTCCCTAATCACTAAAACATAAACTCTAAACCCTGATCCCTAAACCATAAACTCTAAACATTAAGCCCTAAATACTAAATCCTAAACCCTAAACCCTTAACCATGAGCCTTAAAAGATAAACCCTAAACCCTCAGCCATAAACCATAAAACCAAATCCCTAAATGCTAAACCCTAAAAAATGAATCCTAAACCCTAATCCACGAGCCATAAAACCTAAACCCTAAACCCTAAACCCTAAACCTTAAACCCTTAACCTTGAGCCATAAACACTAAACCCTAAACCTTGAAATCAGTGACCTAAACCCTTAACCCTAAAACCTAACCCTAAACTATAAACCTCAAACCAAAAAAATAAACCCTAAATACTGAATACTAAATCATGAACCCTAAACCCTAAACCATTAACCATAAACCCTAAAATATAGACCTTGAACCCTGTGCCATGAGTCCTAAACCCTAATAACTAAATCTAGATCCCTAATCTCTAACCCCTAAACCTTATATATTTCCAGTAGGTCTCATGAGTGAGTTCATATTTTTGAATATCAAAATTATGACCATATTTCCTAGTCTCTTTCCTAGAACCATCATTGAGTCTACTTGTACAACTACCTTATTTATGAGAGGTGGGCCAAGTAACTAAATGGATATGAGATTGATCTTGAGCCTTGAATATCATATTAAACATATTTTCTAAACTTGTTTCTCCCCACATATACTTTCTCTCTTGAATGTTAATTTCTTCACACTCTGAAACAAATTTCACATTTCTCATATTTCCATATATGGTATTATGCAAGCTAGGATGACCCATTAGAAGTTGGAAAAAATAACCATCGAAACACAAAAATTAATCTAAAAGGAAATGGAAGAAAAATAGAGAATATATAGACATTGAGGTGTAGGATCATAACCAAATTACATGCAATATCTTCTCCTATGGAGAAATAGAAAGCTCTTATGATACTCGAATGGATAAAAATTTGATAGAACTTCTCGAAGTGTTCAAAATAAGCATAACAATAGGGGAATGGATAAGAGCACAAAGGGGTTATCAATTTCCTAGTAAATCTTTCTTGTTTAGTTCTGAATGGGAGTCAGCTGGACAACAACTTAGTGACCTTCCATTAATTGATAATTTATTCTATGATAAACCCATAGATGCTTTCAAAAGATCCTTAAAAAGATAGGGGTGGTAATCAAGCCCGATTAAGGGTGTGATGTGATTTGCAAACAACTTGAAATTCATACAGATTTATAGGTCATTACACAAATTTACAATCATCTCCATCATTATAAATTTAAGCTAAGTAACAATGTATCCCTATATCTAAGGATCAAGGACTACTAGGGTTTATGGAAGGATTAGACATTCGGAGTCATTGGGTGTTTGAATCGAGAATGTTGTTGCATACTGGAGAATTTTTTTCAAACATGAGAGTAATGCATTTTGGAAAATAAAATTGAACCTCTGAAATCATCACAAATTTTCAGCTTACACAAGAAAAGGACATATCAAGCTTTGTTATTCAAATGTAACCTTCATTCCCGATGACAACTTACAATGAAATAATTATTCAAAAGAGCATCAAAGATATTTCTTTGTACCAAATTATTCTTGGATATTTGGTATTTCCCTCCCTCAAAATATCAATAGATGAAATACATGAAATTGTGATGACTCTCTTTGAATGTTATGGCTACTAAGTAGATGAACCCTTTTAGTTGAATACTCTATATCAATACTAACAAGAACGGATAAGACAAAAACATTACAAAGTGATTCAAAGAGTTGCCATGCGATGGGAAAAGAAGTTAGATGTATTGGGTAACATTTCTTTATATCAAATTTTTCTTGGATATCTAGAATTTCCCTCCTTCAAAATATCAGAAGATGAAAGGCATAAAATTGTGATGACTCCTTTGAATGTTCTCCCTATGAAGCAGATGAACCATTTTTAGTTCAATACTCTCTTTCTTTACTAATAAGAATGGGTAAGATACATAACATTATAGTGAGTGAATGGGTGAGCCTAAACCATGAGCCCTAAATCTTGAGCCTTAAATCGTAAGCCATAAGCCCTAAGCCCTAAACCCTAAGCCTTAAACCCTAAACCCTAAATATTTTTCCCTAAACCTTGAACCCTAACCCTTAAACCTTAAACCCTTGGTTAGGGTTTAAGAATCAATTTTTAAGGTTTAGGGTTTATGGTTTAGATTTATGGATTAGGGTTTAAGGTTTAAACCCTAAACCCTAAGCCCTAAACCTTAAACCCTAAATCGTAAACCATAAAACCTAAAACCTAAACCATAAACCTTGAGACCTAAATCATAAACCTTGAGCCCTAAACTATAAACCTTGAACCTTTAATGCTCAATCCTAAACCCCCAATCCTAAATTGTACACCCTAAACCCTAAACCGTAAACCATAAAACCTTAACCCTTAACCCTTGATGATAATTATATTCTAGCTCTGTCATTGTACCCAAATATCTCCAGAGAATAAGCTAAAATGAGCTATTCATGCCACCGAGATATCTAGGACCACCATGTGTAAAGTATTAAGGCATCATCTATCTCCATGAGATACATATGAGAAAAGACACGTATGAGAATCTTGAATTTTATTCCATGAAAGGATGATTTTAGAGCCAAGAAAGGTGAAGGGATGATATTTATATGGAGCACCATGTTTCTAAGAATGAGAAATCATCTGAGTTCACTTGATGCAATTCACTTGGTATTATTTGTAAAAACTCATTCAACACCTAGTAGTGTGATCAAACCTTAAGGAGGAGGCACATTAAAATCACCTCATTTTTCCATAGGACATGAATCCCATTCAGGGATAAATCCTTTATCTACAAAGTGAGGATATCATTTTAGTAAGAAGTAGACAAGCATCATAGAGTTGATTCATGGTAACTAAAGTGAATTATGGACCAAATTTCAAAATTAGTACCATTCGAGAATTTGTAGGGCCAAAAATCCAATCTAAAGGTCAAAACCCTACATAACGACTATATATTTTAGCAAACCAAAGACTAACTACAATATATATGACCTTAAAGTTGTAAGTCATTGCTGAAATTCTAAAAATGAGTAATTACTAACCAGATTATATTTTGAAAAACTATCTTCTAGATTATAACTGTCAGAGCTACGGGACCACTTCTATCAGTGCAAGTGACCACGACTTATTATATTTACCAAAATAACTTTAAATTATAAGAATTTATTTTATTATTTTTATACTTTTATTAAATAATAAAATAAATTCTTATACTTAACATTTATTTTAGTAAATATGGCTCCTTCAGGCCCTCCTAAACTTCATATAACTCAAAATGTGTATGTGTTTCCTAGCACTAGAAACACATGCATAATATAATGCATGCACATTATAACACATACACATTTTAGGTTCATGAGTTCCCTGAGCCTAGGAAAACATAACACGATTGTGTTATTACAAAACACAATCACATTTCATTCATTTTTAGTTTTTTGTCCACTTTTTGGCCCCCTAAATTGGTGCACTTACTCATAACTACTATAAAGTATAGTTTGGAACTATATTTTCTTGACTTAAATTTTAATGGTCTTGTATCCTTTAGAAGTCTAGGTCCAATACTTCTTGTGTCATAAACTCATTTTATTAGAAATGACCTTTGTTGTATTTCACTCTTTCTCACATAACCTAAAGATAACTTGTAATCAATTGAAACAAATTAGAAACTCATGACAAGTATACATAACCATTTATGTGAGAATTATCAAACCAAAGGACAATATATGTGTGTGGTGAGGTTGGACTACACTTTGTAATCAAATCTATCTTTTGAACCAATCCATGTTCTACACTACATGCCCTCATGTAGTTATCGGACATCCTTGTGCAAGTGTGAGTAGAAACTAGCTAACCCCTAGGGGTTCCCTTGTGTCTCTTGACACAAAGATAACACTCTAACTGTATAGTAAAAATTATCCAACATGGTAGTAATATGATGTGGTGTTCTTCTCACACATCCTATTTTGTAATTAATGATGTAATAAAATACATGTTATGGTATAACAGCTTAGCTTGAAATTATATATTTTATGGAAAGTCGTCATTTTTGAAATTTGTTATTATATCTATTACAATGGACTACCCATTTGTTAAATGAGGTGAATGTAGGAATATGTACCTCTCATTGAAATGAAATAGATAAGAAGGGATGGTATCACTAAGGAGAAGGTTTCATATCAAAAATATTAGACTTGATATAGGAGGGTAAAAGCATTTAACTATGTCCCACTATTTTACAATTTTCATTATTTCAAAAAATATGTATGATAGCAAAAACATGACGAAACACATAAAAAAAGACCAAATATGTATTTTTAAGGGCTTATAAATACCGAGTGCGGGGAATCCAGAATTTACCAAATCTTTTGAAGTTTTTATAGTATTTTTAAATATTTATTTACTAGTCAAATTTTAAAATAATTTTGGCCACAAAGTGGGATAAAATTATATCCTTTGACCTTAAAGGTAAAATGAGAACCTCTCTCAAAGGAATGTGATGGGATTACACAATTAATTCCAGCATGATGAGTTAATTTAATAAATTTTTACTATGCATTAATATTGGATATGATCCTTTGGATGGATTGATTTATTTACTTCTCCATTTTTGATAACATGTAATGATATACATTGCTTGAATTATGTCAAGATGGCATACCACCACCGAAATAATCAAAGAGCATACACCATCACCACAATGGTTGTGAGATAGTTTATTAGTTTTGTTTTAAACTATCAACTATATTGAGTTTGCTTAGTATTCATTTTATTGTTATTAATCTTGCTAGTTGGGATTTCTATATCAAACTAACTATAATGATTTTTCCCACCATATTTGATTGTGGGTGTCTTTTGAATCATGACCTCGTTGGTGAATTTTGCTAGTCCTCTTATTGTCTTGGAAACTCATGTGTTTTATTTGATAGAGGACTAAATTTTTAAAAATGGGTTTTAATTTTATGTCATACTCCTTGAGTATTTATCTTGGTGCATATTGATATCCTTTTACATTAAGAATTTTTCACGCCACATTATTGTTTCTTGATTTCCTTAATGTTGCATTTTTATGACATTACATATTCACATTGTACTCAATATAAAATTAGTGATGATTGTTACACATTTTTACCTACTCATGTTAATTGAATTACAACATATCCTAACAACTTTTGGAGTTTGGATTTGTAATTGAATTAATAAGCCTTCATGGAAACACATCTTTTTTGACCTTCTCTTCTCACTCGAATGTCATTCAAGTTATATATTTTTGGTGGTTATGTTTTCTTCCATGTGGGATTTTGGGAAATGGAGAACATAATTAGGTAAGACCTATTCTATAGGGAAGTGTTGGGGAAAGTTAATGTTTTTCTTGTTTTAAAAAAGTTACTTTTCCATGAAGGTTATTTTTGAGAGATTAACAAAGCATGTTTTATGGGAGTTAGTTGGAAATATGGGTTAAGATATTACAATAATTGGTATGTATGGGTATAAAATAGAATACAAGAAGGAGAGTGTAGGTTGGAAAGAAGAGTAAGAACTTGTGAAAGAGAAAATGTACCTGGAATTTTTAGTGGAAGCTTATTACATGCATGTTTTTTTCATTTCTATCCTTTGTTTATTCAAAAATCAAAACTACCCATTTAGGGGTTTATGTAAATCATGTTGATTTTTTAAAAATTTACATTACAGTCCATTTATGGCTATCAAGAAAAAGGTGAAGGTATGTTTGAAATAACAAACACTTTATTAGTAAGTTACCTTAGTGATAGTGCTACAAATTTATCTACATGAGCAAACTGTTTGATCCTTGAAACATTTTGGCAATTCTTGGAGTGAATTTAATCTTTATAATACATGCCTCTATGAAATTTATAGAATTATAAATGGAGGAATATAGAATATTTGACCTAGTTGATTTCTTCATACTTGTTTTAGGAAATTCTCTAATTGATGCATAACTGATTTGGGTAGATTTGGGAGACCCTTGAGTGCTATTGGAATGATATTTGAAATAATAAATTCTAATGGAGTTATGTGAGTTTCAAAGTGATATTGAATTTATCATGTATCCTTTTTTAGGTGAAATATTCTAATAATGATGACCCTATGAAGATGAAACAACCCAATAAAGCTATTCATATAAAAATATAGTCAAATAAAGAAACATGGAAGGAAAGTATAGGTCATTCAAGATCGTAACCCATATCGTGACCATTTATAAACTCATGGACATGATATATGTGAAGTGAAACATATATTTATGGCATGAAGGAAATATGTTTTTTACTACTTTGTTTTGATAATATTCCTTGAATTTATGATAGAGTATAGTGTCAAGATAAGAAGTCATGGAAGAGATAGATATCTTGATTGAATTTTGAATGTGAGAATTTGTCTTAGTAAGGGATCATGGCCAAACGTGGAATTGCAAAAAGATATGTTAACGAAGTTTATTGTTTACAAGGTCCAACCTATACTATTAGACCTATTTTCCAAGTGGATTTTTCATCCATAAAAAAATTGAATGAATTTTTAGTATGTATGAGGTGTTTTGTAGTATAAATAAGAGCCATAAGAAGTGACATTGTGTAATGATTATAGATATATCTATTTTTTAGTATACGGATTTGAAGTGGTTGTAAATTAATGTGTGCATGAATGAATATAAGTCTAGATACTTCATCCTCATGTGAAGGAATCTCTATATTTGAATATTTTATAGGTGGTGTCAAAATAGTTTAGTATATATAACACACCTAATATTATAAATTGGATGGGTATCATCCACATAGGTTGGTGTTGGAGATGATGCATTATAACCCATATGTAATTAAATTTATTTGTTTTATTGAGAATGAATAGGTATTTAAATTAATAAACAATATCATATGTGGATTAGATTGATTAACTAAAACATGTTGGAGAGTATACCAAGGTCTTGTAGATAAATAGTCTTATATCGTCTTATTATATATATATATATATATATATATATATATATATATATATATATATATATATATATATATATATATATATATGTATGTGACATTGGTGATAATCAAAATAAAAGCATCGATAAAACATAGGTCATTTTTACTTTTTCATGTCAACAAAATAAGGTGATGGTAGTTGGATTAGATTATAACCCGAGTTTTTCACAAGATGATGCAATAGAGGCTAATAAAAATAGTTTTGTTGTTATGTAAGAGTGTTCATGAGAGTTACTATAGGAGAATATTGTGAAAAATTCACGGTTTAAATTTCTTTATATCATTTGGATTTCTTTTGTACGAGGGATTTTATTGGAATTTTTGTTACTAGGTAAACATGACGTCATTAGTCAAAAAAATTTCTTCCATGAGAATAGTCTCATAATGTGAAATTTTGGCATAGATCCTCTTAACATGTACAATTAGAAACATAAAATGTTCTTATATATTCCAACTAAAGCTTGTGATGAATACTTCAATCTAATCATTCTCATCAATGTGTTTAAGCCTTTGTGAAGGAAAATTTTATATCATAACACATAATACATAACCCTTGATGTGATTGTTGATTGATTTGAGTGATTTATGAAAAAGGTAAGTGTTTTCCAATATTTTTTATAAATGAGTAAGAAACATATAAGCTATATCCTGGAATGCCCTTATAAACTTGGGGGTGTAGAAAACCAATAAAGTTCTATTCTTTGAAGTTACATGGAAAAACTTTGGTGTGTAAGGTATCTTCATAAATTTATTCCATAGAGGAGAGGAAGTCCTGAAGGAATGAATGTGCTATTTTGGATTAGTTTTTCCATTGAACGAGAATTATGGTTGATCAAAGAAAGGTGCTAATGGATAATCGGGAACGTCTATTGCTAATGGATAATTGGGAACGTCTAGTGCTAATGGATTATTGAGTAACCTAGTGGATATTGTAGTGATTTGTGATCAATTTCACAATATGAGAGATATTTATTGTTGCATTTTTGTAGTTGTTAGGGATAGGTATTAAAAATAAGTTCTTGAAACATATGAGATAAAGTAGTTCCAATGTAGAATCCATGTAATGTGTAGGTATAATAGCTTGGGAAACTATGCCTCGATGCCCAAATAAGTGAAAAATTATATGTTGGCAATTCTTAATTATGTGCATGAGTATTGGCATGAAAGGAGGAAGGATATCCTATATAAGGTGTATTGTTATCACTTAAGGGTTATACTTAAGTCTACCTTATATTAGCCTTATCAAAAATTATCTTTTGTTTTTGGGCAATATATAGAAAATGAGGCACTTATGTAGGATTGTATCTCATGAATTGTTATAATTTTTTTGATCATGGTATCATCATGATACATTTATCTAAGTAAGTTTATGGAGGAGGATTCATTACTACTAACCATCAAAATAATGAAGAAAAATATTATTTTAAGAAAATTTATAGGACACATGATTATACCAATTAGATTTAGAACTATAATACCTAGATGAAAAGCATAAAGCCCTTGATTATGTATGATATTAACTAAACATGTTGACAAAAATTTAGTAAAAAAGCTAAGACTTCATTATTTATATATATATACTAAATGTGTGAAAGAAAAGGAATAAAGTAATACAAAATATATCTAAATATCTTAAACAATGTTTTTTCTAATATATCAAATATTCAAACTCTAAAAAATAGATAATTAAAAGTGTGAGTTAGGGTTGGATAAAATTTCATTGATATTTTTTTGGTAAAATGCGTTGGTGATTATGAGGTTATAATTTGGTCATGAAAGAAGAGATATGGATTTGTGTAAATTTTTGTGGTCTAGCGAAGATGTGAAGGATTAATTTTTCCCTACTTTGGATGAAGTCATTTATTTGTAGTTCTCTTCTATGTGTGGTTTTAATGTATGTTGGGTTGATATAAACTTTGGATTTTACAAAACTAGTTTCGTATGTATTAAGATCATTTTTTTTTATTCAAACATATGAAATATTTCTTCTATATGGCTAATATATGGATTCTTTCCTCTTAAAACCCTATCATCCTCTCTACTTGAAGGACTGAAACAAGTTAGTCCTTAGTGGTCAAGATTCCTTGACCCCATGCTAAATTGAGAACTACCTACATAGGAATATTCCAAAGAGGCTTCAAACCAATTTAGTTTTAACACACAAGGAATGTGTGGAAAATTTATAATAAAAACATGTTTAAAAATGAAGAGCCAAATACAAAAGTTTTGTAATTTATCAATGATATTTGATATAGAATGTATCTTGTGATAATTACCTAGGGAATCCTAAGTAGATGTATTCATACTTTAATAGTTGGTTAATGTTATTAAGAGAGTGATATTAAAATTAGGTGCTCTCTTTTAATCCCTTTCCTAGGAAAAATATTAGAGAGACCCTTTTAATGGGTAGGGTGATTGTACTTTTATATATGACTTATTGTGAAATGTTTTCCTTCTAAATTGGATCTTGGTGAACTTGGAGAACTCGTACATTTGAAAACGTCATTGGTAAGTGAGTGGAATCAACAAAATATTTCCAATAGGATTTTTTTGGCAAGTTTATCCCTTAGATGAGACTATGTCATGTGAAGGGGAAAATTATATTATAATATTTAAAGAAGGTGGCCATATGTCCTAAGGTATGTTTGACAGGTCAAAACTAAGTAAAGAGTTTGAACTAATGTCCAAGGAGCGTTGAAATGATAAAGATGCATGCGGGAATCGGTCATTAATTATATACAAAAGGAGAAATGGATTATGACAAATTTCAACGATAATTTCGAAATTCCGGTGGTCCATATTTAGAGTACTATGAATGCCAACAAAAGGTATGACACTTATGACAAAGAATGAAATCATATTCTCCAAAAATTGAAACAATGTACGCATTACCTTTTATATAGAGAGTTTATATTGTTGATAGATAATAAAGTGTTGAAATATATAACTTTTAAAGTTAAGTTATCCCCTAACCATAGGTTTGGTAAGTGCGTCTCATTTCTCTACAACTATAATTTCATAGTGTAATGTATGTTAGTGAAAAAAAAATGTAGTACAATAGTAGTTGATGCTTTAATTAAGAGATGTCAGTTACTAGTTATAATTAGTTAATTAAGTTGTTGGGTTTGAATAAATGAAGGAAAAATATGTAGTTGATCCTTATTTCAGGTCAAATTATTGAGGCTCTTAGTTTGGGAGATATAGGTAAATTTATTTGTGAGGAATATTTATCGCTCGATAGATTTGTATTTAAGGAAATCAAACTTTGTATTCCTATTAAGTATGGGCGGAAATGATGATTCGGTAAATGCACTTGAAAACGAATAGGAGGTCACTGAATCATAGAGACAAAAATTACACCTTGGTGGTGACATGTTTTTCTAGACCGAAATGAGGAAGGATGTAAGTTTTACGTCTCTACTTACAAGATGTCAAGTATCTAAATGTGAACAAAAAAATTGTTTTATAAACATTACTAATGTTTAAAGAGCGATGAATTGATATTTTAATAGTTTTTGTTTTACAATTACATCATACTTGGAGAGGTAATTGTTCTATTTTTATCGTGGTGAACCAATTATTTAAAATAGCCCATTTTATTCCATGTAAATGGGATACTCCTAACATGACTTCCTTTCTAATCAATCTACGACATTTGACTCCCTTTCATAGAAATATAATTATTTTTATAACAGATTTTATTATTAGAAATAGATCCTCCATGAGTTCACAACTACTTTCGCTAAGTCAATATCAACAATACATTCACTTCGAATAATTCTACATCACAAATATTCCCACACATTTATAGACTTCATGAATTTAAGATTGGACTTTATTGACGTGTAAGTTGACACAAAAATGAGAAAATAAGATTGAAAAAGAAGGGAGGAAATCCTTGAGGCACCAAAATTTTGGGTAAAAGGGGTTTAGAGAAAAGGGTAAGAAGCTGTATAAGTGTGGATATGATAGATCATAATTGGATAAGTATTGTATTTAAAAATTGATTTTAAAAGTAAAGAAACAATGATTTTAATATTAAAAAATACCCAAAATTATATAACGGAAAAAAATATTTTATAAATTTATAAATATTTTAAGTTGATTTATAATATTTTCAAGTATATAGAAAATAACATTCTAAAAATAAAAATAAATATAATCAAACAAAAAATCAAAATCTAAAATATATATATATATATATATATATATATATATATATATATATATAAAATCAAAAATCATAAAAATATACATAACATTATAAAAACATATTAATATTTAAATAATTAAAAAGAACATACCTAGAAGAACCTAATTTAAATCATTAATCAACAACCAAACACCCTTCAACATCGTAACCGTTAACTAGTATTGTACCATATTAAGTCTACACTTTGTAAGCCAATAGATAACCATTATCAAATTCTAGAAACATTGTGTGGGGAAGAAAGCATCAAAAATTGAATATCATTCGAGGATATTGAAAGTGGAGAATAAGATGGCCTTAAATAATTAAAAAAACTAGAAAAGGAGTGAACGACCACCAAACCTCAATAGATATATGAAAAGAAAAGGAAAGTGAATATTTATTCAATATTCAAACATTCAATATGCATTTAGAAAAAAAAGGTTGGGACAATAGTAAAAGTTTGATTCTTAAAAACTCAGTCCCAACGTATTTCAATATTCAAATATTCAATATGCATTTGAAAAATTTCAAAGGAGGAAAGAGAATATGAGTAGAAACATATTCTTAAGATTTAATTAGTTGAGTTTATTTAGTACTATGATGTTTTTAAAAAATAGGAAAGAGAATATAAATAATAAATATACGTAAAAGTTTAAATGGTTGCATTGTTGTTCGGTATTGTTTTGTAAAAGAAAATTTAAATATAGGAAAGAAAATCTAAGTACCAATTATATTTGACAGTTATAATGATTATGTTGATAAGTTGGTTATAAAAAGACTGACGGACATTCTAAATAGTTATATTTAATGTTTAACAAGTTTATATATATATATATATATATATATATATATATATATATATATATATATATATATATATTTGATAAACATATAATATAAAGATGTAAGAGTCAAAGCTTATTATATTTATTCATTCGTAAACTAAAAAAATGATTGTAATATTTATAGATATTATATTATGACACTAGTCCCATAATTATATCATATGATAAAATTTGGAGGTCATTTTTCTTTCAATGTTTAAGTTTTTACCCCAATCTATAAGTACAACTAAAATGAATGAATTTTGAGAACAAATTAAAAAATTAATAATAAACTTTCTATTCTTAAAATCAAAATGAAGATGTAAATATGCTGAATTAAGTTATATGCACCAACATATATATTGATGTGATAAGAAAGTATATTATTCTAAAACTAGCCATTAACTTGCATTTTGTTCATAGTCAACATTCATATCACCAAAATGAGATGGAAACATAACACTATATTAAGTTGATATGTAAAAGAGCAATTTAATTATTACTAACTTTATGTGTTCATTAAATTTTGTAACAATACTTATAATGTGTTTTATTTAATTTTTTTATTCTTAATGATTTAAAAATTGATTGTAGACACTTAACTATTCGAACATCATTCAAATATTCTTTGATTTAATCCTCAACCCAAAAATTAAGTAGGCCAATAATGTCTACACCACCTATAACTAAAGCCTTCAAACCCCTCATGGATATATGAATCATCAAATTTACTACATAGGTATCTGAAAATAAGTTATATAAGAACCACACAAGAGGTGCGCCATACATTACAGAATTCAACTCAAGAAACAAATCACAAAAATCATCTGTAAAAGTGGTAAATATAATTAAATATTTTTTAGGTTCCCAAAACAAACTTTTCTTGTTCATGTGTGTTGGTTAAGGATCATTAAGATTTGATATTCTTTCGTGAGGATGGATTTTAGAAAATGACCTTAATAATGAGTTCCACGTTTTAAATGTGGAAGTCACATATGTTTGAAGTGACTATTCTGAATACAATATACAATTATGTGCATGTATGCCATCTACAACCTATTTATTTCCCACAAAAAAAATTAGATATTTTTTTCCAACTTTTGTATTTATGAACATAGGATGTTTTTCAACATTGTTAACACATTGTGACCTATGTTTCATTAATGTTGATCTGGATTGAGGTGAAACTTGATGGAAAACACACTAATGATGGTGCTTAATGTGTTATAATAATCAATCCAAAATGAATAAGTTATTAAAACAAAATAAATTTATTGCAATTTTCAAAATGTATACATATTTGAAAATTCCATAAAATATATGTACACACTGGAGATCTATCTATTTATTCAAAACAAGTTGCTTTATAACTATACATTAGATAATATAAAAAAATGCTAAAAAAATATTAAGGATTTTGTACGGAAACCAAAAGGTCATCGTACATGGAGACCATTCTAATCCATCTTAAGGATGAATTGAAGAATATAGAAGTGGAGAAAATTTGAAATATATCTTATTATTACTATTCTTTTATGTAATGTTCCTTGTTTGGGGTCATATCTCCTTGCTTATTGACAAGATTTACTAACCACATGGGTTTTTGGAAAGATAAGGAAATGAACTTAAAAAAATTCTATGACGATAGAATTTCATCTATTTGATCCGAAAACGGTTAAACAAAAATTAACTCGCTTCTCTATTTTTGGGTACTTAATTATTTGTTCTCAAATCACTACTAGAAGTAGGCTCATTTATCCGCATTGTTACCCAAAAAAACATCATTTTGTGGAAATTTTGTGGATTATCAACATAAAATGGATAACTTCTATAAAATACAATGTAGAATTTCTACAATTTTACATAAATATCATTTAAATTTGTTAAATACCCACGTTCAAAAAAATTGATTGTGAAAAATTAACATTTTTACAGGTTTTCAAACAAATTTTCTAATTTTTCATAAATTAAATTTAACCTTAGGAAATATTCACATTCTTCGAATTATTTCATGAAATATTACATATCTTCTTCATTTTTTTTTTTTGAAAATTTGGACATTCATAAATAGAATTATAATTAGTGTACACAAATGAAATATATAGTATTATGATTTGAATTTTTGACTTCACATTTAAGGTTGTAATTTTTTCAGAAAATTTATTTATTTTGGAATATTCAATATATCTCATGTTGACCCAATTTTTAATAGAAAAAAATGTTTACAACATTATAAAAAATATATAGATTGAAAAATAATAAATATTGAACGCCATTAAAATGACCACTCGAGACCTAAAGAACAACCTAGGTTTAGATAGAAAAATTATGGAATATTTTTTTTTGAAAAGTGTGACCACTACTAGGCTTTAAGCAACAGTTGTCATAAAGAAAGATTCAAAGTCAATTATAATTAATAAATAAAATTTTCCCATTATAACAAATATTAAATCCACATAAGAAAATTGATGAGTGTAATTAATCCAATATAGTTAAATTTCTCTTAGGTGTTAATTTAATAAATAATTAAATTAACACTATATTTAAATGTTCCTTAATTAATTTTAGAGGGTCAAAGGGGCCAAAACAATTAAATGCCCAAGGTATTTAATTTTACTAGGTCTAAACAATAACCAAGGTCCTATTTACATGGGTTAGAATAATTTTTTTTTTCTCTTATTCCCTAGCATGACCCTTCAAAAAGATCAACCTGTGCTTTAAAGTTACTCACGTAAGTTAAAAAGGGGTAATTTCCCACTTACCCACTCTTAGACTCATCTTTGTACTTCAACCTGATTTTTCACATATTTAACGCACTTAAGGCTTCCAAAAAACATTTCCATTAGATAGGAAATTTCTTCCCCTTTCCAATGATATAAAGAAGTCCTCCTAACTCTTCATATTTCTTAAGTTACAGTAGCCGACATGCAGGGAGGAAATTTTTCCCAAAGGCGGGCCTAGGGAAGAAAATTTTCCCAAAGGCGGGCTGGTGGAGACTTAAGATTTTTCACCCTTTTTTAAAAGGTAGAGTTTGAAGGTGCAGGCCCGAGAACTCGCAGAAGTATATATATTTTTCAAAAGAAAATTATGCGGGGTTGTGGGGCTCAGCAGAGGAACTTGTGACTTTTTGCATTCTTGCAAAAAGTACCCTAAGTAATTTTTGGGCTTGCGGATCGGATTTGCAAAAAATTCCTGTCTTTTTTTTTTACAGTTAATTTTTTTTGAAACCAACCGAAGTAAAAAAACTTTAGAACGACATAAATTTTGACTGGAAGCTAGTATTTGGGCAAATGAGGACTTTTTAGAAAGGGATGGAACTTCAATTTGCATGGAAAACTTCAAAATTAATTTTCAGCAAACTTAGATGAGTGAATTTTAAGAAAACGTCTTTCCTGCCATAAAAATATGAACTGAAATTTTTCAATCTACCCGAGTTGGTCTAATTCGCTATTATTTCTCCTTCAATACCCCAAACCGACGCGTGAGAAACATAATTGAAAGATTTCTAATGGATTACGAGGATTAATTGATTACTATATTGAGATTTCAATATGATTTTTTTTTTCATTTCAGTGAAATGGCATTATTATGCCTATTATCCGATTACTGGAGTTTTGAATAAATTACTAGGGAAATGTAGTTGTTTTATGATGTGCTTTATTCATCCTTAGTTCATTCCAAGGTTTCATTTTGTCTTTCAAGTTACAGAGTACTACTGTATATTTTCTAATATTTATTTGTAGGCTTTACAAAGAATCCAAATGGAAAAACATACTTAAGCCCAAATTGATCTAATTTTCGTTATCATACTTTAGATATTTAAGTTCATTCCATTCCAATTTTACAATGCTTAACTTTACTTTAATCCATGTGTGAAAACCCAAAATATAGTTCTACTTTGAAAACATGCATTTCAAATGAAATAGAGAATGTAATATTTCTTCATACGTATTTTATTTTTTTCTTTTTATTTTCAAACAGAGATTTCACAATATATTTCAAACACAGATTTCAAATGAAAACCATACCATTTGTGGTAATTAAAAAACTTCTATTGAACTCCAATAATTATTTTACAACTTCCTTTTTCATTCATCAAATACAACTTACAAAATATACATCTCTCACATTCAAATGTAGGTTCCATTTCAAAAACATAAAGCAACTTTCCACCACAAATAATGTTACAATGCCATCCACTTGAAGTGGGAAATTTCACAATAAGGAACCCAAGGAGAAACTACAAAATTTGTCTTCATCCTCAGCTCTAGAACAACAAGAAGATCCACCATATATCTTTTGATCACAACAAAAAAGGAGGAGAGGAAATGCTCTCCACCTAACCAAGAATTCCAAGTCATTAGCCCCCGAGCCCCAACCACAAAGCAATAAGAAATGTATTTCAACTCATGGCAACAAATTGGCTTCCACAACACAAAACAATTTGCAAAAATAGAACACAATCCAAATACATACTACGTTTTATAATCGTAGGAAGAAAAAAAAACTCGTGCTTCATCATGCACAAGAAAAAGGAGCAAGACCTATGGGGGAAATTGCTTATACCTTCCAATGGGGAAATGGGTGTCCACCTTAAAATAAGCCCGCATATATATATATAATTTCAAAACCCCTACTTGACCTTATGCCTTCCCCAAGTACCCCTTATACCTCCCATTCTCTTATGCCTCCCCATACTCTTATGGCACCCCATAATGAGTAAAGAAATGCAAATTATTTATTTTACAAGGTGGAACCCAATCCTAAACTCCCTCCACAATAACACTTATACCTCCCCCAAAACTCTTATGCTCCCCACAAGATATCCCCATTGTGTTCTCCTAAACCATACCGAGGCAATCTACCCAACCAGCTAACAACATACCAAAATATTCAAGCATTCACATATGCATAAATAAAAGGAGAATATTATAAAGAGTCAAGCTCCTACCTCTTCATGGTAGATTTTGCTCCAAAGGTTCAATAATAAGATTTTTCCAATCCATACAATCCCAAAGCTCCAAAAATACACAAGCATTCAACAAAATCTCTAACTCTCTTCCAAATTACAAGAACTCAAAACCAAAAGAAGTAACCAAAAATGAAGTCACCAAATGAAGTAACCCCCAAAATAGCAAAAGAATTCGAATAAATAGAAAAGGGAGGAAGGAGGATGAGGTGGCTCCATGTAGGATGCTATATCACTCATCCTCCATTCCACCTCACAAGTCAACTTCAAACTTCTAAGCACAATTAAAAATGTGGGTGAATGGATGACATTTTACTTACACACACACAATCCAAGTCCACACCCCAAGGACCAAAATTAATTTCATGCAAGAAGGTGCAAAAAAAGACTTACAACTTGCCTTCCCAAAATACATAATAAGGCCTAGTTTTGACTCCCCAACTCATAGGTAGGGTTTGTGTATCAATTTAAGAGGATGTGGGACAAGTTTAACTTGTCCCACAAGCCTCCAAAATCAGCCCCTAAGGACAGATCCGAATTTCGAAAGGAAGGTGGAGTGTTTCACACTCAAAATTACTTACACATTACTTACAAAACATAATCCAAGAGCTATCAACACTAATAAATGCATTTTTTTGACCCATTTTAATTTATTTAACAACATGATTTCTCACTAATCTAGAAAAAATAAAAAATACATCACTAAAATCCACATACTAAATTTAAACAAAGGAACTAAATAAAATAATACACATAACCCCTTGGTCACATTCAAAGGTGATTCCCCCATGGGGACCCCTAACATCAATTCAAACACACACACATAACAAATACACATTTCCATGGTGACCCTTGTTGAATTCATTTAGGATTCCAATGTGGTTGGTCTCCAATCCCCGATGTTTGTTGTGACATGTTTACCTATAAAACAAAAATACCTCCTTCGGCCTTGTGGCCACATCAAATCATCCAATATAATAATATAATATATATAATATATCCATATATATATATATATATATATATATATATATATATATATATCCAAACATCATCAAGCAAGTAACGACATCATTTACAATTTCCTCAATAACCATATGATCATAAAATTAGTTCAATTTTCTAGGTTTACTCAATATGACAACATATCACATGTACAAACACACAAACACACACACACACACACACACACACACACAACCATGCCAAGAATTATATCAACATCAATATAAAATGTCTCTAATAATCCACATGCATCATATATGAATCAAATCAACCATAGTCCATGATCTCTAATGTCTGACATCATACCAACTCAAAAGCTATAGTAATGTCCATAAGTATATTCAAAAAGTATCATAATCAATAAAAAAAGTGTCAAAGGGAACTCGGGCACTACATCCCCCTCCCCTTAGACTCGACATCCTCCCGAAGTCACTTTCTGAAGTCACTAGGAATAGGTGTGGAAACCTAACTCATAGCAAAAAGTAGCATTCTCCCATGTAGCCAAAGTCTCATCATATTTGTCCCACTGCACTCAAACCTGGTCAATATTTCTACCTCGAAGGCCCAGTTCCTACGATCTATAATGCAAATGGGATCCACCATCACCTGCCCTTGATCCTACACCTGCAATGAGTTCCAATCTAGCACATGAGAAGGATCTACAATATATCTCCTAAGTACATAAACATGAAACACATCATGGATGCAAGACAAGCTAGGTGGAAATGCTACACGATAGGCCAAAGGATTGATACGCTCCAAAACCTCAAAGGGACCTATGAATCTAGGAGCTAACTTAGAACCTTTTCTGTAATGGATATGTATCTTATGTGGTCTGACACGAAGGAAAACCTTCATGCCCACATCAAAACTACGGTCAGTCCTATGTTGAGCTGCAGCCTTCTTTTGTCTGTGATGTGCCTCCTGCATTCTTTGTCTAATCATAACCACATGCTACTCCATGTCCTGTAATAAAGCTAGCCCAAGAGAAACCCTGTCCTCTAACCTATCCCAACTAAGAGGTGTCTTGCACTCTCTTCCATACAAACACTGAAAAGGAGCCATGCCTATCGAACTCTAAAAAATGTTACTATAGGAAAAATCCACCAAGTATAAGTACTCCTTCCATCTAGACTCGGTGAGCCACAACATACATCCTAAGCATGTACTCTAGGAATCTGATTCACCCGCTCGGTCCCCGCTAGTCAGGTCTCGGGGTGATACACCGTGCTGAAATTGATCATCGTCCCGAGGGCATGCTGCATAGTAGTCTAAAAGTGGGAAGTATACAGAGGATCGTGGTCACAAATGATCTTCCACAGAATCCCGTGCAATCTAACAATCTCATCTAGATATAATCGTCCCACTACACTAGATGTATAGGTGGTCTTCACCGAAAAAATGGGCCACTTTTGTCAATTTATCCACCATGATCGTGATGACATCGTGGTGGTATCTTGAAATTGGTAGACCAATAATGAAGTCCATGGAAATGGTGTCCCATTTCCATTCCGTATAACATGTAGAAAGAGAAGCCCAGACTTTCTAACACTCAAACAAGGTGACATAAACTAAGCCATGTCTCTACGAAGCCCCGTCCAATGATACAACTATCTCAAGGTAGCATGCATCATTTTCACCCCAAGATTAGGGATAATTTTAGCGGCGAATATTCATAATATGGTGAAATTTTCATTTTAGGAAAATTTGAAAAGGTGAATTATTCGGAGTGGGTCGGTGTCCTGTTCACCTAAAATATATAGTATATTTTTTTGGGGGTCGGCTTCACCTTCATTTGAAAACATCTCCTATAAAAACCTAGCTGATTCACTGGGTAGTATACCTCAAGTAGCTTAACAAATTACCAATACTGTGAAATTTGAACTCGCATACCCTTAAGCACCAGAGATTCAGATTACTGTTAGCCTGTGATTGTTGATGCGTGACAAATGTAGTGTTGACGCATGACAAGGGCATTGTTGACGCACGACAACAGCTATACTGACGCACGATAGAGGAAGTGTTGACACGTGACAGAGGAAGTGTTGATGTGTGACTTGGGTAGTGTTGACGCATGATAGTATATTCAGATAGTGGATGCGCAGCAGGAAATGGGTTGTTGACGCGCGACAAGTGCAGAGTTGACATGTGACAAAGACCTCAGACAGGGGATGCGTGACAAGACCTCGACACTAGACAATGTCGCTACTTAGTTCTTTTTCTTGACGCAGACTCTTTTCAGAATAATGGAAGGTGCCAGCTCAAAGAATACGAATAACCTAAAAGTAAGTAAGAAATCTCAGAAATCACTCTTCAAGTATTTTGGAAACTCTACGGATACAGATATTGTAAATACCAATCATATAGATGCCACCACAAAGAATCAGAATACTGACTGTGTGGAAGGTATTATTGAGGTGGACATGCATTCTGCATAGTATCAAAGTCAAACAAATGAAACCTACGATAATATGCCAGATCTTGAAGATATTGTTCCTATTGGGGTGCAACCAGAAGTGTAGCTAGATATCACAGATACAAACACTCAGCAAAATGGAAGACAAAAATCAAAATCAAACTCCGGTCCAAGAAAGAGGAAACCAGGTGATTGTGATATTGCTCAAAATTCTACTAAAAAAGTAAAGCATTGAAAACGAACAAGAATATGTGGACCATTGGCAGGACATAAAAGTTTGATTGGGCATCTAAATTTCTTTTGTTGAACCTGTACAATCATCTAATTATGAAGAAATCCCATCTCGAATGTACATGTACAATATGTACGTGGAAATTGGGAAAGTAACAAAAATGCAAATCAAGCTTTGACACTATAGAAAAACATTGTGGAAAACAATATTTAATCAGTAATGGGGCGGATGGCCAGAAAATCAAAACACATAGGTGGAAAACTAAAAAGAATGCATGCATGTTAGATATGCAACGCAGAATATGAGGCAGAGAGAAAAAACACAGACATCTATTGGAAAAGGGAGGAACGATCACATCACATATTGGTAAGATGAAAGAAACAAATTTACATGCAAAATTCATACAATTCTCTACTCTTTTTCAAATACTAAAAAAAGGAAGAATGATTTCAGATTTCCTCGATTTCAAAGTTTTGTATCAATTTAATGGAATGCTAAATGTACCTCAGTCTCATTGGTCTGAAAGTAGTGGATGGGAAATGGAAAAATGCCTCTCGATGATAGAGAAGGAAGATTTGAAAGAAAATGTAAAAAAGCAAACTTTATCTCTCTTTCAATTGATGAAGTGACAAGCAATGACAACACCACATGGGTATGTATCAACATCTATACTTTAGAAAATCATATAAGGACACCTCATCCGTGGGTGTTATGAAAATGGTTGAAAACTACAATGCTGAAAACCTATATAAAATAGTTGTTTCTCATTTGAAAGATGTTGCTGGAATGAATGATTATGAAATTGCTACGAAGTTGGTATGCGTTGGAGCATATGGTGCATCTGTTATGCAGGGTCACTGAACAGGGGCTCATGTGTTAGATTACAAACAACAATGGCCCCATATATGCTACCAATTCACCGTATGGCTCACACTGAATGAATTTAGCATATAAAATGGTAAGAAACCACGAAAATGTTGCTAAATTATAAGACCTTATAAGAGAACTTCATGCCTATATGTCAAGCAGCCCAAAGCATTTTCTCGAGTTTCAAAAATTTGCAATTGGAATTACAGATGGCAAAAAACTTCTAAAGGATGTGGAGACTAGATGGATCTCTTTGTATGAACCTGCATGCAGAGTTCGTGAGGAGTATCCTTCATTGGTTGGTTTCATGCACAAAT
The DNA here is from genome assembly GCA_018340775.1 of Taxus wallichiana var. yunnanensis. Classification (NCBI taxonomy): domain Eukaryota; kingdom Viridiplantae; phylum Streptophyta; class Pinopsida; order Cupressales; family Taxaceae; genus Taxus; species Taxus wallichiana. The sequence goes on from CM031243.1 coordinate 831,568,268, forward strand.
ACCGTCATGAAGTTGATAGGGCAAGGGACTTGTTGTTCCGTTTAACTAATTTGGAGACATTGCTTACATTGGTTGGTATTCTTCCAATGTTAAAGGAGATCAATACACTGATGAAGCATGCACAGGGCAGATTAATCTATATTGTGGATTTTATACGGATGAGAAAAATGGTATGTCAAAGTCTTGATATATTGTATTGTTCCCAGGATAGTTTTGATGCACCTGTTTTTGAAAATTGGAAAGATTTATTAGATCTTAAAAATCCTAACACCTTTTTGAGATTTAATATCCACGATCACCTCTGCATCACTGTTAATGGGAGGGAAATACCAATGCACATTTTGTAAAAACATCAAGATATTACAGGATCAGAACGAGAAGATGTTCCCATGACACATAATTTGTTTGAGTCTGTTATAGTTGAAACAAGAATAAAGCTTAAAAAAATTTCAGAAACCTTGTCATCAGAAATTAGGGAACGTTTCTGTAAAGATAAAATTTTGGAAGCCATGGGTGTGATGAATCCTAATTTTTGGAATACTGAAGGTGGCCATGTGCAGACTTTGTCAGAAAGCATTTCCATAAATCAATGGGTACAATAATGGAACAATTTACAAAGACGTCAGAGCTCAAGGGTATGGAAATCAAAGGTATACTGAATGTCGATTTATTAAAGTTTCAGTCAACAAATTTTGCAACAACAATGAGGAACCAATATAAGAATTTAGATCAACCTTCTGAAAGTGGTGCTATTACAAGGCTATGGTGAGGAATCTATCAAAGTTCTATCTTACAAGAAGATATCAGTGAATATTTCAGATTATATGAGTTATGCCAAACAATGATTTTGGGGTCTGTGGAGGATGAAAGGGTTTTCAGTGCATTTTCATTTATAAAATCAAAACTGAGAAATAGGTTGGATAAAAATCTGGAAATTTGCATGAGGTGTTATGTTTCTCGATACTCCATCGAAACCTTTCCGTTCGACAGAGAAATTGCACATTGGAATTCCCTTTATGAAAGAAGAGGTGTGAATAATACAGCTACAAGTACAAATATTCCCAACCTTGAGAGTGTAATTGGTTCTTCGTCACATTCTACAGAAGACAACATCGAGTTTGATGAAGTTGTTGATAATGGATTGTTTCAACTTTAAATAGGTATCTTCTTTATCTATCTTTTATCTTTATCATTAAAGATGTTACAGTCTATATATCTATATACTAAAATTGTCGAAAAATGTCTGCAATTCACCCATCTATCTACTAATCCATTTCTCGTGTTGGGTTTTTTTAAAACACGTATCTAGCTCATTACCAGTGGCAGTGATGATTTCAACTTTAAGGAGGTATCTTTTTCCCCTTAATCTTATTCTTTGTTACTATTCATTTTTTTCAGCTCTGGTTATCATTAAAGATGTTACAGGTCTATGTATTTACATTTAGTTAAATACAATCTTTTCTTTTTTTTTTTGAAAACGTGGGTTGACATCCGTCCGAAAGTCATTACTTCTCGGGACTGACAATGTCAGGCAACTCACCCATCTATCTACTAATCCATTTTTGTGTTGAATTTTTTAAGACAAAGATCTAGCACATTACCGGTGATGATTTCAATTTTAAATAGGTATCTTCTTCAACATAATCTTATTGTTTGTTACTTTACATTTTTTCAGCTCTTGTTATCATTAAAGATGTTACAGGTCTAATTCTATATATTTACATTTATTTAAAGATATTGTTGGTCTATATATTTAAAGATGTTGCTGGCACTTCTCAGGACTGACAATGTTAGGAAACTCACCCCTCTATCTACAATGTCAGGTAAAACAAACCCTGTCATATACGCAAGATTTCACAGCAATCTAATACGCTTACCCTTGATGATTTCACAGCAATCTAATACGCAAGAGGTAAGCTAAACCCTATCATATTTGCAATTATGTTTAATTTCTTACCAGTGATGATTCTTTCTTGATTTCTTAGAATTATATATATCATATCATAAAATTCCTCATCATCCATATATATCATATCATCACCATATCATTATCATATCCTGAGTCCTGACACTACAATTATTATTAACACAATTCTATTCATTCTAATGTCATCTATATCCATTATAACACATTCCATTTATTTATCATCTTTATCCATTCTAATGACATTATGATCATATCGTTACAAGTATAGAGAATAATTATCTTAAAACAAGTTCAAAATTCTAGAGAAGAAGATTTACTGTGCTTGATGATAAATCTACGTCCACATTAAATTGATCATCGTCCATATATATCATATCATTATCGTCATTCATCATCTTTCATCATCATCTATCATTAATTATCAATTATCATCATTCATCATCTACGTCCACATACAATTCATGACAATGCAAGTAAACAAGAAACATACATATAATTCATGATAATCACCATCTAATGCAATTAAAATTAAAGATTGTATATAAATCCATATAATTAAATTCAAATACCATAGTACATACTCAATAGTAGAAGTTTTCAAATTCAATATTTAAAGTTTCCTCAACAATAAAATTTTCTAGTTTTCAAAACCTTGTTTTTCTTTATCCAATTCTACTCCTCTGCTCTCTTCCCCAACGGCTTCTTCCACTGTGGCTGTGTACCTCTTTTTCCCCAACACCAAAATAACCCTAAACTTATAAAACCTTCTACATCACTATCCCAAATTTTTAAAAATTCTTTCTTCTTGATTTGTCGCATCTCCATACGACAACAAATTTGATCATTACAGAACGTATAAACTATCCTTCGCTGCTTGATAATTTTCATAACAACTAATAATCTCATTGATAAGAACCTTATCCCTTCTCTCCCATTCTATAAGCTGATTGATATGAGGAAGAATAAACTCACTGACATGGGATTGACAATCATAACCAATTAAGTTCTCCAAAGGAAAAGGTGGCAACTGTTAACTTGTTAGTGTTGAAATGAATATCATTTTAATTCAGATTTCATTTCACCTTGCTCCCCTGGCCTAACTACCTCAAATTGTCTCAGCCAGTTTTTTCTGGCCTCTATCTTCTTCCTGCTGAAGGCCAGCTCAATTGCATCTCCATCTTTCTCATCAACCCACACAAAATATTTTTTGTGCTTGTCCAGATCTATGAAATACTCCTTGCCCTCTTTAGAAGTACTTGTGCCCAAACCCTGTATGGTCCAAGCAACAAGTGATACCTAATCAGCAAGTGAACAAAACCAGAACTTAAAAACATATAAAGAGAAAACAAACTAGCATTACTTTGTAGTACTTTATGGTCCAGCCAGTTATCGATCCACTCAATGATTCTCTCCAAGCTTCATACTCAGGAATGGTGTAAAAAGATAACACAAAAATTAGACATGGAGATACATAACCTCTGGAGGCTTAAAAACAAATATAAAGAGTCTCAATACACTCAACCAAATATAGGGGGAACATTTACCCTGACAATAGGAGTGATAAATTCCACAAAAATTAAGGAATTTTAAGCAGTGATGGCTAGTTATGGTGTATGAAATTGATCAGCAATCCTTTGATGTGGGAACCATCATGGTCCTTTAAGAGACAAAGGACAAGTCAAAAAGGATCTCACTAGAAAGGATGTGTCAGAATTAAGCAGAAACTAAACAGCGCTAGAAAAAAATCATGTACCTGGTCTGTCATTATCATCAGATGGCCATATCTTAAAGATTTAATGCTGTCATATATTTTATCTTCCTGTAGACCAAGGATTTTTTTAATATTTACTATCTCTTTATTCTCCATTTGTTGGTGAGTGGTAGCTTCCCTTACATTGAGCAGCTTACCTCCGAGAGGAAACACACCATAATAATCTTGACCAACAACAGATATTCCTACCACCTGATAGGATAAAGATAACTAAAATAACAAAAAATTAAATTGGAAAGTGATGTCGAAACATGTCACAATACTACCAAATTCAGTATTCACATTTCCCTGATTCAAGGCACAAACACTTATAGTGAGAGCCTTGGTTGAGTCACCCTCTTATTAAAGTACATTGATCAAATTCTTCCCCCTGCTTGATTTGCATCATCAAGTTTGGGAACATCAATTAATTTCCCCTTCTTGGTTCCATCAGTTTTCTTAAGATCTTTTTTTAGTTTAAACTCTGCCCACGCCAGTATACTTTCAAGTACACACTTTTCCAATGCACTCATCGATCAAACAAAGTTACAAAAATTACGCGTGCCAATAAAGCCGATGATGCACGTCGGTCCAAGACCATTGACGTTCCATTGACGCACGTCAGGAGTGATTATTGATGTCTTGTTGTCGCACGTCACATTCTACAGAAGACAACATCGAGTTTGATGAAGCTATTGACAAGAAAAAAGAAAGTGTCACATTTTGAAGATGTCATCATTGAAAATTTGAATTGAAATATTTGGGATGATTATTAATGTACAATTTACTCTCCAAAATCGTAGTTAACAACCATAAAACAAACACCCACAAGCATGTATACATGATTAATTAATGAAAGCTTAAAGTAAAGACATAACACAAATTTACCGAGAGTATCATGAGTACCACAATTTTATTAAGATGTTATGGCTTGAATTCTTCATAGTAATAAAAACTCTCTTCCACAAGATTGATCACTAACACTAGCTCTCCATACTTTTATAAAAACAAGTAGAGGCTATTATTAGGCTTGGAGAGTAGTTAACTTGTAAGGAAAATTTACTTTTCTATTAATAATGAAGATAATCAAGTCAATAAATTGGTTCATACTCTTCCCTATTAATATATGTGGATAAATGTACACTAATGGGTGAATTATCCAAATACTAAAATACAACTAATATTACAAGTGCACCTTAATTATATACAATAGTGTATGGTTATTTAAATACACTGACATCCCCCCTTAATATGTACTTTAATAAAGGGAATGAAGGAGGAACACTGAACTATCCCACCTTAATGAAAATTGCCTTCACTCCCAAAAGTTTCCTAAGATGAAAAAATTGATCCTCAAGCAAGGGATTTATGAAGTTGTCTAAAACCAAATTTTTTGTTCGAAAAAACTTAAGGTTGAGAGTCTTGTGATAGATTAACTACCAAAGATGATGCATTTTTATATCAATGTTTTTTTATGTGTTGGTGCTCCATCATATTGTAATAGATGTGGATGACCCTCTAATTATTTTTCACATTTCCAATAAACTAGCCCCTTATACTTACAATAGTCATCTTTTCAAATTCACACATTACCTTAGTCAACTTATATTTGATTGATCAAGAATTAATTTTCATAAGTCACCATATACATGAGTTATCCGATTTTGATTATATCTATCTTCTTACCCTTATCACATATCTCTATCCCTTAATTAAATACAAGCCAAGCAATGTTACCAAGTTTTGAGGATAAAATTAGGGCTCCATCTTCATTTACACTTTTCTAACCTCTACTCTTCCATGACACTTGGAGAACTAAAAGTAGTTTAATCCTGTTTTTGTGTATTTGGTGCATAATTTCTAGCACTCATAGGTATCAAAGGGGGAATGATGAGGTAAATCTAATGTATATAATTAGAAACACTTTTTTAGGCTAATAGGTCTAAAATACAAAGAGATGATATTTATAGTTGTAGAAGAGTCGTTGAAAATATTCATACACATATCCTAGATCAATAAACACGTGTGAAGTATGTGTTAGATATAGATTAGATATCTTAGTATCAAAGGACACATTCAGTAGCCCTATGACACATTCATCAAGAAAACTTGTTCTAAAATAGATGAACATTTCCTCTTATTTTAGGATCCCAAATCTCAAAGGAAACTTTATGACACTCTGCACAACATCCTTATCCAGTTTCAAATCACCGTTATACCCCTACATCTGGTAGAACGGTGAATTATTTTTAACCCTAATCCTAATTTAAGCTATATACTTTCTGGAATTAGTGTTGATAGAATATTATATCCTTACACAATTTAGGACATTTTTTCTATATTTGATGTTTTCAATAATCTTATATACACATATTGAAATATCATAATTGAATTACCTCTTAATGTTGACATTACAAAAAGATAGGAACGCTTGAAATTACTATTCATCTTATTGTTTGTTACTATTCATTTTTTTCAGCTCTGTTATCATTAAAGATGTTACAGTCTATGTATTTACATTTAGTTAAATACAATCTTTTTATGTTTTTAAAACATGGGTTGACATCCGTCCAGGAAGTCACATTACTTCTGGATCGACAATGTCGAAACTCACCCATCTATCTACTAATCCATTTTTGTGTTGAATTTTTTTAAGACAAAGATCTAGCACATTACCGGTGATGATTTCAATTTTAAATAGGTATCTTCTTCAACATATTCTTATTGTTTGTTACTTTACATTTTTTCAGCTCTTGTTATCATTAAAGATGTTACAGGTCTAATTCTATATATTTGCATTTATTTAAAGATATTGTTGGTCTATATATTTAAAGATGTTGCTAGCACTTCTCAGGACTGACAATGTCAGGAAACTCACCCCTCTATCTACAATGTCAGGTAAAACAAACCCTATCATATATGCAAGATTTCACAACAATTTAATACGCTTACCCTTGATGATTTCATAGCACGTTACCCTTGATGATTTCACAACAATCTAATACGCAAGAGGTAAGCTAAACCCTATCATATTTGCAATTATGTTTAATTTCTTGCCAGTGATGATTCTTTCTTGATTTCTTAGAATTATATTTAATTTATTTTTTATATGTGCAAAATCCTTTGATATATTTTTTTAACTATGGGATAAACAATACATTATACAATTTTAAATATAAGTCCACATAAAATTCCTCATCATCCATATATATCATATCATCACCATATCATTATCATATCCTGACTCCTGACACTACAATTATTATTAACACAATTATTTATCTAATTTAAATTTATTAAAACAATTCAGTTTTTAAAAATAATTCATAATCATATCATTACAATTCTATTCGTTCTAATGTCATCTATATCCATTCTAATCATTAATGTCATCTATATCCATTATAACACATTCCATTTATTTATCATCTATATCCATTCTAGAGAAGAAGAATTACAAAAGTCTAGAGAAGAAGAATTACTATGTTTGATGATAAATCTACGTCCACATTAAATTGATCATCGTCCATATATATCATATCATTATCATCATTCATCGCTTTTCAAAGATCATCTATCATTAATTATCAATTATCATCATTCATCATCTACATCCACATACAATTCATGACAATGCAAGTAAACAAGAAACATACATATAATTCATGATAATCACCATCTAATGCAATTAAAATTAAAGATTGTATATAAATCCATATAATTAAATTCAAATACCATAGTACATACTCAATAGTAGAAGTTTTCAAATTCAATATTTAAAGTTTCCTCAATAATAAAAGTTTCTAGTTTTCAAAACCCTCTTTTTCTTTATCCAATTCTACTCCTCTGCTCTCTTCCCCAATGGCTTCTTCCACTATGGTTGTACCTCTTTCCCCAACACCAGAAATAACCCCTGAACTTATAAGATCTTCTCGCAGCACTGTCCATATTTTTAAAATTCTTTCTTCTTGATTTGTTGCATCTCCATGCGACAAAAAATTTGGATCAGCTGCTGCTTTAGCTTTGAATAATATGTCAGGGTCGAAACCATGCTCTTTAATTATCCGCTTTAGTGTATTGTTTTGTTTGTTAACCAAAACAATATTTTGCTTCAAATTTTTTGCTGCGGATAAGCTGTTCTTTGTTGTTTCCAAGTGAACTTGCAAAACCTTCACCTGACTCTTCAAATTTTCATATTTCAACTGCATAAAAAGAGTAATGTCAATTCAAAATATTACTAAAAAATGAAAATTTCAAATAAACAAGAATGATTGTTTGAATGTAATAGTACTTACAACCGCTCTATCTCTTTCGGCATTTGCGATTGCTACCAAATCCTTGTCCTTGGACCATTTGTTAAAATATGCCTGGGCCTCGGCTCTAATATTTTCGAATTTGTTTAATGCCTTATCTAAAATTTCATCTTTATAGTTGTTGTTATACGTGACAGTCCCACTTCTTACTTGGGTAAGTAAGGAATCCATCTTCGCAGGTTGATTCTGGACTGCAGCGTATAAACTATCCCGTTGCCAATAATTTTCATAATGACTAATAATCTCATTGATAAGAACTTTAGCCCTTCTCTCCCATTCTATAAGCTATTTGATATGAGGAAGAATAAACTCACTGACATGGATTGACAATCATAACCAATTAAGTTATCCAAAGGAAAAGGTGGCAAATCTGTCACTATCTCAATCATGAAGACGATCTCGTTGGAGAAGTATGGGGGATTTCACCAAGATCAAGTGCTACTTGTTTCGACTTTGGGTGGGCTGATCCTGTTTGTGAAAAAATTAATCAAGATTTAGATAAATAAATTTAAATCGAAATGTAATTCAAAATTTTAAAGCATATTTAAATTGAAATTTCAAGTATACCTACTGGCCTTGAATCATCTTGCGGGTATCGAAAAAACCAGATAGGTCATTGCTATCAATGCCCAAATAATCTTCATCTAAATTTATATTGTTCAAAACAGATATGCCCATTGCACTAGGCAAGCCACCAAGTGAGAGAGTTGGAATTCGAAAGGAGGAGGCAATGTTTAGTGTCCCACTAGGGGCCGAGCAAAAGGCATGCATTTACCAATGTTCTTTTTCACTGTTCCTCTGGTTGGAATTTTAAAAATTATTGGTTGAGTGGGTGTCGGTGCCACGGTTTGATCAGGACTGACATGTGCTGAAAAGTACAAGAAAAAAATGAAAAATAGGAAAACAATTCATAAAGTCAAAAATTTCAAAATTAAACGTACTATCGAAGAGTTGTACCTTGTTGTCGAGGGGTTGTTTTTCTCGGTGCTACGGGTGGCCTTGTAGGAGTTGTACTCAATGTCTGTTCAGAAGATATGAATGCATGCGACTATATTGAGTGAGTTGGGGAAGATGGTTGAGTTTGTGAAACACAGTTGTATCTTCCAAAGTCCCTGCAATTCATCAATATTAAATGTTGTCAATTCATTTGGTTAAAATTTAAATTGAAAAATAAATATGCAACTTTGGAATTTGTAAATAATATATGAGAAGGTATTACTTCTCTGGCATTTAACGAGTTCAAACTGTTGAGGGTTTGGAGAGGAGTGAGCTTCCATTTCAGATTGGGAGTCCCCCGAAGCCTCAGCGTGTTGTTGGCCTCTTCCTCTCGATAACGCCTTTTTTCGGGGAAGGGCTTCAAGATATCTTCTCTGCAAAACATTAAAATTTAAGTTTTAATAACTGTGCACTGTAATGTCAAAATTGAAATACAATTACAAACTAAATAGTTTATACCTGTTGATCTTCAAACGGAATTGACAACTTCATCAACTCCTCATCAGTGCAAGTAGGAATTTTTTTATCTTTTAAATTTAAAAGTGCCTCATAATAAAGGCCGAGGAGATAGTTTGTTGAATAAATGAAAGGTTTTTCTGAAAGTTTTGAATTTGTTATGTCAGTTCTTATTTTTTTGGATAGATATGTGCACCAATCAAATTTTTGTTTTGAGATAGTGGCAACAATGTATGCAATGGCCCAATTTGGTATATCAGTTTGGCGACCCTGCAAAACAATTTTGGATTGAAAAAATGAAATAAGTACATCAAGAAAGTGGTGTGCAATTGATTGTGTATCCACACCACGCCTGGATTTATTGACATGGGCTACAAATGTGAAAGAGTGAAAATTACTATAAATTTATAACAAAAAATTGTATCGTAATAAAAACAGAATAAAAAATATGCATTAAAACGAAGTATACTTATAATCAACATGGAAACCGAACGTTGACTCGAGAAATTTCTTGTCTTCTTCCACGAGTGTTGCCTTGGTTGTAACAATTGGTAAATTTTTAAACGGAAGGCCCGTAAACCGATGGATGTCATTTGCTTCGATACTGAATTGGAACATTTGGCCATCATTCAGAGTCACATAAAAATGCCATCCTGTGAATTGTAGGATGACAGAAGGTAATTCAAAATATCCGTATCTGCTTTTGAAATGGGGCATATTAATGAGCCCTCAGAAATTCACACGCATCCATCAAATCTTTATATTCTGAAGACATCTTTAAAACAGTATGGATGTGAGGGCATAAGGGATTCCTGTAGTTGATCTTGGAAATCGATTGAATTGGATTCTCTTGATTTTTTTCATGAACTTGCAGTTGGGAAGCATGTGAAGTTGAAATTATAGTTGTACTTGCATCTTTGACAACGATTGAGACCTGTAAAAATTCAAGAGCGGGAGGGTGAAAATGAGAAAATGACTAGTTGAAGGGTATTTATAGGCTAAATCGGGCGTCAATGGCTTCAATTGATGCGCGTCAAAGGTCTTAGCTGACGCACGACAATAGTCCTAGCTGTCGTGCGTCAATAGGATCTAGTGACACGTGTCATAATAGCCAGCGAAACGCATCAAGAGGAGCCAGTGACACGCGTCAATAGGACCCGTGATGCGACGCACGCCAATATGAACCGCGACGCGTCAATGGAGCCAGCGACGCGCGTCAATTGGAGCCGACGCCGCATCAATGGAGCGATGATGCGCGTCAATGGAGCCGACGCACGCCACCAGAGAGCGCGACGTGTGTCGGTGGACCCGGACGACACGCATCAATGGAGCCGATGACGCGCGTTAATGGAGCCGCGACGCACATCAATTGAGCTAGTGACGCGTCGCGTCAATCGGAGCCGATGACACGCCACTCGGTGGAGCTAGTGACATGTGTCACTGGAGCCGCGATGCACGCCGAGTGATTATTGACGTCTTGTTGTTGCACGCCAATGATGGAGCCATGAAAAAATAGGTGAAATTTTTGTTTTGGAATACTGTCAAATTCACCTTTCGCTGAAACTGGTTCCAGGGATATTCGCCAGGTATTTTCCACCTACAATTTTATAGAGGTGTCTTAAAATGAACCCCGCCAAGATGGGCAATAGGGTCCACGATGTTCCCCCTCGTCAAGTTATCCTACCTCAAGCCTCCATTTCTGGGAAAATAAATCCGGTCTCTGTTCTTGAGAAGGCCATTTGTCTCCAATGAAAACCCATAAAAATTCCTCCTCCGGGGTCTTTGAGACTCGATCTCTTCTCTAGCTACAATGTAGAAACTGTCGTGAGGAAGCTGTTGTAGGATCCTGCTCCACAAATCATGCTCACTAAGGTGGCCATAACCACATGTCTCCATCTACTAAGAGCATTTACAACCACATTCTTCTTCCCCTTCACATGCTCTATCTCCATATCATACTCAAAAACAAACTCCATCCAATGCCACTGATGAGCGTTGAGATTGGGCTATGTGAAGAGGTGGCGAAGACTCAAGTGATCACTCATGAGTGTGAATCTTCGACCAAGAAGGAAATGTCTCCATCAAACCAAGGAATAAAAAAATACCACAAGCTCATGATCATGATTCGGATAATTGAGCTTATAATCCTAGAGTTTGTGAGACTCAAAATTACTTACTCTACCCTCTTACATCAACACACCTCCAACTCCTTCCAAAGAAGCATATGTGCATACGATAAACTCACCCTATAGATCTTACACTGCAAGAATAGGAACTGTTGTGAGGGCATTCCTTAAGTGTCTTGAAGGCCTTCTCACATATTTCTAACAAAACAATCTTCTTCCCTTTCCAATAAAGGGAAGTGATGGGATGTGCAACCCAAGAGAAGTCTTGATCAAATCTCTTGTAATAACCTACTAAGCCCATGAAGCTACTCACCTTTATCACACTAGTGGGTGCTGTCCAATCCATAATAGCTTGAATCTTTGAAGAATTGACTACAATACCTTCCCCACAAATGATGTGGCCTAAATACTACACCTCTATCTGAAAGAACACACACTTCTCTAGGTTCTCGTAAAGTTGCTACTAATGAAGACACTCAAGAAATTGGAAAATGTGTCCCTTGTGTTCCTCAAGAGTATGTGAGGAAATCAAAATGTCATCAAGGAAGATTTTCTAAAAAGAGATCGAAGAACGTCTTGAACACCCCATTCATCAAGCTCATAAACACTTTAGGGGAATTCATCAAAACAAAAGGCACCACAGTGAACTCGTAGTGGCCATATCTTGTACGGAAGGTAGTCTTATCAATGTCTACCTCCATAATCCTCAACTGATGATATCCTGACTTAAATTTTATCTTAGAGATAATTGTGGCCCCCTTCATCTTATCAAACAAATCATCAATTCACAGAAGGGGATAACGATTCTTGATGTTTACTTTGTTCAGCTGGTGGTAATCAATACACAACTACAGAGATCCATCCTTTTTATTTACAAATATCACCAGTGCACCCCAAGGGGATACACTAGGATAGATTAGGCCTTTCTCCAAAAGTCCCTCTAGCTGCAACTTAAGCTCACAAAACTCAGGGGTGGTCATCTAATAAGGTGCTCATGAGATAGGCTCTACTCCCAAACCAGATCTATGTCAAAATCTATCTCACGTGGGGGTGGTAACCCTATTAGCTCCCCTAGAAAGACATGACTCATCCTCTGATCTGTCACTAACTGTGACAACATACATCTGAAAAAAACTTCGCACACTCTTATTAAGTCGCATGGCGTAGATGGTGCAAATGGAAACGAGTCTCCTAACCCCTACTATCACTGAATCAACTCCTAGATCATCTCGTACATTATATAATCTTATGGTAATAATCCACTCAGGCTCTGTGTGTAGACAACCACTCCATGCCCAAAATGACTCCATATGAACCCAACGGAAGGATATAAAGATCCGAGGTAGTGTTGAAAGGTCCTAAATCCACTACAAACTCCTTATCTAAGGAGTCTATAGATATATTGGCTCCAAAATACATATTGACATCCTAGCTAAGACCTTGCCTAACTGCCACCAGCCTGCATCGCTCTACCAAAGATGGTACAATAAAAGAATTAGAAGAACTAGAATCAAATAGAATGGAGGTAAGAACACCACCAATGCTACCTATCATCTCAATCATGGTACTCTAGTGCTCATCCTGGTGGTTCTCAACTCATTGCATAGATCTGATGACCATGCCCCATGTCACCAACAGTAGGCTTTGAGATCTGTGCCTTACCCTTATTACTAGGGTTCTGTGGGAAGTCTCTCCAACAATGTATAACAACACCACAACCAAAACAACCACCTGATCCTCTCCAATGAGTATCGTGTCCAGATGATACTATGGAGGTTAGTGTTGTGGATCTTGATGATCTAAATGTGGATCACTTGAGGTCTTTTCTTTGAGCTCTTGTTGACTAAGTTCTCGATGCACCCTATGTCTGAATGGGACCCCTAGAAGAAGGCCCCATACTCGATCCCTCATTACATCAAATATCTCGTGGAGGTCTGCATGACGATGGGCGGGACTACTATCATGTGGTCTAAAATATGACTTGATGAACCATATCCACCACGAGGAGGAGGAGCTGACCCCCTTGATATTTTGTCCTACATCTGCTAGATGCGGCTCTATACTTTATCTCTGGCCTACTGTGTCTTTTCCCGAGTCTCCTCTACTATGTAGGCCTTCTCAATGGCCTCAGCTAATGTCTATGGACAATGGATACGCACCGCACCACCCACATCTACGTTCAGGCCCCGGATGAACCTGTGAATCCATACTTGTTCATCCTACATATAGTCGAAATACTTTGGAGTGGGTCCAAAATTGAATCTCCAACTATCGTAAAGATGCTTGTCAGAGGTCGTGAAACTCATCTATCCTCTGCTGAATGAACCTTCGAGATAAGTACCTGCTCCTAAACCGCTCCTCAAAGAGCTCCCAAGTAACCATCTCTGAATCAATGTGGAGCTTCTGCTCCTTGGTCCTCCACTAGACACCTGCTCCATCCCTTAGAAGATGGATCACAACACGAGCTTTCGTGTTGCTAGTACAAGGGTAGAGCTTGAAGCACCCACTCAAGCTCACTAACCAGGCCTCTACCTAAAATCCACCTATATCCCCATAATAATGAGATGGTCGTAGCTTCGGATCTCCCTGATATGGTTGGCAACTGTAGTCTAGTGACCCCTAGGCCTCTCTACATGCTCATCTCTAAGCCTAGGGCTCCGAGACCTATCCTTGTGTCCAGAAATACGGTCTCCTATCCCCTTTATGGTGAAACTATTATGCCTTACTCCACGCAGAGTTCTCTCCTCTATTCTTCTCGCTGTGTCAAGGATATGCAAGAGCCTCAATGGATGGATCCCTATCATGTCTAGCTAACCATCCTCCTATGGACCCTTCGTGTAAGCGGCATTAACATCCTGAAGCATCTATAAAATCTGAGGTAGGATGGCTACTACAGTATGATCTAGAGGTGGTAAGTCTAGATCTATGTGAAAGGACCCCTTGTCTTGTCTCGCACCTCTTGTATAGACCAAGGTGAGAGTTAGTTCATTATTCTAGGTTTTATTCAGTTTTCCATGTTTACTAAAATATGCAATTTTCAAACAAGGTTGTTTTCTAGGTTTAAAAGTGTGTTAGGTTTAATATTCATGTCTCAAGTTTTCTAGTGTGCCCAAGGGTCCAAGATTTGAACCCACGGCTCTGATACCAAGTTGTAACACCCACTAAAATGACCACTCGAGACCCAAGAACAACCTAGGTTTAGATAGAAAAATTATGGAATAATTTTTTTTTTGAAAAGCGTGACCACTACCAAGCTTTAAGCAATAATTGTCACAACAAAGATTCAAAGTCAATTATAATTAATAAATAAAATTTTCCCATTATAACAAATATTAAATCCACATCACAAAATTAATGAGTGTAATTAATCCAATATAGTTAAATTTCTCTTAGGTGTTAATTTAATAAATAATTAAATTAACACTATATTTAAATGTTCCTTAATTAATTTTAGAGGGTCAAAGGGGCCAAAACAATTAAATGCCCAAGGTATTTAATTTTACTAGGTCTAAACAATAACCAAGGTCCTATTTACATGGGTTAGAAGAAAAAAAAATTCTCTTATCCCCTAGACGACCCTTCAAAAAGGTGAACTGTGCTCTAAAGTTACTCACGTAAGTTAAAAAGGGGTAATTTCCCACTTACCCACTCTTAGACTCATCTTTTCACTTCAACCTGATTTTTCACATATTTAACGCACTTAAGGTTTCTAGAAAATATTTCCATTAGATAGGAAATTTTGTCCCCTTTCCAATGATATAAAGAAGTCCTCCTAACTCTTCATATTTATTAAGTTAAAGGTTGGCGGACCTGGGAGGAAATTTTTCCAAAAGGCGGGCCTACAGGCCTAGGAAAGAAAATTTTCCCAAAGGCGGGCTGGCAGAGAGACTTAATATTTTTCACCCTTTTTCAAAAAGGTAAAGTTTGAAGGTGTGGGCCCCGCAAACCCATGGAAGTATATTTTTTTCAAAAGCAAAGGATGTGGGGCCGCAGAGGAACAAGTGACTTTTTGTATTCTTGTAAAAAGTACCCTAAGTAATTTTTGGGCCTGCGAATCCAATTTACAAAAAATTCCTCTTTTTTTTTTAACGGTTAGTTTTTTTTTTTCTAAAACCAACCAAAGTAAAAAAATCTTGAAGGCCATAACTTTCAACTGGAAGCTCGGATTTGGGCAAATGAGGACTTTTTGGAAAGGGATGGAACTCCACTTTGCATGGGAAACTTAAAAATTCATTTTCATCAAACTTAGATGGGTGAATTTTAAGAAAACATCTTTCCTACCATAAAAATATGAACTGAACTTTTTCAACTACCAAAATTGGTCTAATTCGCTATTCTTTCTCCTTCAACACCCAAACAGTGTGGAGAAATGTACTTGAAAGATTTCTAATGGATTGCAAGGATTAATTGATTATTGTTGAGATTTCAATATGAATTTATTTTCTTTTCTGTGAAATGGCATTATTATGCCTCTTCTTGATTACTTGGAGTTCTGAATAAATTACTAGGGAAATGTAGTTGTTTTATGATGTGCTTTATTCATCCTTAGTTCATTCCAAGGTTTCATTTTGTCTTTCAAGTTGCAGAGTACTCTGTATATTTTCTAATATTTATTTGTAGGCTTTACAAATAATCCAAATGGAAAAACATACTTAAGCCCGAATTGATCTACTTTTCGTTATCATACTTTAGATATTTAAGTTCATTCCATTCCAATTTTACAATGCTTAAATTTATTTCAATCCATGTGTGAAAACCTAAAATATAGTTCTACTTTCAAAACATGCATTTTGAATGAAATAGAGAATGTAATATTTCTTCATACGTATTTTTAAAAAAAATTTCAAACAGAGATTTCACAATATATTTCAAACACAAATTTCAAATGAAAACCATACCATTTGTGGTAATTAAAACAACTTCTATTGAACTCCAATAATTCTTTTACAACTTCCTTTTTCATTCATCAAATACAACTTACAGAATATACATCTCTCACATTCAAATGTAGGTTCCATTTCCAAAACAGAGCAACTTTCCACCACAAATAATGTTACAATGCCATCCACTTGAAGTGGGAAATTTCACAATAAGGAACCCAAGGAGAAAATGCAAAAATTTCTTCATCCTCAGCTCCAGAACAACAAGAAGATCCACCATATATCTTTTGATCACAACAAAAAAGGAGGAGAGGCAATGCTCTCCACCCAACAAATAATTCCAATGAAGAGGAGAATTTGTCCTCCTCATTGGCCCCGAGCCCCAACCACAAAGAAATAAGAAATGTATTTCAACTCATGGCAACAAACTAGCTTCCACAACACAAAAACAGTTTGCACAAATAGAACACAGTCCAAATACATACTACAGTTTACAACCACAGAAGAAAAACAACCAATACTCAAGCTTCATCATGCACAAGCCAAAGGAGAAAGACCTATTTGGGAAGCTGCTTATACCTCCTAATGGGGAAATGGGTTTCCACCTTAAAATAAACCCACCATATATATATATATATATATATATATATGTATATATCATTTCAAAACCCCTTCTTTCCCTTATGCCTTCCCAATTACCCCTTATACCTCCCATTCTCTTATGCCTCCCCACACTCTTATGGCACCCCATAACTACTAAAGAAATGCAAGCTATTTCTTTTACAAGGTGGAACCCAATCCTAAACTCCTCCACAATAACACTTATACCTCGCCCGAAAACTCTTATGCCTCCCCACAAGATATCCCCATAGTCTTCTCATACACCATACCTAGAAAATATACCCAACCAACCAATAACATACCAAAATATTCAAGTATTCACATATGCATAAATAAAAGGAAAACATTATAAAGATCCAATCTCCTTCCTCTCCATGGTAGAGTTTGCTCCAAAGGTTCAACAACAAGATTTTTCTAATCCAAACAGTCCCAAAGCTCCAAAGAATCCACAAACATTCAACAAAATCTCTAAATCTCTTTCAAATTACAAGAGGTCAAAACCAAAAGAAGTAACCAAAAATGAAGTCACCAAATGAAGTAATCCCTTCGTTTAACCCCCAAAATAGAAAAAGAATTCGAATAAATAGAAAAGGGAGGGAGGGGATCAGGTGGGTCCATGTAGGATGCCACATCACTCATCCTCCACTCCACCTCACAAGTCAACTTCAAAATCAAATGCACAATTAAAAAGGTGGGTAAATGAATGACATTTTACTTACACACACACAATCCAAGTCCACACCCCAAGGACCAAAATTAATTTCATGTAAGAAGGTGCAAAAAGACTTACAACTTACCTTCCCAAAATACATAATAAGGCCTAGTTTTGACTCCCCAACTCATAGGTAGGGTTGGTGTATCAATTTAAGAGGTTTGGGACAAGTTTAACTTGTCCCACAAGCCTCCAAAATCAGCCCCTAAGGATAAATCCGAATTTCAAAAGGAAGGTGGAGTGTTTCACACTCAAAATTACTTACACATTACTTATAACACATAATCCAAGAGCCATCAGCTCTAATAAATGCATTCTTTTGACCCATTTTAATTTATTTAACAACATGATTACTCACTAATCTAGACACAAATAAAATAAATAATAAAAGGGAAAATACATCACTAAAATCCACATACTAAATTTAAACAAAGAAACTAAATAAAAGAATACACATAATCCGTCGGTCACATTCAAAGGTGATTCCCCTCTATAGGGACCCCTAACAACAATTCAAACACAAACACATAACAAATACACGTTGCCATGGTGACCCTTGCTGAATTATTTTAGGATTCCAATGTGGTTGGTCTAATCCCCGATGTTTGTTGTGACATGTTTACCCGCAATACAAAAATACCTCCTTCAGTTTGTGGCCACACCAAATCATCCAAAATAATTATAAAATAATCTTCAAGGTCATATATATATATATATATATATACCATCCCAAGCATTGTATCAACGCGTCAATATAAAATGTCTCGATAATCCACATGCATCATATATGAATCAAATCAACCACACCCATGATCTCTAATGTCCGACATCATACCAACTCGAAATCTACAAAGAATGTCGATAAGTATAGTCGATAGTATGATAATCGAATAAAGGTGTCGAAGGGAAGAGGGCACTAAAAATATATACTCTTTCACCGAATTTTTATTATATGTTGTATTAGGCACAAATATCAACATGTGCACGATATATATCATCTATAGAAACTAATAATATTTTCATCAGTTTTGTTTTTTAAAATTAAAATTATGAATTATTTGTACATATATTGACAAAAATATTTTTGATTGACTTTAATATTAAGATAAATATGTAAATTATTCATGCCATCAGTAAATCAATTATATATTACTTTAATTTATCCTAATAGTTCAACATTCAATAAAAATAAATAAATAAATTTTCCACAATATAAAATATCCCTACGTATGACGTATGTCACTTTGTAATATTTTTTTCATTTTCTAGGTTTTAACTTGGTACCAAAGGAAACTCTTATAAATGGCCAAAAAAATATTCTAATTTAAAAACATATATTTTATTTATATAATTTAACGTTCACATACATGCATAGATTTATTATGAATATAACTAAACCCGAAATAAAAGCATCCACTCATGTGGGTTATGGACCCGAAGTCACATATCTACTAAAAGGGGTTTTCAACCCTTGATAAGGAATGAAAATCAATGGTTCATATTGGTTGTCCCTCCTATTACCCTAAAAATAGGATCTAGCTCTAATGAATTTCTCTATAATGGTTAAATGAACTATTTCAGACTTTTTCGATGTTTTAAAGAAAGGGATTAAGAATAGATTGAGGAGTTCGAGGGTAGTTTATTCTCAAAATTTGTATCTAAATCTATTGGTTTTTTTCATTACGGATTTGAGAAAACGTTAGGTGTATTGGATCTAAATTTATTATTATTTTTCCAATTTTTAATGTATGTTTTTACATCATGTTAGATGATTAGATGTGGTCTTATAATTATATTAATTATTTAAGAAATTAAATGAACATTTTTTTGAGATTTTATTATACATGAATTATTTTGTTGTATAGATCTATTACATAATTATTTTCTTCCTTTATAGATTTATTACATGGGAATCATTTAGGTCGGAGAAGGAAATACCATGTTTGGGTTGAGAGAAATTAATTATTCCTCTTCTTATGTTACATGTCTTATTTACAATCTTTCATGCTTAAATTTTTATTATAAATATCAAATAGGGAAAATATAATTTCATTTACAATTTATAATAAACAAATATAAATATTTTGGAAATTTAAGATTTGTAATTTCCAATCTAAATTTTAATTTACAATTTTTGTAATGGAACAACTCTTGTAATCTTGTATTACAGACTTTAAAAAAATATTGTTGTAGGATTTCATATTCAAGACTAAATCTCGTAGTGTTTCATGCCCTAGGCAACTTAGGTAGTTTCTAGGCGCCAAATAGGAGGGGTGATTAAAGTTTTAAAAAATCAAATTTCAACATGAGGTTGTTGGCTCGATTCAGTCGATTTAATAGTTTTTAATAATATATAATATATTTCCAATTGGTATACCGTATATGTATATAAACACTCAAAGCCTCAAGTCACCGGGAACATCCGAACAAGAAGATCTAAGATCAAGAATCGATGTCAAGACAGTCATTTTGTCAATCACATTATGGATTGCATGACTCATGATCGATGAGCTAACTTTTGGAGGACTTCAGTGATCTTGGTTGAGAGCTTGAACAATCCGATGGGAAGCTCGTGTATTTGTGTAGAGCTTGGCTTGGAATTTACACGGCTTTATAGATCTTTGCATAGCTTGGTATTGACATGGAGCTCAGTATTCAACTAAGTCCAGTCTGCTCGATTGATGGTCATCAACATTGTTTGAGTTTGACTCGAAACCTCCCTCGTGTATAGTTCGAACTGGTTTAAACCAAAATTTCTTGGCTCACCTTAATCACGGGGATTGAATTGCTATAACAAATTAGATCTATTAGGATGTAACTCGATCCACCTCCATCCCCGGTCCGAGGTCATGCTTGACATTAGCTCGGTGATAAAAATTACAACATTGAGCTCATTTTCCTTGATAAATGGCTCGGTCTCAATTGTAGAGCTTCATTCTCTGCAAGTTAACTCAATGAAGGTGTTCCAACCAGCTTGGTACTCTGTCGAGCTTGGTTTCAAGCATGACACATGGCTCGAGTTGGTTCAATAGGCCTCCTCCATTCATGATGTTCTCCCTATTGAACATAGGGCCGATTTAAGGTTTTGAAGTGCCCTAGGCGTATTCGGAGTACGCGCCCTCCTCCTACCACCCTCCTCCGGACTAGTCAAAAATTGTGTAAATTGGGCAAAACTATTTCTCTTATGAAAATATATTTATGTAGCATAAGCACAAATTCACAATTCGAACCATATATATTCATGCTAGTTTAAAATCTCTTACTAATTCTCTCCAGTTTCTCTATTGAACTAGGAGAATTTCAATTTGTGCAGTGCATATAATTTTATAAACAAAAACATGTACCTAGTACCACCATACCAACATTCCGATAGATAACACGATTGCACCGTTAGGGAAAACAGGATGGCATGATGGGTTAATTCAATGTTGCAAAGGGATAGTGAGTTGTTTTGTGACATGACGCGTTCAATAGGGAGAACATCGTGAATGAAGGAGGCCTATTGAACTAACTCGAGCCATATTCCATGCTTTAAACTGATCTCGACAGAGTACTAAGCTGGTTGGAATGCCTTCATTGAGTTAACTTGAAGAGAATGAAGCTCTATAATTTAGACCGAGCCATTTATCGAGGAAATTGAGCTCAACTGTTGCATTGTTTGATCATCGAGCTAATGTCAAGCATGACCTTGGGCCGCTGCACGAGGTGGACCGAGTTACGTCCTCATAGATCTAAGTCATTATAGTGAGTCGAGCCCCTTGATTAAGGCGAGCCAGAAATTGTGCTTTAAACTAGTTCGAACTATACATGAGGGAGGTTTCAAGTCAAACTCAAACAATGTTGATGACCATCGATCGAGCCAGACTAGAATTAGTTGAATATTGAGATCCATGTCAATACCAAGCTATGTAAAGATCTATAGAGTTGTGTAAAGTCCAAGCCAAGTTCTCACCAAGATCACCAAGTCCTCCAAAAGTTAGCTCACGCTCATGAGTCATGCAATCCATAATGTGAGTGACAAAAGGACTGTCTTGACATCGATTCTTGATCTCGATCTTCTTGTTCGGATGTTCCAGTGACTTTAGTGTTGAGTGTTTATATACATATACGGTATACCAATTGTAAATATATTATATATTATTAAAAACTATTAAAGCCGACTTGACTCAAAGCCGACACCCTTAGGCTGAAATTTGATTTTTAAATTTTTTTAATCACCCTCCCTATTTTGCCCTAGGCAAATGCCTAAGTTTCCTAGGGCATGAAACACCCCGATTGAACGCATCACGTCACAAAACAACTCACTATCCCTTTGAAACATATAATTCACCCATCGTGCCATCCCGTTTTCCCTAATGGTGCACTATGTTATCTATCTAAAATGATGGTATTGTGGTACTAGATACATGTTTTTGTTTATAAAATTAGATGCACTACACAATGCACAAATTGAAATTCTCCTAGTTCAATATCTAATGTCCCCTTTTCCCATTCGAAGACCTTTGGCCCATTTCATCAACCCGACGGCCAAAGGAAAAATATAAGGGTGACTTAAGTTACAATAAGTTATTACAAAGTGCAGAAAAAATATTAATAAAGCACTTGTATTAATTTATTTGACTTAATAATAAATTTGTAATCTCTAAATAGGTGCATTGGGTCTAATATTATCCTTTCTAGGCAAAATAGAAAGAGACCCATGCTATGTTTGTCATCCCTAGGCAAGAGAATGCGACTTGGACAAAGGAAGGAAAGTTAGTTTAGAAAGGATAAAAGTTATCACTCTTCCCAAGAAAAGTGCGACTGGGCATGGGAGGCCAAATAGACCTTAGGGAAAATAATAAAACATTATTTAATGTTTATTTATTCAAGGAGGAAGTGCGCCTAGGTTTGGGTATACTTTTAGGGTATTTTGGCACTCTTTTCTCATTGGATGATGAAAAGGTCATTTTGTAATATTTTTCCTATAAAAAGGAGAGGGGCGGCTTGGGTAGAGGACCATTATAATCATTTATCATTTCTGAATCTGATCTAAAGCCAAGTGCTTTTATATTAAAGTATTCTAAGGATGAAAACCCTCTTAGAGAATGTGAGGGATTTCCACACCGGAAATTCTATTGTCTTAGCATGAGTATTTTCACTCAGAGTTGATAGATCTTGTATCGGGGTGTGAAGAATAAAGATTGTAATTGGGTTGTGCCATTTTGATCCAATGAAGTGACCCATCTTTTAGCCATTTGGAGGTGTTTTGAAGAAATTTCAGTGTCCGAAACTTATTGCTATATATGTTGCATTAATTTTTATGGATCAAATGAAGTTTTTCTATAATTTTTGGGAAGGTTTATACTCATTGTTTCACCATTTAACATCTGTAGATTTCTGTATTAAATTTCAGCTGTTTTATATTCATAAACATCATATTTTTATCGACTTCGATCAGATTTTCTAGGTTGTATCGGGCTGTAATAAAGTCAGTTTCTTGTATAATTAAGTCTCTAAATACCTGAGTGATCATTAGAAATCAGAAATATTAACATTGGGTGTTACTTTTATTAATTTCTCTATTAGACCCTAGTCGCATTTTTCATATCTCGCATTAGGGAAATCGCCATATCATACGAAAATCAGATTTCTTTGTTTGTTTGATTTAAAACTTTTTGGGGTATAAAGAGATCCATTTGGGGATCTTTCACAATAGAGAAACTAGAGATAATTCGTAAGAGATTTTAAACTAGCATAAAGATATATGGTTTGAATTGCGAATTTGTGCTTATGCTACATAAATATATTGTCGTAAGAGAATTTTTTTACCCAATTTACACCATTTTGGACTAGTCCCTGAGGAGGAGGGTGGGAGGAGGTGTGTGTACTCTCCGAATACCGTGTCTAGGCGCTTCAAACCTTAAATCAGCCCTACTAAATCTACTTGTTAGCCAAGATGGATTTAATCATTTCGTATAGAAATCACTCTGACACCTTATTTCCATCAATAAATTTGAAGAGTAAACATAATGACTAGTTAAATAGATCAATACATTAACTTTTTCAATTATTTTTTTAGTGTGGTGTGTAGTAGATACAAAAATCATCAAAGTACAAGGTTTAATTCCATATTTTTTTAATAATATAATGGAATATGTTTTCTTTACGGTATTTATTACGTACATATGATTTGAAACACATGAATGAAATGTATATGATTTGAAACACACGAACAATCCTCTTCCAATGACAACAAGTATATAAATATAAATATCCCGAGATTATGTAATCAATTTGAATAACTAATTAGTTTTATAGATGTTTATGAATTTAATTGTTATTATTATTATTACTATTATTATAATATATACATCTAAAAATTTAGACCATTTATTTATTGAAATATCTATAATTTTTATTTAATACTTAAAATCTTTATAATTATATAAGTCAAAAATAAATTTTTATTGAAAATAATATTTTAAAATATTTATATTATTAAAATATTATTTTATAAAATTTAAATGTCTTCTCGCTATTGTTTGATATGATTATTTAATAATATATTTTAATATAATTATTTGATAATATATTTTAGACATGCATGCTTTATAATTATAGTACAATTAATAAAATATCATTCAATCATATAAGGAGGAGTTAAATATATGTAGAATCTAAATTTATTTTATTAAAAATATTATTAGTAATCTTTGACACAATTTTAATTTAAATGTATGTCATAAAAATAGCTCTTAAAATATGGAATTAATTATAAGTTAATAACTCAAGATCTATCAAATATTGTTGTACATGTTTTAATTTAAAATTGTGGATCCACTACAATTTTTTAATTATGAAAATTTTCACAATTTTTTAAATTGTAGATATGTAACAAAATTTTCCACATTTATTAAATTGTGGTTATCTCACAATAATATTTATTGTAGATTTTGTCACAATTTTTTCACATTTAATATTTCCACAAAAATAATGTGGGTGGAGACCACAAAATTGGATTCACAATTTTAAAGAAAACATCCACAATAAAATTGTAGAAACTTTGTGGATAAAGAACCCATTATCTTGTAGTGAATCCCCATACTATGCTAGAAATTGGCATATTAAAAACTTGGAAATTGATGTGAAAATTTAATACAAAACTATTCCACCTATTCCACATCCATATTCATCATTTCTCAAATTTCCGTAATTTCTTATTGTAAAACGTAAAAATTGACTTAGTTTAATGAAATCGATATAAAATCAGAAATATGTAGTCTAAATTGATAATGGAAAACATTCAAGATAGTTCACTTAACTAATTTATCAGTTCCAGATACTTTAAGAAGTTATCTCCAATTCCCGTAAATAATTAAATTGGTTAAATAAATTTAAAAATCAGATCATAAACTTATTTAAAATAAATACATGAATAAAATCAGAGACAAATAACACCCAACTTGATAAGGAAGTTTAGTCGTGAGGAATTACGTCTCTGTGTCCACTAATAAAATGAACTGATCATATTAAAATGACGTAAAAGAATAACTTTCTTACATCAAATTCTCGAAAATGGGCATTAGGGTTTGTAAATACTTCTATCTCAGTCTATACGACGTTTTCAAGGGATAATTCTTACAAATCACAGATATGTACCTACTTATCTTTCTCCAATTTTCCTCTTTATGTCTTGAAAAATGGGCTTACAATTAAAACATTACCTATTCAAAGACTAATGCATTCCTTTTATAATGTTTATAGGATCTCTTGGTCGAGTGGATAAGTCACTCATATGAGGAATAGAGGTTTGAATCGCCTTCACATGCCTTCATTTTGCGTCTGCATCCCAAAATTTAGAAGATAAAAACTTTATCTTCTAGTTATCCACATAAAACGTATGTGTGACATAGTGGGAAACACCCAAAATGGGTCGTGCTGGGTGAGGTTGTTGAGTCCCACTCCCACATCTCTCTTTTAGAATCAGGCTTATTTTATATTTTTGGGAAATATCCCACATGGATCACAAGTAGGTGATTTCAAGTCTCTTAATAGCCTTGGATAAGATTACATATGTTTGGCTTCGGCCACATGTTAGACTTGTTTTGTCGGCTGATAAGCCAATTCACCAATTAGCTCGGTACATAGCTGTTAATTGCAGTGGGCTCAGTATTTGATTCAGCTCGGCTCGGTTGGAATGTGGAATGGGTTGATCTTAGGCTCATAAGTTATCTTGATCTCGAGCTTAGTCTTGGAGGCTATGTTGGAATGGCATATTACATAAATTCACTTACAATGTGTAGTGAAGAATGGTGGTATGGCCCCTCTCCTAAAAAAATTGGTCCCTAGCCCACACACCGTGTGGGCCCCACTTCGATCATTGAATACCGGAGGCTAAAACTATATTTTTCATAGGTAACTCTACCATATTTTTAGACTTGTTTTGTCACCGGTAATCCAATGCACCGGTCAGCTTGTACTTAGTTATATATTAGTTTTGATTGTTGTGGGCTCGGTATTTGATTCACACTTGGCTCGTGGTCTATCATGTGATCTCTTGGATGACTTGTTCTTTGCTGCTCCACTCTAGGAGCTAGGCTCGGTTGGAATATGGAATGGGTTGATCTTAGGCTCATAAGTTATCTTGATCTATAGCTTAGTCTTGGAGGCTATGTTGAAATGGCATGTTGCGTAAATTCACTTGCCATGTGTAGTGAAGAATGGTGGTATGGGCCCTATCCTAAAAATTGGTCCCTAGCCCACACATCGTGTGGGCCCCACTTCGCTCGTTGAATAACAGAGGCTAAAACCATATTTTTTCACGGGTAACTCTACCATATTTTTAGACTTGTTTTGTCGGTACCGACAATCCAATGCACCAATAATCGACTTGGAACTTAGTTATATATTAATTTTTGATTGTTGTTGGCTCGATATTTGATTCACACTTGGCTCATGGTCTATCATGTGATCTCTTGAATGACTTGCTCTTTGCTGCTCCACTTTAGGAGCTAGGATCGATTGGAATATTGAATGGGTTGATCTTAGGCTCATAAGTTGTCTTGATCTCAAGCTTGGTCTTGGAGGCTATGTTTGAGTGCCACAAGGTGGATCTTGGTGCAATGCGCTAAAAGATTTATATGTAAATTCATTTACCTTGTGTAGTGAAGAATGGTGGTATGACATCCCTCCTAAAAATTATTAAACCTCACCACACTGCAGGCCCCTATCTCGGCACACCATGCGGGCCCCACTTCAATCGCCTAATACCAAAGGCTAAAACCATTTTTTTTTCATGGGTAAACTCTATTGCATTTAAGACTTATTTTTCAACTGATAAGGTGAACTTGGTACTTAATTATATATTAGTTGTTGGTTGTTGTGGGCTTGGTATTTTATTCACCCTGGCTCGTGGGCTATCATGTGATATCGTGGATGACTTGGTCTTTACTAATCCACTCTAGGATCTCGAGATCGGTTGGAATATGGAATGGGTTGATCTTAGGCTCATAAGTTTTCTTGATCTTAAGATTTGTTTTGGAGGCTATGTTTGAATGCCATCTGGTGGGTCTTGGTGCAATGTGCTAAAGGATTTATATGTAAATTCACTTACGATGTGTAGTGAAGAAAAGTGGTATG
Organism: Taxus wallichiana var. yunnanensis; assembly: GCA_018340775.1. Lineage (NCBI taxonomy): Eukaryota > Viridiplantae > Streptophyta > Pinopsida > Cupressales > Taxaceae > Taxus > Taxus wallichiana. Next base: position 831,595,670 of record CM031243.1, read on the forward strand.
GTTACCCTCCTAAAAATATTATACCCCACTAATTGCTGGGACCCTAGCCGACACACCATGTGGGCTCCACTTTGAGTGTCGAATACCAAAGAATAAAACCATCTTATTTCATAGGTAAACTCTACCACTTTTTTCCACCACATTTAATGGTTTTTTGTTTTCACACCATGCCACATCAACTTTTTGCAACATGCCCTTGAATTTTTCCTATTGGGGAGAAAATTCATTTGGCCATATCTTTTGCATATGATATTTGTTTTTCTCCATTGAAAATAAATCCAAAATCTATCAATGAGATATTCCATATACAACCGGATTAGGGAAGATTTATGAATAAATGAACTATGAATATATTCTAGATCAAACCCCGCACATTGAGTTTTTTTTTATACCATTGAATGTTTTCATTCTTAGAAATTCACCTAATGAATAATTCCTTCATTTTTTTGTTTTCCTTATGTTCTATGAAGTATAATATCTTCTTAACTTATCATGTCATTCACGAGAAAATATCATTAGAAGGAATTTTTAACTTCACATCAATTTTCGATCGTAGGAGGATATCTCTTTGACGAGGTTATATCTTCTAATATGGAGTTGTCTCTCCTAATAGGGTTGTATCTCAAATTTTATTGACATGTATTGTAGTACTTATTTTCTTAGTTCTCGTAGACTAACCGTATCAAAATAGAACGTAAAATAGTGATAAAGAAGATAAAAAAACCCTCTTATATCTATTAACTATTCTTTCATGGATTTATTTTACTAACAGATACAAAGTCCTCTCTTAACAAATTAGGTTGAGATGCATGATATTATCCTCACCATATCCATGAAATTATAAAAATTTAGAGGAATAAAGCTAGTTTTGTAATGTAGCAAAATTCTAACCAAACATGATTTACTGCAAATAATATGAACTCTAAAGAAAATAGATCTCCTTCTTCATTATTGAATAATGAATTACAATTTTTCCTAAATAGGAAAACAACTCCCAACTCAATTTTCCAAGTAAACTCTAACTAACTCTGACTAAATCTACTCTAGGTGGCGAAAATTACTATTTTTAGCAATTTACTAGAACCTACTATTCTTAGTAAGTTCACATGCTTATTCATACGGGCACAAAAAATTCCATGCATCTTCTACATCCCTAAATTAGAGGAATTTCCAACTTTCTAACTGATAATGTGATTATTAGACTAAAATTAACTAATGCCCAAAAATAGGAAAAACCGAATTATAACTTAAATCCTAATTTTTGGCCTCAAGATGGCGGATTTAGGGCCCAAAAACTTGTCAAAAACTTTCCCCAACCAGTAGGGCAGATGTGTAGGGCAGGTTGCAGCTGCATTCATCTCATCAAAATATGTGGTTTCAAAAAAAAAGGGACTCAAACGGACACCCGGAGCTCAAGTTATGACCTTGTCAAGTTTGTGCTAATTTTGGCGCATCATTTTGGATGGAATGTTGTAAATATTAATCGATGAAATTAGAAAAACAAAGGAACATGCAAACCCTTTATCATAAATATACAATAAAATGAAGCTAATCATAGACTGTGCCAAAGATTTCAAAGCATTAGTCTTTATTCTAGATAAATCATAAAGGCTACATGTAAGTGAAAGAAATCAATTTCAAAGGACCTATTGTTATTCTCTTGTACATGCAAGGTCCACCCAATTATGATGGTTCAAATTGGGTGTATAATTTAATAGGAGTAGCCTATAAGTAGGCCAAGATTTTGTAAATATGATAGATTTATCTCATTTATAGATTTTCAAGATTTAGATAGTTATAGTTAATTAGAGTATAATTTTAGTTTCATTTATTTTATCGAAACTCCAAAATTAACACAAAGCATGATGTCATATCCCATGACTCTATAAAAGCAAAATATTATAATGTAAAACTATATTTGACACTATAAAGTCATTATATTAAGCTTTTTTGGGTGAGGGTGAAGGAAATCAAATTAACCTACATATCTTCTCGTAAGATTCATTGTATCAACCACTAATTTAAATATTTCAATAGTGGGGTTTATAGGTTGAGGATTAGCAATAATGTCTCACTGCTAAAGCATCTAACATAAAACCCCTTACACAAAAATGATAAAAAAATATTGAGTTTTACTAATGAATACCATGATATTTATGATCTTTTATTGATTGGTAAAATCATCTCAGAGCTTAGCTACACATATGGGAACAAGGTGACTAATACTATGGTCGGTAGACCAAAAACTAATTCTGTAACATGAGTAGTTGGATTGGGATGCATGATTTTCCATATGGTTTTCTTAGGATAGAGATTGGCATTCAAAAGGAAATATTTCCATTACCAAAAAAATATAGGCACAACATTGGATTTTACAAGTGAATAATTAGGAACCACCCAAATTAATGTAGAAGTTATTGCTAATTATTATCATGTAGCTAGTCAAAGTGTTAAGGAATTTTTTTGCAAGCAATAACATTTGATGATAATGTACTAAAAACATACCTCCTTATTTAATTGGGATATTTAAACCATGGGTAAAGGATACCATTTCAATGCTATAGATTTTCCTTAAATATGTAGTGATGATAAATTTTATGGACCCTCCTTGAAATGGTATAAACTATCCATTATAATAACCCACCTCGTATATAGATTTTTTGAGAAAATTGTAAAATCGATGCATATTTTTTTAATAATCACAATAGGTTCCAAAACTAGGATATTTATGTTCACAATGTACTTGTGCTCTTTATTTATATGGTGGTTTAGTGAATGTTTTAAATGACACAAGATTCAAACCCTATGTTGGTGTTCGGGGGAAAAAAGTGTTGGTTCCATTAACGAATTGGACCCATAAGATAAGGATGATTGATCTTATAAGAAAGTAAAATCATTTCGTGGAATACTTTTTTACTCCAATTTATCATACAATTACAAAAACTCAAATTCATAGATTTCCTAGATGTCTTGTAGATATTGCATTCAACTCGGGATCTTAAATAAAATTGTCTAGTTTGCACTTCATGGAGGAATATACTATGCTAAGGTTTAATGGATTAGGAGTAAATCTCCAAAATAATTCAATAGATGTGTCGAGAGGTTTTTACCTTGGAATATATAGGACATATGAACAACACATATCCACTCCATTTTGTTAGTCAATAAAACAAGATCATATTTCCTTTGTAACCTTTTTCGTGTCGAGGGTTCACATTTGAGAGAAAAGTCTTATTTGTGGCAGATAATTTTATTGAAAATTTTAATGTTCAAGTTTACTCTCACTAGTTATATGATCCATGTAAGGTGATTAAATAAAGGGTAGAGGTGAATAATAACTATTTAAGTACAATTTAACATGCAAAAAACTCTACTAGAAATATTGAAAAATAAGAACTCTTGAGATAAGGTGAAAAAATTAATGAAAGAAACTATTGTTGAGAAAGGAATTAGTTTTAAAGAGATGTCAACAATTTTTATAGGAATGCATCCACAAAAAGAGGCTTAGAAGAGTACGGAAATCAAGAGATTAAGATATGATTTTTTTATATGAAATATTTGAAAAATATCTTCTCATAAAAGCATACCATTGGCTCTAAAATAAGCTTGTGATGGCATTGGCTGGAAAAGGTCAAAAATAACTTCCTTTTGGTCTATGAGGAAGTACCTAGGCAATCTAAAAGCTACTTCAAAACTCGGAGGAAATTGATGAAGATCTAGATTTTTGTAGAATATGGAATGAATATCATCTATTTGAGAGAAGTGATGAATCTAATGATGAACATGATAAATATCTATTACATCCCACTAAAAGTGGTTATTACTCATACAAACCTTGTCTAAGATAAAACATAAAACAAACATATGGTACAAGGGTAGTTATAGCCCGAAATATGGGTTTTGACGGAAGTGGTTTGAGTTTAATAGGACAAGGCATTTGGAAGGCACCAAAGGTTTAACCTAGACTATCTATGGATATGAAAGGAATTGGAGCTAGGAAAAAGGATCCACTTCATACAAAAAGTGGTGGTCTAATACATGTATTTCATCTTTATATCCTTCGAATAAGTTGTAGGTTAAAGATTCAAGTGACATAGGAGATGACAAAAATATAGGTCTACTTGCAGTGGTGGTCAAGAAGTTCCATGGTAGCATAATATTCAAAAGAGGTCAATAGAGATAGGTATTATATGCCTAACAAGACTCTAATAAGAGGCAAAAGATAATGAAATATGTAAGTAATATTTTCCTAGTATGTTCATCTGAAAAAATATATTTGCAATAGGAAATGACACCTCTTGTGAGGGTAGAATGAATGGGTTAGCTATGGAAAAATTTTTTATCCTTATCCATAAAGAAATGGAATTGTCTAGAATCCTCAAGTTTTGATTACAGAGATGAGTTGTCCCAAAAATCAAAAAGAGAAAAGAAAAAAATAAATAGTTGCTACAACTAGAACATGAAACTTTAGAGCTTGAAATCACTAGGTATTTACTACACACACACACACATAACATGGAGTACATATATTATGTGCCCAAATTTAATAGAATAAAGGATTAAATGGTTTTTACTGACTATGAAGTAAGCCCCATTTCATTGGATTTCATAGAATGAAAAATTGTGACAAGATAAATGTATCACAAAGGAACAACGATGTGGTATATTCATCACTTTTAAATACAAAGAGGGAAACATAAGTTGAATAATAAAATAAAAAAATTTAGAGGCAAACCCAAAAATGAGAAATCAAGCATGAAACCAAAATTTAACAAGATCAGTCACTTGGAAAGAAGATAAAATAATCTAGCTCTATATCTACTATCATGATGAATGAATAAGTAGTTGTGGAATAGTAAGAAGTGAATAAACATTATAGGAAACAAAAAATAAGTGTATTATTTTCCAACATAGGTTGGATGAATTGCAAAATAATGTGAAGGAGGAGAAAGAAAAAGCACAAAATTGGGAACATAAACTAGATGAAGAGAAGAACTTTAATGGAAGAGTGAAAAAGGAAGAGAAATCAATCAACGAAAGATTGTAAAAGGACTTGTCAAATGTGGGAAAGGAATTAATATATTCCAAAACCAAACTATCTTAATATTATAAAAAAATGATTCATATAAAAGATAAATTTTCGGGCTGAATAAACTAGGAAATTGATGATTTGATTAAAATATTTGAATTCATGGATGGTCTACAGGATCACTCACAAGCTCCAAAAATACGTTATCTGAAACAAGATTAAATATTTATCAAGAAAGGATATAACAAGGAAAATTTTATAAACTATCCAAAAAATTAGTGACATTGAATTGGCTGCCCAAGGAATTCACAACTAGAGGGATTCTTCAAAAATGATTTATCTATCATTCATAAGTGTATGATGATAGGTTAAGCACAAGAATTGTTTAAAAGTATCAAATAATGTTATAGAAGCTGTATGGAAAGGTATAAGAGCTCAAAATATTAGTTTTTTAATGCCTTTTGACAAAACAAAGAAATTCATTACAAAGTATAATTTTGAGAGGATTATGAAGCAAAAATGATGCTAGATGCGAACCAATTCCCCCGAGAAATTAGATGAGGATGAATTTTTGGCTATGTCAAACCATGAATAACATTGTTAGTGAGTATTCATAATACAACAAAGGAAATCTCCACTATGAGTAATGACTTGTTGATAAATATACATGTAAGTCGCTAAGCATTATGTAAAAAATTATAATTCCAACAGATAAATAGTGGAACATGCTACAAAAGATGATTGGAAAGGATGCCAACCACTAAATACGAAAAATTTGTAACTCACTTAATTTGAATTTATTATTGAAAAATTATTTTGTTCTTTGTATTATTCATTTTTAGTTCGATATAACAGTGTATCCAGAAAGATGAATGAGAAATAGTGTTATATTTGATTTCAAGCTAATAGTTCACACAAGTGTCTTTTTAATCAATGTATCTCTATTTTACACTATATCTCTTAGATTATGGGATTTTTAATTTAAGTATAACTATGGCATATGGTTGGAAACACATCTTTCATGGATATTTGACTAATATAATTAGTATAGTAACTTTTATTTTAATGATTTACCATAGGTTGAGAGTTACACTTGTGAAATCTAAAATGAAAAAATATTATTATCAATGGTTTAACATGACTTCTATCTTGTTTTTTGAATAATTATAAATAAATATTCGAGAAGAAAATATTATCTAAACAATGTAATGAATATTTGAATGTATTATTTTAACATCTATATCACACATCAACAATGAAATCTTCCAATTTGTTATGTTGGAACATGTTAGAGTAGGTATTTACCTTAGCTCATGTTCACCTAGGTACATTATTTACCTTTATTGTATTTATCCTCACCCACTTATGTGTGTGGATATTTATTTTTATTTATTTAGATATCAGGAGATATTATCTAGTTGTTAGGTATAGTTCTTTCCTTGATCTATGGTATTGACTAGATCCTTGATGTCTAGTTCTCTCATAAATCTATGGACTTGACTAGTTCTTTGATGACTAGTTCTTTCCATGATTTATGGCTTGATTTATGACCTTGATAGTGGTTCTTAGATTGTTATTGCTTGCCTATATAAGCAAGGCCCATTCTCATTGTATTTCATTGAGTTCTATAATAATATATGATATTAATGCTCATTTGTTTGCAAAGGCTTTTTATAATGTTATTCGGTGAATTGCTTTAATCTTATTGATCGTGGTGTTTGATTAGCATCTATGTTATTGGCTTGGTATGATCTCGGTTATCGCTTCTTTTATAGTATCGTAGAGTAGGAGATTGCTATTGACATTGGTCTGCAAGTTTTATTTTGCAAATAATTTTTTTATATATTCATATATTTCAGGATTTTCTCGTATTTTGTTGCTGTGTGCATTTTTATGTGAAATAGAGCACCCATTGAAATCCTTAGCCCCTGGTCATATGGTATGGTCATATGAGGGCTTAATGCTTTTGATTCCTACTAGTAGGTGCCTAACTCTAACCCCCTTTCATTTTATTTGTGTGGTGAAGGCAAGATCATTTTATTCTATTTTAGTGGAAACTAAAATAAATAGTAGAGCATAATATTGAAAACCTTGTATCTTTTGATCAGTAACTTGGTTTTGAGTGCCATTTTTACAAAAGTGCGTAGTTTTTATGTTCTTTCCATTGGAAATATTTATTTTGAGAATTGTACTATAATAATAAACTACCATATTGTAACACACACTCATTATAAAGTGCCAAAATTTGGGGGGGCTCTTGTTGCATTACTTGGTTCTTCCATTTCTTTTGGTGATTTTTTTTAAGATGGCATCTACTTCTACATTAGCTCATGTTGAACCATTAACAACACATAATTACCACACATGGAAACCAATAATGGAAACAATAATTAAGTAGAAAGGATTATGGGCTTTAACTTCTAAAGAACAACCAGTGTTCACTAGAGAATATGAGAAATTTCAGTACCAGTGCAAATTTGATGAGTGTATGGGTTTGATAGGAACTTATGTAAGTGATAGTCTTTTATTTCATTTGGAAAAATGTGACTCTCCTTTCAAAATATGGGAGAAATTGGAGGATTTATTTGGTAAGGTGGATCATATGAGAGCTATGCAACTTGAAATTGAGATCACCTCTCTTAATCCTAAAGATTTTCCAACAATTATAGACTATCTTACCAAGTTCAAGAATTTTTGACACAGTTGAAGGGGAGTGGAAGAGATAAGAAAGATGAAGAGTGTGTTTACTTGATTCTATCCAAGTTGAGAGGACCATTCCAAATTTTTTCTTCTACCTTTTTCTCTAGCATGGACGCCTTAGGTGACACCTTCAAAATGCCTAACTTAGAAACATTTTGTGAAAGACTTACTAGGGAAGAATCCAAATTATCTCACCTTGAATCTTCCACCTCTCAAAATAAATTAGTTGCATCTAATCCTAAGGGCAAGGGAAAACCAAACAGTAAAACCAAATCCACACCTTCTCCATCTCAAAATGCTCCTAAACCCAAAGAAAACAACTCAAAACCCAAGGAGTCTTCTAAATCCAAGAATAAGTCTAGCCGTTCATGCTCTTTTTGTGGGGGTAGTAATCATGAAGAAAATAGGTGTTATAAGTGAATGCAAGCCTTAGAGGATGCAGTCAAGAAACACAAAATTTATATCTCCACTCCACCTCCTTCTAATCAGCATGGAAAAGCACTTAATGTTGTTGGAAGATCTCAGTCACCACTTGTAGACAATTGGGTTATAGATTCTGGTGCTTCTCATCACATGAATTCTTCCAAGGAGTCTTTTGTTTCTCTAGGTTTGAGTTCTAATTCCAAAATTGAGGTTGGAGATTATTCCTTTCTTTCTGTTGAGGGAAAAGGTGATATACAACTTGATGGTGGAAATATCCAAGATGCACTATATGTTCCTAACATCACTACAAATTTTCTTTCTGTATATCAAATTTGTCATTCTGGTCAAGGGAAAACAAGTGACTTTTACACCACATGGGGCAGAAGTAAGAACTTTGTTGGAGCCTTTTTCACTTGTTGCTCAGGGTATTGTTGATCATAGTTCAAGACTATATCACTTTGAAGGTTTTGATGACACTTCTTCTATAGGGACAGGATTGGTTTCTCATTCAGATTCAAAGAGTAAGCTTTGGCATGAAAGATTTGGACATCTCAATTATAGATATTTGAAGGTGTTGAACACTCATGGTATGGTAGATGGTCTTCCCGTAGTTTCTTGTCTTGAGGAGTTTTTCATGGTTGTGCATTAAGGAAACAACACTAAGATCCTTTTCCTAAGAATTTTCTAAGAGAGCTTCTTCACCACTTGAGCTTGTGCATAGTGACTTGATGGTTTTTCCTACCCCATCTTTCAATGGAGCTAAGTATGCACTTACATTTATTGATAATTTCTCAAGGTGTACTTGGGTTTATTTTCTCAAGTAAAAAGTGACGTTTTTTCACACTTCAAAGTCTTCAAGGCTTTGGTCGAGAAACAATCTTATAGTAGCATAAAAACCTTCACACTGATAATGGGGGAGTACTTCAGCAATGAGTTTTCTAAATTTTTGGAAACTCAAGGCATTATTCACCAACATTCTGTTCCTCATACTCCAAAATAGAATGGATTAATAGAAAGAAAGAATAGAACTTTGAAGGAAATGGCTAACTGTATGATGCATTCTAGAGATATACCTCCTATCTATTGGGAAGAAGCAGTTAATTGTGCTAACTATATTTAGAATCACACACCACACAGAGCACTTGAGCATTTGACTCTAGAGGAAGCTTGGTCCAACACTAAGCTAGATGTCTCATTTTTTCAAGTCTTTGGGAGCCATGCTTGGGCCTTTGTGCCAAAGAAGAAAAGGAAAGCTTTGGATAAGAAGAGTAAACCCTTGATCTTTGTAGGGTATTGTGAGGACATGAGAGCTTATCATCTTTTAGATCCTAATACACATGATGTTATTTTTCAAACACATGTTCAGTTTGATGAGCATTTCACTCCTCATGATTCTTCATCTTCTTCCATTCCTTCTTCTTCTTCATCTCATCTTGAGGATCTTTTCTTTGAGGAGATTGATGAGGAGGTTATAGATGCCATTGAGGATCCTATTCCCACTAATGTTGTCACTATGCCTAAGTGGGCTCGTACTACGTTTCTGAGGTAGAACCTTTCATAGAGGATCTTCCACCCACTAGGAATCATCACACACATTCTACAGGTTCTGGACTTTTGTGTCAGGAAGTTTCTAAGGATCCACAGTCTTTTTCAAAGGCTCATGGGATACAGGAGTGGGATGATGTGATGGCAGCTAAGTATTCTTCTTTGATGAAGAATCATACTTGGGATTTGGTATCTCTTCCTAAAGGAAGAAATATGGTTAGGTGTAAGTGGGTATACCAAACCAAATATGTAGCTAATGGGTCCATTGACAAGTATAAGGCTCGTCTTGTTGCAAAGGGTTTTTCACAAGTTGAAGGTATTGATTACTCTAAGACTTTTGCACCCGTTGCCAAGATGGATTATGTATGCCTTGTACTTGCTATTGCTGCATCACAGGGGTGGCCCGTATACCAGATGGACATGAAGAGTTCCTTCTTACATGGAGATCTACAAGAGGAAATATATATGGAGCAGCCGGCTGGATTTGTTCAGGATTCTTCTCTTGTTTTTCGGCTCCGAAGGTCTCTCTACGGTCTCAAACAAGCCCCTCGGGCTTGGTATGAGAAGATGGATTCTTTTCTTCTATCTACTGGTTTTGTTTGTTACCATTCTGATCATACAATGTATCTCCAGCATGTCGGTGAGGATATTGTGATACTTGTCTTGTATGTTGATGATCTGTTACTTATTGGCAGCTCTTCTTCCCACATTCAGATTATTCAGAGGGCTCTTTCTACATAGTTTGACATGAAAGATCTTGGGCTATTGCATTATTTCCTTGGTTTGCAGATTTCTTAGACAAATTCAGGGATTCATTTGAGTAAGCAAAAGTACACCCATGATCTTCTTAGGCACTTTGATATGGCTGATTGCAAGCCAAGTCCATCTCCTTTTCAATCTATAGTTACTCTTACATCCACATGTACCACACTACTTTATGATCCTACATTGTATAGGCAGTTGGTTGGGAGTCTCATGTACTTGACCCATACTCACCCTGATATTTCATTTGCAATAGGGCTTGTATCTCGGTTTGCACATTCTCCTCATAGTAGTCACTGGACAGGCTGCTAAAAGGATTTTGCGCTATTTGCATGGCACTTCCCACTTTGGCCTACACTACACTAGGGGCTCTACTTAGTTGGTTGGGTATACAGATTCAGATTGGGTAGGTTCTATTGATGACAGGTGTTCTACTTTTGGCTATCTTTTTTTCTTGGTTCTTCTTTAGTTACTTGGGCATGCAAAAAGTAACAGGATATTGCACTTTCATCTTCAGAGGTAGAGTACAGGGAAGTAGTTACAGCGAGTCAACAAATTCTTTGGCTTCGCCAATTATTGACAGAGTTTGGATTCCCACAGGATTCACCGACTGTACTTTGGTGTGACAACCAAAGTGCAATTCACATTTCTCACAACCCAGTTGAGCACCAACGGACCAAGCATATCGAGATACACATCCAATTCATTCGGAAGCAAATTAAGAATGGAGTTCTTTGCTTGGATTACCTTTCAACTTAGCAACAGGTTGCAGACATCTTTACGAAGCCTTTTGCATCACCTCGCTACCTTGAGTTGCGTGGAATGCTTGGGGTTTTGGAAGTTTTTCTTGGGGGTGTTCATGAGAACATCTTCCTTCTTCTTCTTATTTCTCTTTCCTTATAACAGGATTCTTTCCTTCTTTTGGTTCGAGATTTCTTCATGGATATATTGTACATGAGTACCTCATCAAGCCTAGTTACTTGGGACTCATACGTGGACATGCCACTTCTATTTTGGCCCCTAGCTTCACTTGAGGGGGGTTTTAGAGTAGGTATTTACCTTAGCTCATGTTCACCTAGGTACATTATTTACCTTTATTGTATTTATCCTCACCCACTTATGTGTGTGGATATTTCTTTTTATTTATTTAGATATTAGGAGATATTATCTAGTTGTTAGGTATAGTTATTTCCTTGATCTATGGTATTGACTAGTTCTTTCCTAGATCTATGGTATTGAATAGATCCTTGATGTCTAGTTCTCTCATAAATCTATGGACTTGACTAATTCTTTGATGACTAGTTCTTTCCATGATTTATGGCTTGATCTATGACCTTGACTGGTTCTTAGATTGTTATTCCTTTCCTATATAAGCAAGGCCCATTCTCATTGTATTTCATTAAGTTCCATAATAATATATGATATTGCTGCTCATTTGTTTGCAAAGGTTTTGTGTAATGTTATTCGGTGAATTTCTTTAATCTTATTGATCGTGGTGTTCGATTAGCATCTATGTTCTTGGCTTGGTACGATCTGGTTATCCTTCCTTTTAGAACATCTCTATCATTTTCGGACCATTTCTATGACTTTTTTTACATTCGACTTGTGAAATAGATCCATCCATGTTTCTAGTAGGGTCATCTTCTGTGTTGGTGGAATTGTTATCTACACATCCTCTTTCATTAATCAACCTTTATATTTCCAAAATGCTATCATAGGGAAACTTATACACTTAATATATCGATGTGTAAAATATCAAAGAGTTTTCCAAATTTTTATCAGGCTTGTTTCATAATTTTGACTTTAAAAAGGAAAATTCACTAAGAACTCTCTCATATTCAACCAAACCCAAAATCATTGTTTGACATAGATGAGCTAGCGAAAAAAACTTAGTCATGGTTTCCTCAAAAAAATTGCTCAACCCAATTTTTTTCCATATCTGAGTTGTCCCACACTCAAAGAGATTATCCAAATATTTGAATTGATCATGCATTATATAGGAAAATTTCAGGGATTGATCAACCAACGTATTATTATTTAAAATACCTATAATATTCAATCCATTGATATTAGTAGGCCTACATAAATGTTGCATCAATGTAGTCAATCTTTTTTGGTAGTCATCTTAAAAATAATTTTAATTTTGAGCACTATTCCAATAAGGGGGATATACTACAACCATTGATTCAAGCAAAGCATCCCTAGTGAAACGTTCCCTTATTTCTCCTAGTAGGGAACTTTTAATTTCTATTAACCTTATCCTTGTCGATGATATAATTTGATCAAATATCTTTCAAGTGACATTTAAATTCTCAATGTTACCATTGTCTACTCTTTGAAATGAGACCATGGGTATATCATATATGCGTATAGAAGCACATAATTTTCCAAAAAAATTGATCTTCATAAAGTTACTTTGAATTCCAATGTTTATTAGACCATTCTAAAATCTCAAACTTTGGACCTAAAAAGTAGTCTCATTTAGAAATACATTTTATATAGTTAGAAAAACATTTTCCTCAAACTTATAAAATAAAAATATACAATTCTTTCTTGGGCTTGTTTAATTAAATGATGCATTTTATCCAACATGGGAAGGATACCACACAACATTAACAATGTCTCCATATAGGTCGAACAATGTATCCTATCTTGATCCTTGTCCATTTCCATGCGCTTATTCCACATTACTCCTAATAAGGATGGATACTTGAACATACATCTTGCAAAATTGGTTAATACAATGAAACACTTCTGGTTTCAATATATTTTTATAGTTTATGCCAATTTTTTATTCTTGTACAATTTTTTGGAATTCCATGATTCTTTTAGGACTTCAACATAAATAAACATACACCTCTTGAACAAATTATTCCACTTTTTCTAAATGATTAAGTTTGTTGACATTTTGTATGCTAGATTCATTCTATAAACTACGCAATGAATAAAAATTGTATAGGGGAAATGGTATGTTTATATTTTTACACATACACCATTACAATGACCTTATATATTTGATGCCCCATATGCCATAACACATACCATATTTTTTTACAATTGAAGACCCATACATGCCACCGATCTCCTTCAAATTCATTTTTAAAGTCTCACAAAAGTTTTAAACGTTGGAGTTTTCTTTCATCGGGTGAATGGAAAATAAGTGATATTATCACATGATTGTCAATAGTATAATCATGCATACTGAGACCCAATAAGTATACAAATTAACTTGCATTATATTTTCTCTATCAAATTTCCAACTACAAATTACACATTTGCATTCCATGGGAGGTTCAAATTTATTTTCATTTCCAACGTGTTCTATAAATGGAAACTTAGAAACCCAAACTAATATGAAAATCCTTCCTAAGTCCCATTTGATTTTCTTCTTCTTTTTTTTGCAAAAAAGTTGTTTCCTTGGAGTATTTGGTGTGGTGCAATTTCATTGAATACTAAAATTTTCAGTTTCATAATTCAACCGAGTAGATTTTGGTTTCCCAACCCTATATTTGGAATGTAATAGTGTCATAGATTCAAGTTTGTCCAATGGGACATATTCAAGGGGATTCATTTCATTTTCATCGTCATTGATAACTTATTAGTGATGAAATTATCATTGAAATAATTTTGAGTTTCATTTCAAATAGTATCATTATCCATTGACATTGGTGGAATGGACGAGCTTCCATAGATGGTTTTTGAAATAATATGAGATGATTCATTTGTTAGAACAAGAAGGTGTTGCACTAGCTTTATTTTCTAAGGGTTTCCTTATTGCATATCATTTTCCTATACATATGGCTTTTTATTACTTCTAGAGTAATGAAAAATAGGGGTATCATCACATGGAGAATAATAAAAATGTTAAAAATATTTGAAAACATGGAGAAAATAATAGACCTTTGTAATATATTTCAATTTAAAATTGAACATCATCATTGAGTGGCATGTAAAGAATAAAGTATGGAGGGCCACATAAAGAGCAATACATGAAATATAATAATGGTTATGCCTCACATATACTGATGGTGTTGTAAATTAAGAAAATATATTTTGAAAACCATAACAAATCTTAATAGCATTGATAAATAAAAAGGTAGAGAAAAAAATGTGACATCACATCATCACAAACATGTTATCAAATTTAAAATGGATCATTGATAAATTGAGTTACTAGTTACATATAGGATACTACATTGAAAAATTATATATGGAATCCTGTAAAATATTAATTTATCTAAATTTTCTAAGTACTAAGTACTATGCTATAGATAATTCCTTTTCTATTTAGATGAATTCCAAAATTGAAAATTTACAATTCACAAAATAATTTAAAAGTGTTTACTTTGAAATTTCAAGCAAATGTAATGTGCACACACACACAAAACAAAATTTACGTGCACGCACACTTGAATAATTTGAATATATTTGAAATATTCCCTCTCCAATGTCGTGATTGTGATATAAGGGCCTATATAATCTATGGTGAAGAATTTTTTTATAATCCTAAACCATTGATGTGAACACATGTATAAAAACTCATTAAAACTACAAGTCCTTTGGATATGTAAGTAGGAAAAATTAACAATTGTGATATTTTTTTGCAAAGAGGGGGCAGGTATATGATGAACAAATAGCAAAATGGAATTTCAATATATCTACTATTATCCTATTTATGAATATTCATTGCTAACATTTTGTGTGACACCTTATAACCGTGATGCCCCTCAATTCAAAACCTTGAGCCGCCTTTGTCAAGGCACCTATTAGAGGATGGAAGTGATAAATCCTAAACACCTTTTGAGACCTTTCAGCTTCCCTACAGAATAATCCAAGCACATTGTTTGAATTCCAGTGGTGGTAACCACATGAAGCCTTAGTTAAAATTGTAACTTAGCATTTTTTGGATAATCGCAACTAGTTTTGAAGTAAAAAATCTATGTACTCTCCTAATAAAATAAATTGAAAAGGTTGGGAAGCATGTTAAAAAGATATCTTTCCTATAGTGTTCCTAAATTACATACCATTATGGTGTAAATAAATGCTACACATAGAAGAAATCATATCCCAATATCTCCTCATTCTTCTCGCATCAAACCGATTAATCTGGATCTGTTTCCATATCTAAAGCGGTCTCGTTTTCCTCTAAATTGAAAGGAAACTCATGCCTTCCACTAGCTCGTTGTATGCAGAGGATTAATAAGATAGAGGATGAGGAGGCACTTCACTTGGGTGTATTCTCTAGTTGTATTAATTTACTTCTTTTGCTCCTAAACATCTACGCTATGTGCATTATAACACATGCATTATGTTTTTGTGATGTTTGTATTTTATTTAGAGTGGTTTTTGTATCAATGTAGACCTTGGTAGTGCCCATTCTTGTCATCCCACCTTTTCTCTCCCTTATTTGTCTCTTTTACTCTTCCTCTTTGTGGAACCCTCTGGTTGTTTAGTCGCTTCCTTGCATGAAACAAATGTTGCCTCATTGGAATTCAGACAGGCACAAAAATCCAACAAAGCATATTGGAATACTAATTTTATTTGATATTTTTCTTACATCCTGTGCCAAAATGGGGAAATCTAGACAATCCACGAGATTTTTTTTGAAAAATTCTTTTAAAACAAATGTGTATGGTCTCATAAAGAGAGACAATTGTTGATCTTTGCACAAATGGGTTTGTAGGGACAACCTTGTGGTGGTCAACTCATCTTGTTGGGTGAATGAACTGAGCTGCTGCTATTTTAAACTATGTGGTGTAGTTTATCTAGTATGGATGTCATATATTTACCTCACGGATTTTTGGGTATTCACCGAATCAAAGTTGTTAGCTCGTTGAATTAAAACAAGATCTAGATCTACTTTGCGCTTTCACACGGGACTCATTATTATACTAGTAGAATTGTTTATTTGAGGTGGCTAAACATGTTTTAGAAAACACAAACACGATTGCAGAAACCCCTACCTATATTTCTCTCTTGCAAGCCCATAAATTTTTCTTGGATTGCCAAAAGCTGATGCGGTCTCGTCAAGTGTCGGGATCGTGGGATTAGTGTAAAAAGGTATGGATCACTCTTCCTCTTGCTTCAAACTAAACATTTCATCATTTTTTTGTTTAGCATTGGATTTTAGTATGTTGTATATTAAAACAAAAATGCAACTTAGAATGAATGATATGGATTTTACCTTTCCCAAAAATATTTTTCTTTAAACTTTAAAAAATAGAAATAAAATAGGCCTTGGAACCAGGCATATGGAGTGTCATGTTGAATTGGTAATGGGAACCGAAACCTCAAACAAGATCAATGTCGACCCAAGACACCATGAAATTTCATAACTAGGATGACTAACTCGATTAGATGCCTTAAACGAGGTGAGATTCAATACCCTTTTAACACTTCAGTCACCTTTGGTGACATTCCCAATTTATGAAATTGTGATCAATTTCAGCTTACAAGTGTCATATCGATTTGGTGTAACTAGAAAAACCCTTAATATATCTCTAATACTCCTACGTGAGAATCGATAAAAATTCTCGGTTTCATAAAAGAAAAATTATTTCGTAAGTTATAGTAGTAAGTGGATATTGGTGCCCATCTATTGTTGTATAATAGAAGTGTTCGATGGGTTTACGATAATTGTTCTCAAAGTCACCTTCAAAAATTTAGCCCTGTTTAACGTAATCAAATTTCATTGAACTCGACGAGTTCTTTGTTTATAAGCCGATAGGTAGTAATTGATGAAATTTATGTTTGAACGTAAAAAGAGTGGGTTTGGAAACCATAATGTAAGCATTTTAGTTGATTTGGTTAGTTTTCGCACACTCGAAACTTAAGGTAGAAAATATTCTTGAGCATACCATTGGTTATGTAAATTACTCATGAACCCTTTGTAAAGCATTAAAGTGTGTAGAGCATTATTTTATCAATTACTTGGTATGGAAGGATTTTTCAATATATAGTGATCTCTCTCTCCTCCCCCTCTGTCTCTCTTAAAATAAATATTAAATTGTGGTTGTTCTTGGAAACCTAAATGGATTAAGAATGCAGATGAGTTTTAATGAAAATGAAAATGTGTATGAATTGAGAAATGTTTAAAATATTGTGAGTAGTAAAGAAAATGTTTTACACGTTCTCTCTCTTCCCTCTCTCTCTCTTGAAAAAAAAGAAAATCAAATAACCGTGTGAGGAAATTATCTCTCCCCTCTCTATACTTTGTTTTAAATTAATTGAAATGATGAATGTCTGTTTGTGCTTGAGTGTAAGGGTTTTCCATACTTAGTCCCAGGTCGACGCAATGTTGGTTATAGATACACCGATCAAGAGTAATTTTCTAGATGTGATATGTTGTGATTAATGAGTTGTCATTGTAATGTTATATTCACCTTGCAATACATCTATTACCATAGAATAATGATATGTATTATTTTGAAAAGAGAATACCAATGTGGCTATATTTTACGGTGTCGAATTAGACGTGAAGTTGTACTTAATGTTGTACCTCTGTGATAAAGATATCAAACTAATATTTTTCTATGTTAATTATTGGTTTAATTACTTAACAACAACAATGCTAGGTAGAATCTCCTCTCATCAAAACTAACAAAAATAAAAGAACAAGCTATAATGCCTATTGTACTTCCTCTACCTATTTGAGTCTTTTTCTAGGGTACAAAACTTTGATCATGTTAATAAAATACCCGTTGGTGTGTATTATTTTCCACATCATTAGGTGAGTCATCTCACTTAGGTGAGATTGTAGGTCCACGTGTCATTTAGGGGTCATCATGAGATTCTCTTACATGTCCATGGGTCAGTGCGTTACATGTGTCATTGGGAGTTACACTTCTATTTTGGGAATGTAACTCCCCCTCTCTACTCGAGTTTTCATAATTACAACACTGGGGGTTACTCAGCACCTCCTATATATGTACACCCCATTTGATCTATGAGATAGAGGAGAGTTTTATGGATTAACCAGGTTCTGCATGTGTTTCAAATATTTGCATGCACATTCGGTTAATGCTCGCACCTCCTGAGATCTCTCCACACTGGCATTCGCATGTCTGTTGATGTGAACATCATCCCTCGTGATCCTCACTTGTGGGTTTTAAAACCTCTTTCATGCTATCAGAGTGGATCTATTGGATCAGTGCACTCTTCGGCATTGCTCGTGCATTTTCCAACTTCCGGCGTGATATCCAGTTCTCATTGCATGTGTCGTAATAGATATTCTGTTATGTGCTTCTTGCATTGATTTTGGGCATTTATACCTCTTTTCGAGTTTATGGGTGTTCGTGGTTTTCAGTCTTGCATGAGTGTTTGGAGGTTTTTTCTCCATCTCGCTTTCGAGATGTTGTTTTTGAACATGCTTGGTTTTGGGATTTGTTTTGGTGTGAGAGTTGTTTTTAAGGGCTAGCTCGGCCCAGACATGCGAGCTAAGACCGAGCTCCCCTAGCTCATCAATAAATCACCCTTCACAGTCTTGGCTCATTCTTCTCTGCCCACATTGGAGGGTTTGCATCATTTTCTCTATCTTCGATAACTCGCCTCTGTATTGGGTTAGTTATGGTTGTCTAGCTCATGTTTGATCCTTGCTAGAATGGCTTGCCCATGCATTGACCATGCTTGTGCATTCGAATATCTATTGGACCCTCTCGTGCTTCCTATCTTTGGCACTCGCTCATGCTACAGATTCTGGTTTAACCATGCATTCATCTCCACAGCTTGTGTATTGGTTTGTGGGAATGTTGTTTATGGAAGCTCACGTAATGGTTGATACCCATGTTCACTTTTTCATGTGCCTTGGTCTAAAAATTGGTTTGTGGATATTTTTCATTGCACCAACACTCCATTGGCATGTGGTTCTCTACTTCAACGAACCAGGAAGCTCAAACTCGGTCTTTGGTTACGGTTTGCATCAGTTTTAGATTGAATGTTTGTCAGCTTTTTTAGAATTGTTTTCCGTGCACGTTACGCTCAACCACCCCTCAAACATTTCACTCGCCACGCTTTTTTGTGTTTGCTGCTATGCATTGGTTTCTCCATTGGACTGTACATGCCAACTATTTCAAACCTACGTTCAAACTCTTGGCAGTGGTCTCCTTGGTAGTTTGAACATGTTTTTAGAGTATTGCCATTCTTGGTGGTTTAGGCACACAACCCCGTGCTTTAAAAATTGTAGTTTTTCTCAACCCACAATAGTGGTTACTACCAACTCTCTTCTCATGGTTCCTCTAGCTCCATCGCTCTAGCATTGGCATGTAAGCATTTTGCTATTTGCCTTTTGGAAAATCTACACGCACAACTCAGCTTGGGCGATTTTTGCACACACAACCCCTCGGCTTGACACGTGGGATTCACTTGGCTTTCAATAGCTCGTTGCCACCAACCACATTCCAAATGTGGGCCCCCCTCCTCAATCTATTTTTAATGTTTTAAGATAAAAAAACATTTATGGCGTTGTAATTGATGTTTAGGGTATATTTTGCTTGTTTTACTTACCTTCCTATGAGTGTCGAAGACGGAGGGCGAGGTCCGAGGTTGGTAGGAGGCTAATCCCCCCTCACAAGCAAAACAAACCCTTGCTAAAATTTGATGTCGTTTCCAACGAGTAGTCACACGATACCCTTTGCACTCATTTTGAGCACTTTTTTAATGCATTTGTAGCATTTAGTGGCATTTTCCATCAGTTACAAGAATCATTTTAATGTCATAAATTTTGATTCACATCTCATTTTTGAGTGCTTATTTAATCAAAGTTGCATGATTTTTGGCACTTTACATGATGGCATTGTTATTTTTGTAAACGAACTACTTTATAAAGTGCCACATCTTGGGGGTTGACTAGTACTCTTGGGTTTTCACACGCAGATGCATTATCAGCTGAGTCTGACGTCTTGCTTTTGTGCATCTTGCATTCCACATCATGGAGAGTGCTCTTTCTAGACTTGAGTGTCGTAGGATTTCCTTACAGCCTCCGCCACTTCTCACCGGGAGAGGGAACTATTCAGCTTGGTGTGCTTCCATGGAACATTACTTTACCCACGAGGGTCTTTTACCCTTCTTGCTTGGGCCCGTTCCTGCACCCATTGATCATCGTCATCTAGAGGAATTCCTTGACACTTTTGACCATGTCTTTGGTCACATGATGATGCATGTCTCTAGATCTCTCTGGTTTCATGTGGCACACTCAGATCCACCTCACCGTGTCTGGAGCATTCTTCAGTCCCTCTATGGAGACCCTTCACATACTACCACCGTTGTTGCTATTTCGATTCAGTTGTCTCCATTTCTTTGTGTGATGATAGTTCCACTAACATAGACTCGCTTGATTCTACTTCTGATGACGAGGATTGTGCACCCAGTTTTGATGCAGAGAGCATTACAGAGGACTTCTCTCCTCTTTTTCTCACTATTCCGAGAGTGTTGCCACATCCCACATCTCATCGTATATCAAGCAATCTCATACTCAACCTCATACAAATCACTAAATCCTCCTTTCCACTTCCAGTGTTCGAGACCCACTTCAATCCTCTACGTTCATTAGATGAGTCATACCTATCCGACATCACTCTTTTGTTTGTTGAGCCCAATCATTGGGATGAGTATTTTCCCGACCTTAGTCATATTTTCGCAGAGTCTACTTGTGATGCTCTACAGTCCCTCATCCATCTACAGTGTTTCAGAGGAGTTCATCATCTCTGTTGTTGGGAGTGCCCCTTCCGGAATCATATCACTTCTACATTTCCAGAGACCTTAATTGATCCACCCTCAGCTGTGGATCCCTTTTCTATTATGGAGGATGTTTTGTTCCCTTCACATCACTTGGACATCCTTTCTGCAGGTGTTCCTCTTTTTCACTCTGATATTTCTACGCACGTGGCATTACCTTCAGTTCCTTGGCACTCACTCGTTAGACCTATGTCACACTTTCGGGCATCAAACTTAGAGTACTTTGTGTTCTGCCTTTAGTTTCCTTTGTGGAGTGGGTGGACTTCCAACACATCATTTCCATCCTTCCTAAAGGTAGGCACACTGTTCGGTGTGGGTGGCTCTTCTTCAGTTCAGAGGCAGAGGATCTCATCATCAACATTCTTTTGGGAGACCTCCTAGAGCTACAGAGTTTAGATTTGTCCATGGCATCTTTTGCATTCCTCTCGTCTCCCTCTTCTTCTCTCTTCTTCTTATTTTCGAGAGATTACCTCTTTGTACATGGGTACCCTTTCAGGATCATCTATGGCCGGACCCATTTTTGGCATCTTTCTTAGATTATAGAGTGTGTTTTTCTCTTGTGGTGGATGTTTTTCCCACTGGGTTTTCCTTCACTTCTTGGGATCTTCTTTCTTGTACATGGGTACCTCATCAGGCTTTGTGCCGGGACCCATTTCTCATTTCTAACTTGCCACCTCATCCTAAGTTATGATGAAGGGGGGTGTTGGTGTGTGTTATTTTCCACACCATTAGGTGAGTCATCTCACTTAGGTGAGATCATAGGTACATGTGTCATTTAGGGGTCATCATGAGATTCTCTTATGTGTCAGTGCGTTATATGCATCATTGGTAGTTACACTTCTATTATGGGAACGTAACTCCCCCTCTCTACTCGATTTGTCATGATGCAGCACTCGGGGTTACTCAACACCTCCTATATGTACACCCCATTTGATCTATGAGATAGAGGATATTTTTATGGCTTAACCAAGTTCTGCCTGTGTTTCAAATATTTGCATGCACATTCGGTTGATGCTCGCTCCTCCCGAGATCTCTTCACACTACCGTTGACACGTCCATTGATGTGCACATCATCCGTTGTGATCCTTGCTTGCGGATTTTAAACCCTCTTTCCATACCCTGATCTCATTAATCATCTTGTTGTTTCGCACCTAAGGAGTCTTATCAAGGACCTTTTACTTGAATATTTTAAGAGGTGGTGGTTTTATGTTGTGAATCCTATCATTTTGGGATGAGTGAGGTGATCATGTCTAGTTGGTGTAGGTCTAGCCATATCATGAATAAGCTAACCCCATTGTGCGTAATTTCCTTTACCCTAGTAGGTGGCAAAAGCATTGCAAGATAGTTGGTGGTTGTACCTATGATTGATCTCTTGTGAGATCTAAATTATGTGAGTGAGACTACATTTTTAATTTACTTGTGTATTTATCTCATACTTGAAAATAGGTCCTTAGGAGTATTTTTAATGCATAATATTATTTGGGATATCTCTTTCAATATAAACTTATACTTCCATGTCCAAGAGCATTGAAATGAGTTGTCTTGTGCGACGTTGTACTCTTTATAGTCTTAAATTCCTTAGTGTTATATAATTGTTAGAGGAATTTCATTTGTTCCAAAATGATGTTAACAGAGAACCAAAGTAACCACTTAAATGCAATTACTAAAATGGATAAATAAGATTAAACTAAGGAATGACCACTACGAATATGGTACACCTTTGAGTGATGTCAAAACCAACTAGAATGTCAAATGTGATTATAAAATGAATGTAATAAAGTAGAGGTCCATGACTAATACAACAACCTAATAAATCAAAAACCCAAATATGATGCATGATCACATGCTTTGTTTGCATAAATATGAATAAAAAATGATGCTAATGAAATAATAAAATGTAACCTTAAGAATGAGATACCTATGCAACTATAGCCAAGGTCTCATGAGATAAGGAGATTGCACTATAGTTGACTTGTAAAATTTAGTAGAACTCTTGGCATAGTTAGGAATATATTAAATATAGGATCACTCAGGAAGTAGAATATTTGGTTGAAACATGTAATTAACTTGTTTCTACAGAGAGTGAACGCTTAAGATGATGAAACAAAAGTAGTTTGAAATGTGAAATTCATCACTTAGATTCAAGAAAAAATATCTATAAGAAGAACATAGGTGTAATATCATATTCCATGCACAATATGATTGTAAAAATATGAATTCCTAATTAGAGCAATGGATCGTGAATCAAGAAAGGTATAATTTAATTAGTTAACCTACATGGTTGTAATAACTTGAATTTGAAAGGAGTGTATTGTTAGTATTAAACAATGCTATGAAATGAACTTGGGATAGGTTTTCTATAGATCTAGTAACCTTCCTTTATCTTCATGTGAACATTCCTCCTTGTAATGAGAGTATTTTTCCAAACCAAGTAAACATGGATCTCTCAAAAAATCCTTAAGTTCAAATATTAGATTACGCATGTGTGTACATATGTTCTTAATCATAATCATGTTATATAAAGTTATTTCCACAATAAAATGAGTGAATTCTAAAGGAACCACTATAGGTGAAATGTTAAAGAAAAAAGCAACCTAGTTGTAAAGGAATGAAGGATCCCATGTTATGTGTTCATCCGACAATTATAGTCAACTAAACAATTTTTTTAGAAACAAAACTTTCACATATGAATTGAATATTAGGAGACTCATAGTTGTTTAAAAAGAATTTATTTAACAAATGAGATATGGATAACTAATGGAATTGGAGAAAGGAACAAACCACACATTCTTCGTTAAAGACTAATGCTCTTAAAAATAAGGTAATTGGAGTTTGAAAAATAGAAAAATTTAAAGCTTATGTGTTTAATCCTTTGAAAACTATAAGGTTATACAATGGAAACCTAAATGTAATGAATATGTAAACCATGAAAATTCCATGTCATGGAGTATGCCTATCTTGTGTTTCTTACTATAATTAGGTCATTGTCCTGGTTTACATCATTTGAGTAAGACATTGAGTGTGTACCCTATGTTATCCTATTGTATGAGTGGGTTCATGTTTATGTAAGTTTCCTATGTGATGTCAAGTTTCTTTATTTGGATCCCATGTGGTGTTGTGTAGCGTGCAATGAAAGTAAAAAAAATTATTTGATAATTTTACTGTCATATTTTGGGGTTGAAAATGTGGGCATTACATATGGTATCGAGAAAGTTTCATGCTCTCTAATCTTTGGGATAGATTTGGAGTTGTGATGATCTTGCATGGTGGTGGTGGAGATGGGAAGAGTAATGTGATATATGTTGTGATGTGACCAATGTTGTAATTGTGATATTATGAATGCACATGTTATGCATGTCACTTAGTGCATATTTGTTATCATGTTGATGTGTTGTAATGAGAGTATTTTCTCCCTTTTTGTGGACTCAATGAGGAGTTCACATGTGATGTGCCACCTTGTTTGTGTGTGAAAATAATGTTATTGTGGATTACAAAGTGTTGGAGTGTTTTGTTATTATGTGATATGAAGGTGTGTTGATGTGTGGCATGACAAAATTGGTGTATAGTGAATTAGATTTTATCATGATGTCCCACACATGTTGTGATGAATCGTGTGTGTCACCATGTTGTATTGCAATTAATTGAATGTTGTAATGTTATTCACTATTTTCATCATACATATAATTCATGTAATATGTGATGGTTCATGTCATGAATTAGGGGCATATGGTGATCGTATGACCCCTATTGTGTAGTACTTGCACCTTAGGTGCATTATGTGGAAAAGTGATGTATCATAACCATGAAAGTAATGATTTTGTTATACCCTATATATATACCATGAGTAAGATGTTATGGTTAATGGGCATGAAACACATTGTGTTAGTAATGTAGTTATGTGTTATGTTGTGAACCTTACACTAGACAACCCTAAGGGGAGCAATCATCAAGAGTGTATGTGTGGAGAGAGGAGGTGTGGACCAGGTTTTCATAATCTTGAGCCAAGTACGAGTGAGGAAGTGGAGTCTTATATAGACTAAAAACCCACTTCTATCTGTTTAGTATACTTTGAGCTTGCTTAGTATATTATGGATGCGCACCACCTTAGGCTCAACTTATGCAAACTAGTGTCCCCTACTCTTTCCTATTGGGTTGTCCATCAAAAAATCCTATGTGATTTTGACTATGTTGAGCCTTGTGGGAGTATGGAGGGATGATTCAGAAGAGATGATGACAGTTACATTATTTGATATACTCATTTCTAGTTACATGTATATTTTTACGAGCTGAGGCTCGACATCCAGTGCCAACAACTCGATGAGTACCCCTTGGTGGCTAGATAAGGCCACGTAGTGATTGTAATGTGTTATTTCTATATATGTATTTATTTGTAAATTGATCATTTTCTCTTTTATTGTTAGAACCAACAATTTTCTTGATTGATGTGTGCTTATATTTTGGGCTTTTTATTTGATTGTTGCATTAACATGCAGATTTTTACACTAACTATGGCCTAACTAGCTTGGGATTTTTTTTTTTCTTATTTTTAAACAAATTTTTTTCATGTTTAAAAGTTTATAGCTTTGCCCAAGGATTTGGATTTTTTCCACTTGGCATTTGAAATAGATTGTTATGCTTGGTTCTAATGTTGTAATGTGTTGGAATAGGGTCATGGGATTCACCATGGAGTGGTTGAACCTATGGACCCAATTCATTGTATGGGGGTATGACCTAAGGAGTTATAGATAACTAGTGGGTTGTTGAACCACGAGTTATTATGTCACTTGGGTTAGGGGTGATGGGGCTTTATGTGCCCAAGGCCATAGGGTGACCCACCTCATTATATGGAGAAAGGAGATGGGGCTCTATGGTTTAGTGACCCGATTTTATTTATGGAACTCTATGGTTGAGTGACATGATATTTTCGATGGCACTCTATGGTTGAGTGACCTAATATTCTTGATGGGGCTCTATGGTTGAGCGACCCGACTTGGTTTTGGCACTATGATTCTTTCTCTTTAGGAGGTATATGGAGTTTGTGATGTTTTGGGAGGTATATGGAGTTTTTTTGTGATGCTTTGGGAGATATATGGAGATTGTTTTGTGATTTTTATGATGTGTGGAGTTGGTGTTATGAGTTATGTGTACTCTTGTGAGTCTTGTTACACATTGTTATGATTGAGGTTTGATGCTCCTCTTGGATTACTATGTACTATTGGATATTGTTTTTGCACTATGTTGGTATATTCATGGTTCTTTAGGTCATGTGATACCAGTTGTATATATGTATCAATGTGATGATTCATTATTTGTTAGTCACTTGTGTGTGTTGGATCTATGCATGTGACATAATTCCTAGAAATTCTTTGTTATGTGGACTACTTTTTGTCTTTCCATGGTTGGAATTAAAGGTCTTGTGATGTGATACAAATTTGAAAGTATGTAGAAAGATGTCTTTTGATACGTCGTTAATGTTGTGTTGAGTTTTGTGTGACATCTTGTGTCCAATTATTGTTGGGCACCCATGAACATAAGATAATTGAAATTATAAACAATAAATACTAAGAGTTTGAGATTAAGAAATGATGTAAAGGAAAATACTAAGTAATAAAGTAAAAGAGAATTGCCAATCTTCACATAACATTAAAATTTAATGTATTTCCAAAATTAGTTTTCTTCCTTTTGGTCACGTTGTACCAATGAGTTTATTGTTAACAACATGTGCCATTACTGAATTTCTTTGTGTATGTATCCTTCAATCTTCAACATGTGTCACATCAAGGATGATGCTATTATAAGGGGAGGGAGATGTGATGCCCCTCCATTCCAAACCTTGAGCCACCTTTATTAGGGCTCCTGTCAGAGGATGGAAGCGACAAATCCTAAACACCTTTTGAGACATGCTAGCTTCCGTGTAGAATAATCCAAGCACAGTGTTTGAAGTCCAGTGTTGGCAACCACATGAAGCCTTAGTTAAAATTGTAATTTAGCATTATTTGGATAGTCACAACCAGTTTTGAAGTCAGAAATTTGTGTACTCTCCTAATCAAATAAATTGAACAGTTTGGGAATCATGTTAAATAGAGTATCTTGCCTATAGTCATTCCTAAATTACATACCATTATGGGGTAAATCAGCACTACACACAAAAGAAATATGGTATCCCAATATCTCCTCATTCTTTTGCGTAAAAAATGACTCATCTGGATCTGTTTCTATACTGAAGCGGTCTCATTTTCCTCTAAATTGAAAGGAAACAACATGCCTTTCCACTAGATTATTGTTATATGTATGAGGATTAATAAGATAGAGGATGAGGAGGCACTTCACTCGGGTGTATTCTCTAGTTGTATTAATTTACTTTGCTTCTCCTAAACATCTGCACTATGTGTGCATTATAACCTATGAAGTACATTTTCCTTCTCTTTGTATTTTATTTGAGTGGTTTTTGTATCGATTTAGACTTTGGTAGTGCCCTTTCCTATCATCCCACCTCTGTCTCTACCATATTTTTCTCTTTTACTCTTCCTCTATGTGGAACACTCTAGTTTTTTAGTCATTTCCTTGCATGAAACAAATGTTGCCTCATTGGAATTCAGACAAGGCACAAACATCCAACAAAAAGCATATTGGAAAACTAACTTTCTTTGATAGTTTTCTTCCAGCCTGGCCCAAAAGGGGAAATCTAGACAATCCACGAGATGTTTTTTGAAAAATTTTTTAAAAACAAATGTGTATGGTCTCATGAAGAGACACAGTTGTTGGTCTTTACACAAATGGGTTTGTAGGGACAACCTTGTGGTGGTCAACTCATCTTGTTGGGTAAATGAACTGAATTACTGCTATTTTCACTATGTGGTGTATTTATCTAGTATGGATGTCATATATTTACCTACAGATTTTTGGGTATTCACCGAATCAGGTTATTGGCTCAAGTGAAATAAAACTAGATCCAGATCTACTTTGTGGTTTTGCACGGACTCATTATTGTACTAGTAGAATTATTTCTTCGAGGTGGCTCGACATGTTTTGGAAAACACAAACAAGATTGTAGACACCCCTACCTATATTTCTCTCTTGCAAGCCCATAAATTGTTCTTGGATTGCCTAAAGTTGATGTGGTCTCATCAAATGTGGGGATCATGGGATTAGCATAAAAGGTATGGATCACTCTTCCTCTCACTTAAAACTAAACATTTCATCATTTTTTGTTTAGCATTGGATTTCAGTATGTTGTATATTAAAACATAAATGCAACTTAGAATGAATGATATGGATTTTACCTTTCCCAAAAATATTTTCTTTAAACTTAAAAAAAAAAAAAAAAAAATAGGCCTTGGAACCATGCACATGGAGTACCATGTTGAATTGTTAATGGGAACCAAAACCTCAAACAAGATCAATGTCGACCCAAGACACATGAAATTTCATAACCAGGATGACTAACTCGATTAGATGCCTTAAACGAGGTGAGATTGATACCCTTTTAACACTTCAGTCACCTTTGGTGACATTCCCAATTTATGAAATTGTGATCGGTTTTGGCTTATAAATGTCGTATCGATTTGGTGTAACTAGAAAACCCCTTAATCTGATCTCTAGTACTCCTATGTGAGAATCAAAAACAACTCTCAGTTTCATAAAAAATGATTTCATAAGTTAGAGTTGTAAGTGGATATTAGGGCCCATCGGTTGTCATATAACAAAAGTGTTCGATGGGTTTACGATAATTGATCTCAAAGTCACCTTCAAAAATTGAGCCTTGTTTAACGTAATCGAATTCCATTAAACTTGATGAGTTCTTTGTTTATAAGCCGATAGGAAGTAATCGATGAAATTTATGTTTGAACATAAAATGAGTGGTTTTGGAAACCATACTTGTAAGCACTTTAGTTGATTTGGTTAGTTTTCACACACTCACAACTTAAGCTAGAAAATATTCCTAGCATCCCATTAGTTATGTAAATTACTCGTGAACCCTTTTTATAGCATTAAAGTGTGTGTAGAGTATTATTTAATCAATTACTTGGTATGAAAGGATTTTGCAATATATAGTGTTCTCTCTCTCTCCCCCTCTCTCTCTCTTAAAATAAATATTAAATTGTGGTTGGTCTTGGAAACGTGAATGGATTAAGAATGCAGATGAGTTTGAATTAAAATGAAAATGTGTATGAATTGAGAAATGGTCAAAATATTGTGAGTAGCAAAGAAAATTTTTTACACGTTCTCTCTCTTCCCTACTCTCTCTCTTGAAAAAAAGAAAGAAAATCAAATGAATGTGTGAGGAAATTATCTCTCCCCTCTCTCCTTATCTCTACCCCTCTCTCGTACTTTGTTTGAAATTACTTGAAATGATGAATGTCTTGTTTGTGCTTGAGTGTAAGGGTTTTCCATACTCATTCCTAGGACTGACACAACGTTGGTTGCAGGTACACCTGAATGAAGAGGAATTTTCTGGATGTGATATGTTGTGATTAATGAGTTGTCATTGTAATGTTATATTCACCTTGTAATACATGTATTACCATAGAATAATGATATGTATTATTTTTCAAGAATTGTTCTTTTTATATTTTGAAAAGGGAATGCCAATGTGGCTATATTTTATAGTGTCAATTGGATGTGAAGTTGTACTCAATGTTGTACCTATGTTATAAAGATATCAAACTAATATTTTGTTATGTTAATTATTGGTTTAATTCCTTAACAACCACAATGCTAGGTAGAATCTCCTCTCATCAAAACTAACGAAAATAAAAGAACAAGCTATAATGCCTATTGTACTTCCTCCATCCTATTTGATTCTTTTCTAAGGTACAAAACTTTGATCATGTTAATAAAATACTCTGATCTCATTAATCATCTTCTTGTTTCACACCTAAGGCATCTTATTAAGGACCTTTTACCTAAATATTTTAAGAGGTGGTGATTTTATGTTGTGAAACCTATCATTTTGGGATGAGTGAGGTGATCATGTCTAGGTGGTGTAGGTCTGACCATATCATGAATAAGTTAACCCCATTGTGCGTAATTTCCCTTGGTACCCTAGTAGGTGGCCAAAGTCTTGCAAGATAGTTGGTGGTTGTACCTATGATTGATCTCTTGTGAGATCTAAATTATGTGAGTGGAGACTACATTTTGAATTTACTTGCGTATTTACCTAACAATTGAAATAGGTCCTTAGGAGTATTTTGTAATGCATAAGATTATTTGGGATATCTCTCTTTCAATATACACTTATACTTCCATGTCCAAGAGCATTGAAATGAGTTGTCTTGTGTGACGTTGTACTCTTTATAGTCTTAAATTCCTTAGTGTTATATAATTGTTAGAGGAATTTCATTTGTTCCAAAATGATGTTAACAGAGAACCAAAGTAACCACTTAAATGTAGTTAGTAAAAAGGGTAAATAAGATTAAACTAAGGAATGACCACTACGAAAATGGTACACCTTTGAGTGATGTCAAAACCAACTAGAATGTCAAATGTGATTATAAAATGAATGTAATAAAGTAGAGGTCCATGAATAATACAACAACCTAATAAATTAAAAACCCAAATATGATGCATGATCACATGCTTTGTTTGCATAAATATGAATAAAAAAATGATGCTAATGAAATAATAAAATGTAACCTTGAGAATGGGATACCTACAACTATAGCCAAGGTCTTGTGAGATAAGGAGATTGCACTCTAGTTGGACTTGTAAAAGTTAGTAGAAATCTTGGCGTAGTTAGGAATATATTAAATCTAGGATCACTCAAGAAGTAGAATCTATGGTTGAAACATGTAATTAACTCGTTGCTACGGAGAGTGAACCCTTAAGATGATGAAACAAAAGTAGTTTGAAATGTGAAATTTGTCACTTAGATTCAAGAAAAAAATATATATCTATAAGGGGAACATAGGTGTAATATGATCTTCCATGCACAATATGATTGTAAAAATATGAATTCCTAATTGGAGCAATGGATCATGAATCAAGAAAGGTACAATTTAATTAGTTAACCTACATGGTTGTAATAACTTGAATTTGAAAAGAGTGTATTGTTAGTATTAAACAATGCTATGAAATGAACTCGGGATAGGTTTTCTATAGATCTAGTAACCTTCCTTTATCTTCATGTGAACATTCCTCCTTGTAATGAGAGTATTTTTCCAAACCAAGTAAACACGGATCTCTCAAAAAAATCCTTAAGTCAAATATTAGATTACACTGTGTGTACGTACGTTCTTAATCACAATCATGTTATATAAAGTTATTTCCACAACAGAAATGAGCGAATTCTAAAGGAACCACTATAGGTGAAATGTTAAAGAAAAACATGCAACCTAGTTGTAAAGGAATGAAGGATCCCATGTTATGTGTTCATCAGACAATTATAGTCAACTAAACAATTTTTTTAGAAACAAACCTTTCACATAGGAATTGAATATTAGGAGACTCATAGTTGTTTAAAACAATTTATTTAACAAATGAGATATGGATAACTAATGGAATTGGAGAAAGGAACAAACCACACATTCTTCATTAAAGACTAATGCTCTTAAAAATAAGGTAATTGGAGTTTGAAAAATAGGAAATTTTAAAGCTTATGTGTTTAATCTTGTTGAAAACTATAAGGTTATACAATGGAAACCTAAATGTAATGAATATGTAAACTATGAAAAGTCCATGTCATGGAGTATGCCTATCTTGTGTTTCTTACTGTAATTGGGTCATTGTCCTGGTTTACGTCATTTGAGTAAGACATTGGTGTGTACCCTATGTTATCCTATTGTATGAGTGGGTTCATGTTTATGTAAGTTTCTTATGCATAAAATGTTTGGTGCTTGAAAAGTTTCTAAAATAATTAAATGGAAATTTAATGACATGTTGATGGGTACAATTGGAATTGGGGAAAATTCATAAAAATGGTATAAGTAGTTTTTCAAGATGCTTTTTCCTATGTAGAATTTAATGGAGAACTATCATAAGAATTTATTATAAAAATATCCATAAGTGATGGTTTCTCCCTACCCCCTAATTTTTATAATGGCGGTTGAAGAACTCTATTATTTCTCAAAATAATCTACCCTGGACCCCCATTAATAGGGATTGTCCTCAAAAGAAAGGAATTTATTAATCTTCAATTTGCTAATAAAACTTCCCTTTTTAAAATGATAGATAAAGAATAATTTTAGATTCTTGAAAAATAATTGAAATATATTGTTTAGCTTCACGATCCGAATAATATGTCTCTAAACCACAAATCCTAAATTAAGATGAGTCTCCCGAGGATTGGATCGTTGAGTTAGGATGGGTTTGGGGGATTCCATAACCAAATTAGATTTCTTGGGATCCCCTTTTCTCTAGATCCTTAACTGAACAACACGTGGTAGTGGATAATTGGAAATATCTCTAATAAATTTAGTAAGTGGAAAGGAAAAACCTTATCCATATTTGGTAGGGTACATGTGCGCTAAAATGTACTTTATTTTTATTATTTACTATTCGTCACATTGTCCATTCCCCAATTTATAATTTCACAAGATTCAGAGATTGATAAGAGACTTCTTACGGTTAAAAATTTATGGTTGTAAGAAGAGACCTGCAATTTAAAATGGGTTGATTTTTTATAAGCCAAAGGATTTCGGTGGACTTGGACTCAAACATCTTTAAAAAAGAGAATCACTTCAGCATCCAAAAATGGATTCTGAGGGCTACGAACTGAGATGGTCATGCAAAGTTCTAGTAAGTTGTAATATCAATAATGGATGCCCTCAAGGACATAAAATTTGAAAGGGTGGCATATGATTTTATTAAATTTTAGAGCCTTTCTTATCAATACCATGGGATCGTCTGTATTTTGTGCTATTTAGAATGCCTGGGAAAAAGTTAAAAATTGACTATAAAAAAATCATTTTTTCATGTTTGAAACTAAATGCCAATGATTTATAGGTATATTTTGTAAAATCATAGTTACAAAGGAAATGTTTTTGGCCTTGATTAGAAGTTTCTCTTCATAGAAATGGTTTTCTAATAAACTAAAAACATTCAATGAAATATAAAGAAACAAGTGGTAGATAACATGGGATGATATTAAATCTATTTATATGATACCGAAATATCATGTTAGATGTTTTTCTATGCGTGTGAAATGTTAGAAACACCCTTCTTCAAATTTTTATGGAAGAAGAGGACTAATTTTGGGAAAATGCTAAATGGATAAAATACCCTTTTTATAGGATATGACTGCTAAAATTATGTATGATAAGATTATTTTCTCACTTAATGTTTTTCTTAGTCTTAATTATAAATGGAGCCTAAATGATCCACCTAGAGTTTGGATGAGTAGGTTTTATTGTTTTTGGTCGTCTTATATTGAACCTAAGAAATCATGTTTTAGATGGCTAATGGTTCACAACATATTAGTTTTTGGTGAAGTATTATCTAGGTTGGGCCTTGTAAGTGACCTCTTTACTATGTTTCATTATGCTAACATTGTGAAACTTGCTTTCTTTGAATTCCCTTTTGCTCAAAAAGTGTGGGGTACTATTATAAGGATTTGGGGTATGGTTTCTCATAAGTATATAAGATGACATCAAATTATTTTTGGAATGTTAAAATATATTGTTAAATTACATTAGTATTTTCATAAACTATGGGTTATTTATATCCAATGGGGTCCTATGGCTTATTTGGAAATCTAGAAATAATGATGTGTTTCAATGAATTGGCATGAGAATTATTGGATTCAATAGTGAATTCATAGTGCATGTATTATGTGTATAGATTAATGTACAAATGAAAGTACCAATGGAGGATTTGAAGAATTTCTTGCAGTCATGATTATTGAGAATCGATCCTAAATTCCTAGGAAAGACCGAACACTTTCCAAATGTAAAATACTTTCCCATCCGAGGGGAGAGTTTGAATGATAATAGTTAAGAACCATTTATACATGGGTTGGACCTTATAACTAAAAATTTAATATACAAATTCAATAAGACATGTAGTGAATTTGGAATATAGAATAGGTGAATCCCCGAATTTGGAACTACTTAGTTGTTGGAGATAAGGCATGTGGTAAGGGATATTAATGACGTTTTAGCTATACTAA
This sequence comes from Taxus wallichiana var. yunnanensis, assembly GCA_018340775.1. Classification (NCBI taxonomy): domain Eukaryota; kingdom Viridiplantae; phylum Streptophyta; class Pinopsida; order Cupressales; family Taxaceae; genus Taxus; species Taxus wallichiana. Next base: position 831,629,965 of record CM031243.1, read on the forward strand.
AGGTTTCACAAGCCGGTTAGAATACTACGAATACTATGCAACCTCTTAGGCTATGAGATGGAAGTTCGGGACGAAAAGATAAAGATAACAACACTTTAAGAAATAGAAGAGTCAGGGAAAAAATTGAAAGGATTCTCCTTAAGCATATTAAGGAAATTATATAAGAAGTGTAAGATAAAGGAACTGTGGGAATCAAAAGGATGGGCATGGAGGAATCAATTGGTGGCTATACTATGGGACTTGATATGGAAAAGTCGATCCTATATTATCTTAGTTTTAATCATAAGGATATTCCGATGAGTGGCTCTAACTAATCCCATTTTAAAAAATCCTCAATTCAAATACATTGTTATTTGATGTAGAAATTGACATTTTCTTTCTTATGTAGGACTATTTTTTTTATTAATTGGGATTTCTAGTGTATTGTTTGGCACCCTATATGATTCTTCATGCCTAACTATGTTTCCTCTTTATTTCTAGTTCCAAAATAGTGATATAGTTGTCAATATTGACATGTAGGTAATATGTTTTTGGTAACCTTTTCAATATTTAAATTTTTATGAAGATCTAATAATAAGATTATAGATTTAATTAAAATTTTCCTCACGATTTAAAATGGAAAAGAGAGGTGCACTTAGAGATCATTATAAACCTAAACAACTTATTCAATAGCGATGTTTCCATATAACTTAACATATATTTTGAATTTTAAGCCACATCCCAAATCGGGAAAGAAAGGAAAAACACAAGCTCATGTTTACAATCAAGCCTCGTAATAAGATGTATAATACTCTCGGATAATATTTCCATTCACCACCACATATAAATAACATACAAAACCAGGTTGATATTTGATTATCAACCATGTATATAACTACATGATCACCATGTCAAAATATGTGGGACAGAAAAGTGGTCATGAATTATCTTAGCCATTCTCCATAACCTGCAATGAGATAAAATTGACCAATTCATATCATTAATAATGTATTCAAAATATTATGATTATCATGGTTATCACCATTATGAGGGTGAAGGACAAGGAGTGCCCTATCTTACAAGTATGCTCATCATTTAAGTGATTAGTCAACAAATTTATGTTTGGTTTCTATCTATGTAGTAAATAGAATGAAAAATTCCTTACTTTTTCCGCACTATTTCATTGAAAAACAAAGGGTGTTTTTCATTTATGTTGTTTTTTTCAACAAAAATATTCCTATACAAATATGATTCCAACCTATCACCTATGATCCAACAGGTCTTTGATTGACCACCTTAGCAACCACTAGAGCACTAGGTATCATACTAGCAAATTCTATTTATCTTTACTGATTGAAGGTTAATGAAAAAGGAAACATTAACTATTAATAGTCAACTTACCAAAAATGATTTCAAGTCGAACAAACTGAAAATATATGCTCAATCGAAGGAAAAGGCCTTCTGGAGGGTGAGATGTAGATAAGAGGAAGTTCACGGGGGTCAATGGGAGGGGGGCATACTAGGAATTTAATGAGGGTGAAATATAACCGAGTGGAAGTTAAGAGGGAAATGATTAATATGAAAAGGAGGTCTGAAAGAGGTAAATGGGGAATATAATAAGCAATCCCTATAGGAGGGTCATAGGTACTAGGAAAATTTTTGGGCATTGTAACTTACTAGCACACATAAATAGGAAGTTAACTTAGGGAATGACTCACAAAACCTATATATAAAGTGGCAAATATAAATAAAAAATTAATTAGTTTCTGTATTGAATTTCCTTGTTTGTGCATGTTGGTTAAGAATGACTACGATTCGACATTAATAGGATGGTTTTTGGATAATGATCCAATTTTTAATGAAATTCACTTATGTTGAAAGTGGCTATTCTCTATATAAAATTTACCTATATGGATTCATATGATATGTATTCTAATTATTTTGTAAAAAATAAACGATATGATTAGTGAAATTTTAACACTTCATCTCATGCCCTAACCATAGGAAGGTCGATAATGTAAAGATGGAAGAATTTCTATGGAGGATCCGCAAGTCTAGAAGCATATTACATGCAAGTAGCAAAGTCATGTGAAAATATGTGTGAGGTCGGGGTCCCCTGTTCCTAAGCAACCCACTTCATTTACCTTGGTCCTTATCTCTTTTGAATAGTGTGGCCCTACCGCCTCTTCTAATGGCATTGATTCTCTTAGCGCTACACATACTAGGAAATAGGGCATGGATTTGGGGTCCTTGTTTCTATCAATGGCCCATTTAACGATGGATATGAGGGGAAAAAGCAGAGTTTTTTCTATTTATATATCCTTTTCTCGAAACCCTTCTAAGCCCATGGTTTGTGTGAAGACATCACCTTCTCGTGTGTTTTAGAGTAGACGTTCTAAAACATGAATCTTATTTTTAGAAAAATTGGCATTTTATAGATTCAAAATTTCTTTCCGGGTCTTCCATCACTTGAAGATTTTATTTCGATACGTTGGAGGCCTCTCATGGAAGGTAAGATGGAAATTTACCCTAATCGAGATGTTTTTACTAAAAACCATGATCAAGATCTTATTTTTAGAAAAATTTGGGATATACAATCCCACTTACTTGTTATAAAGCCACGGTTCCCTCTCGTTTGATCATGTGACCGAAAATTTCCATATAAAACTTTTTAGGTTTGGTTGTCTTATTTTTCCATCCAATTTTGTGGTGATAATTGCTTAATTTATCTGGGAATACATTGGGTAAATGCTTGGCTATTGACCAAACTATGACATTTTATGACTATACCATATATTCCCACATATTTCTTGACATGAATATTTCTATTTATTTTCCAACGTCTCGTTGAGCTCAAGGTGGAGGACATAATGTGGACTCAAAAATTAAACTATGAAGTTTCCCTTTTAGATGCAGGACTTGTTTTATCTTAGTCACTTAGCTTAAAAATTTTTGATAGGGAAAAACCTATTAAAATCAAATCCTCTTGGTGGAATAATATATATCCTATTCATTTTGTTATTAAAGGTCACTTGGATAGTGATTCGTAACAAGATTCGAGAGAGTGGGGATGATATAGTTGCTATGAATGAGGAGGTCACTCCTCCTTATTCTCATGTGGAAAATGTTTCACTCCTTAGTTTTGATTTGAATTCATAAACTAATTCCCATCCTTTTGTTTCAATATATTTTCAAACATATGTCGATAAGGAGAATATTGAAATCATCATAATTTTGAACCTTGTCTTATTGATCTTGTCATTGATGTCATGTGGCATTGATTTCAAAGAATGATTAGTGAGGTGTAAACCATTTATGGGCATGAAGTTTGACTAGTAGTACCTTCCTTATACCTCAAATGGTGTGTTTTAAGTGTTTTGGTGTGATGCCTTGAGATGTCATGGTGTATACAAGGTCTTAGTGCATGCTTGGTGCATTGGAAAATAACCTGGTGCTTTTATTGAATTGCAATTGTTGCATGTAGGTCCCAATAGGTGTATTAAAGGTGTTTAAAGGATTTCATGATGAAGAATAGGTTAGGTTACATGAACCATGGGTTAAAACAAGCTCAATTAGGTCTAGTTCTAGAACCTACTTTGTAATCATGGTTAGGTTTATGAAGCAAATAAAACTAAGGAATTTCAATCTAATTAATAAAAGTGTGTTGTGATATAGTAGAAACAATGTGGAAATTGTTTCATGTCATATTTTAGCTGGTAGAGGCATGTTCAAGACCTTTTAAAGGAATATTTATTGAGGACAAGCCAGGTAAGTAGACACAAGTCATGGTGGATGATGATTTTTATATAGGTGCAGAGTAAAATGATCCTTAGGACATGTGAAGAAGGTCAATGCAATGCTATAGACAAATTTTAAATTCAAAACTCAAAGCGAGAAGAAAGAAAATTGGTTTTTGCTCTAACTCACTTTCAAACTGGTCATTTCCAGTTTGAAGGTCAATTTTGAAGTTCTCATTCATATGGTAAATTTCTTCATGGTGACCTACACTTTTCATGAATGTTGGGGCATAGAATCAAGAGAATTTTGAAATTGGAATGAGGAGAAATGATTCCCAATACTTTATGAACAATCGCTTAGAAGATAGGTAGGTCGAAACCCTCCCAAAACCCTCATTCTAAAGAAAAGGAAAAATATGAATTTTCAGGTCTTCAAAATACATGGGAATGCTAAAGTGATTATTTTTTCTTTTAAAGGACTCATCCTAGTTCATTTTTTCATGGTGGCATTTTCCAGTGTCGGTTAAGAAGTTATAACAAAATATTTATTTTTGCTAAATATTTGATAACATAATCATGCACAACAGGGTTCATGATGAGAATTCTGATGTGGAAGCAAGTATGGGAAGTTTTCTTGATGATCATGAAGTGTTTCAGACATGTTCCATGAATTATATGGGTGAAATATTTCACCAAATGTTGCCTACCGCTTAAGGCCTATAGAGGAAAACCAAGTCATGATGGTTTGAAGGAGTTTTGATGTGAAGGTATGTTGTTGAAGTGAAATGTGAGTATGGATAGCTTCTAAAGATCCAACATGACATGTTTGAGCATATCACTTAAAATGGTGAAGTGTTTTTGGGTCTTAATATTAATGGTATAAAATGCCTCATGAGGATTATCAGGTAGATCTGAGAAACAACAATGCAAGTATGAATTTTTCACACAACTCATGCAGGTGAGTGTTTTAAGTTTTAGTTAATGAATCTAGTGATTTGATTCAAGAATTGTGTGACCATGAAAGTTATATTTCAAGTGTTAAAAGATAATTAGTGTAAGACTGGTTTTTGTATCCTAATACCTTGTATGAGCAGTCTCAGAAATGCAACTATATTCTAGAAAAATGTCCCTAAACGATGCATGCTATGGACTTGATAGGTTTTCTAAAGATGAGTTATTTCTATAATTTTTCCATAGGTACCTTGAATAGGTGTTTTAATGAGTGAAATTTCTCATTTAATGATGGCTAGATTTCGGTATGTTCAAACCCACTGCCACTTTGTCCTAATCAATGGTGCATGGTGAAAATGAAGGTGGTAGAGATAATCCAAGTATTTGAAGGTGAACCATAGGTCATATATGTCATTATCCAAACATTAAGAGGCTCTGAAATTTCAAGTATCAGTTTTGTTTAAATAAGTTTGAGACTGTGTTCTTGGTCTACCATGAATGTGCGCACCTAGCTGAGAAGAAGAAAAGTAATGGATCCTAGTGCACCGACCTTGAACTCCAAACACATGGTGATGTTGTAAACATATTTAAGATTCATCCATTCCATTTTCATTTCATGACATGAGCTAATATTATTTCATTTACACTCAAGTTGAAGACTATATTTTGAAAATCATGCACCTAGTAGAACATATGAGCTCTAATGGAGTCTTAAAGGTGAAATGGCGATTTATAAAGATTGTCAAGGATTTATATGGAAAATAGGGAACATTTTTAATGTGCGCACACTTTCATAACACTTTTTCATGACCTATGGTAGCTAGAAGATAAAGAATCATTCATTGATAAGAATACAAAATGGAATAAAACCATTACAAATGCAGATGTCATAATCGAAAATAAAATGTTATCGTAGTTTAAAATGTGCAATGAGTTAAGGAAAGTTCTCAATTCCATCATAAGTGTTATAAGTGTCATGATAAAAACATGAAAGGATTTTATTTCTAACTAACACCCTACAAATGTAATGATTACATTATGGCAGCAGTTATAAGTGATGTCATTTACATCCTTTTATACGAGCCAAGAGGAAAGATGTTGTAGGGGTCATAAGATGAAGTGTAAGAGGTGTGAGATTATTTCACAATCATGTACATGAGTGTCTCCATCTGCATGAAAATTGTCTTTTGAAGATTTTTTTAAGAAGTATGAGCAATTGAGGAAATATGTGAATTTAGGTATGTGGAGAAGTAAGATGTGTATGTAGGAGCTAAATAAAAGATCACCAATTTTTTTGTTGTAAGTAAATAGGTCATATTAATGTGATAAAAATATATTAAATAATAATTGGGTTCTTAGAAAAATAGGGAGTTGGTGCTTCCATGCAAGTTGTAGCTTGCAAATGTTTTCGAGGGGAGGTTGACTAGTTTGTTGGAGTTGGTGATTGAAGTTGAGTGGGTTCTCATCAAATTAAAATCCTTGTAATTTGTTATGGGACAATTTTACATGCTATTGCATTAATTTTTGTGGGGTTTTCTTCCTTCAAGGTTTTCCCACATTAAATATTGTCTTCGTGTGTGTTTACATGTTGATTGGTCATGTTTGAATGTCATTTTTTATTCATGGTAAATGTTGATCAAAATTGAATTGTTTTATGAGGATTAGATTTCTTATCAAAGTTTGAATAATCATTGAATCACCCCTCCCCTCTTAATTCTTGTATTTTCTAGCTATTAGTATTAGAGATAAGTCTTTTTAGAGAAATATTAACATCTTGAAGGAGATCCAAGTAACACAAGCATGAATAGCAATCAAGATCAAATCGGTTTCTCTACTTCCAAGCCACCTCTCTTCAATGGATCCAATTATGCATTTTGGAGCAATAGACTAGGTACCAATCTCATGTATCTAGGATTTGATATGTGGAAATCATTAGTTGATGTCTACCCCATTCCAAACACACATCTAACTGATGTAACATGCAAGAAGGCTAGTGAGAAAAATTAAAACTAAATGAATGTAAACTTATGTGGAATAGAAGAAGCATAGTTTGTAAAAGTTATGCACTATAATGCAACCAAAGAGATTTGAGACAAAGTAAAGACCATTTATAAAGGAGATAAAAATATCAATTAGCCGGGTTATAGACCTACTGAGGGTAATTTGAGAGATTGAAAAATGAAGGAAGGGGAAAACATTGCATATTCCTTGCATAGAGTTGATGAAATGATAAATCTCATCGAGAGGACTAAGAGAAAATATAGAGGAAACAAAGGTTGTTCAAAAGGTGTTAAAATCCATGACACATCAATATGAATCTAATGTTTTTACAGGATTTTTTTAGTGGCAAATATTCATAATATGGCGAATATTCCATTTTAGGAAAATTTGAAAAGGTGATTTTTTTGAAACAAGGTAGTGTCCTGTTCACCTAAAAATTATAGTATAATTTTTTTAGGGGTCAGCTTCGCCTACCCTTGAAAACATCCCTATATAAACCTAGGTGATTCATTGGGTAGAATACTATAGAATACTCATACTGAGGTACCATACCACTACAGGCATATCAAGTACAATGAACTTGTGAAGCACCAGAGTCCAGTACACAAAGTATAGTCTTATAGATCATTATCAGATTTACAGTTGGGTGACAATTATTATTTGTTGATGCGCGACAAGGGCTATTTGTTGACACCCAACAACTGTTGATCACTGACATGTGACAGCTAATTTATGTTGATGCATGACAATGGATTTCTACTAATGTGCAATAAGGGGAGTCTGTTGACACGCTAAAAGTGTGATTTTCGATGTATGAGTGGAATTGGTTGATGCATGACAAAAAAATTTACACGTGAAAATCCTATGTTATTGAATTATGACAAGAGGTTGTAGACATATAATGGGATATTTGTAATTTGCATTCGTGGGACGATAATTTTGTTATCGTGCAATAGAAAGGTTGTTGTCGTATGAAAAGTTTATCGTCGATGAAAACAACCTTGTTTTCGGGTGACAATAAGGTCACGTCATGTGACAACAAGGTTGTTGTCATGCTACATCAAACTTATCGTCACGCGTCAACAAGGGTGATGTCACACGATAACAAGGTTGTTTTTGTGCTACATCAAACTTATTATCACACGTAAGCAAGGGTGATGTCACACGATAACAAGGTTGTTGTCATGCAACATCAAACTTATTGTCATGAGTTAGCAAGGGTGATGTCACTCGTTAGTGACCTTATTATCACCCGACAACAAGGTTGTTGTCGCAAATGCGATAGTAAACTTTTTTGCATGACAACAACCTTGTTATCGCATGTCTTGAAAATCAGGTGAAAATGTTGCTCACAAACCCTAGAAAATTTTCCTATTTCACAAAATTGGTTCTGGGATATTCGCTATGGATTTTCCACCTTTGATCTCTCGAAGGTCTCTTAAAATGAACCCTATGTTTTAAATGTGGAAGAAGTGAAAGTCTTGACCACCCTAAAAATTGATGAACTTCATGGAATCCTAAGTGCTTATGAAGTGCGAAAAGTGAAGATAAACTAATCAAGAAGGAGACTACATTCAAAGTGACAAGGAACAACAAGAAAAATCTAAAGTTGAATCGACATGGATGAGGATGATGAGAGGATTGAAGAAATTTTTATGAGAAGAATGAAAAGAGGTTCAAGAAAATATAAAGGAAAATTTCCCTTTAAATGCTTTAACTATGGCCAAGTAGGTCACTTTTCCTCCAAATATCCCAACAAGAACAAGGAAGAGCAAGGTGAACATGATGAAGAGGAAAACAAGTCTCATAAGCACAAGAAGAGATTCAAGAAAAGGGAAGGAAAAAAAAGGTTCTTCAAGAACAAAAATAACTTATACACTAAATAAGAAACAAGTTCATTAGACTCAAGTGAAACCAACAAGTCTCGATAGCAAAGATGGAGATACTCGGGATGACACCCTATTCATAGCCATAGAAATAATTGTTATCTTATTTTTCCCCTAAGATAAAATTGGACAAACATGACCTTGCATAGAGAAAATAGGAGGATTGATTTGGCCATGGGAGTCACATTTTAGGCTCAATCAAAGTAATTTGAAGTGGTCTCGAGAACATTACAAGGGAGCTTAGGAGTTAGAGCTAGTTAGGGGAATGAAGGAGCTTTGAAGTCTAAAATTTAGATTTTAGAGGTGAGGCCATTTGGAGCTAGGCCAAGGGCTAGTTCGAGGACTTGCGAAAGAATCCCGAAAAGGGAGAAAAATTATGAAACTTGAACTCGAAATTTTGGGTTAAAAATTTGGAGATTCGGAGGTTTCATGAACCCAAGAAGGTGAACAGTTCCACAAGCCCAAAGACATAAAGGTCCAAAACCCAAAGTCTAAATTTCAGACTTGGGGGTTTTGGATTTTCTAACATTTTAGCTCTTAATGAAATGAAAAACCCTTGAAACCCCAAAACTTGAACTCCTAAAATCTCAAACCTGAACTCCCAAAAACCAAAACCCAAACTCCTGAAACCACGAACCCTTGAAATCCCAAAAACAAAGAGTTTGGAAATCTAAAGTCTCAATTTCAAAATTCGGGATCTTAACAATTTGAAACTCTCAAGCCAACTTTGCCGCCGATGAACAATAACAACAACCTCTCAAGTATAAATTCTCGAAGCTCCGAATCCCAAAATTCTAAAATTTAAGATTTTAGAGGGTGTGATGTAGGGTTAAAGCTCTAAAAAGGTAGATCAACCATGTGCATTTATTATAGAATGACACCTTAATCTTTAGATGGCCATAAATTTTCTTTGGGTGCTCGATTTGTACAAAATAGGATTATCTAATAGTAATCTAAAAATTCTAAGGGACCAAGAGAGAGAGAGAGAGAGAGCATGAAAATAAAGAAATCCTACAAAGACAAAGGTTATATTACCGAGAAAAGGGAATTGCTAATCACAAACCCAACTACGAAATGGAGAGAGGTGAGAAATGGAGAGGATGGACGGATGCATCGATACCAAGGATAAAGTTCACACAAGAACACCATTTCAAACCCCTTAAACACAACACCCAAAACCCGTAATGGACATCAAAGATATGCACAGATATACCTACGAATGGTGAGAGGCAAGAAGAGACAATAAAATGAGCAAAGGATGGACAAGAACACATCACGAAACAGATTTTATTACTCCAGGAGTTCACAAAGTACACCATTAACGGGAAAGAGGTAGGAAAATTCCATTACAAATCCAAGGGAGGAGGCTTAAACTCCACATTCGACCCTAGAGAAGAAAGAGAGACTGGGCAAAGGGAAGAAGAATGAACAATCCTTTACAATGAATCCTTCCCCTATATTTATAGATTTAATCGAGAGAAGAGAAGAGAGAGGGAAGTAGGAAAAGTGGGTTGAAGGTCAACCACTACCGTTAATGCTTCTAATAAAATATGCCCCAAATCTCTCTCAGTACTACATGATTGATTCGGGGCCTTGAAAGAAGAGGAAATGATGGAAACAAACTGAATCCGATCTAGTTGTTGAGACAGATGGATCTTGCATTGAAAACCCGAAGACGTTTCCCCATTTTCCTTTACCTAACCTCCTCAAACATTAAAGTCTCGTAACTCTATGGCATATGTGAGGCTGAGATATTTCCAACGGCATCATATTTTCAATATTTTGAGCCACAGTCGAAATATATTCCCCTTAAAAGTTTGTATCGAGTCCGTATTGGAGGGCAGGAAAACTGTTTGAAAAATGGGTCCCCCTTTTGAGATGGGGCACGTGGTACCCCTTTTAGAGCAAAAATTAGACTCGTGGGTCCACAATTTATCTTTTTCACTTTAAACAAAAGGAAAATTTTCACCTTTCCTTCCAACTCGCTACTTTCCTCCTCACGGGACACGTGTTATTATGGCACTCGTTTGGTCTTCCCTTTTTTTAGATTCACCTTTGGAGAAGCATCGTTAGGACATGTGGCCTCTTCCGCTTCCTCCTCCATAATTAATCATTTCTAGACCCTTTTTCGAACAATTTTTGAGCTTGGGGACCTCAAAACTTTGTTGTTTCTTCCCCTTTCTTTCTCAGTTCCTCTGTGGCACTGCCCCTTCTTTTATGAGCCCACCTATTTGTCATCCCGGAGTATGAGCTTTTGGGTCTGAGTCATTTCCTTCATAATTTCCTTATGTACAGGAGTTGTCTTGACCAAATTTTTCGGGGGGTGAATTTGCGATAACAACACCTATTGCTTTCATGAGTTTTCCTTTGGACAAGCATGAGCTAGAATACATCCAATTAGAGAAGCATGCCCATGCAGTGGTCAAAGCTATAAAAAATTCAGGTTTTACATCCTCAATTCCCATATGGGGGTGATGGTCCGTAGCAGTGCAATCAAGTCCATGTTGACACATTAGGATCCCGAGAGCTAAAAGAGGAAATTAGATTGCAAAGACTCAAGAATATGACTTGGAGATTCGACCCTCGAATCTTGTAAGGGAAAATGGCTTATGCAAGTTGATTGCTGAAGATGAAACACTCAAATTTCAACATGGCGAAGAAAATGGTGCTTTCTCAACTTGTTCGAAGACAACCCACGTTTCTCTTTGTCACCATACTAATGAATGGTATGTTGATATTGCCTATTACCTAACTTATGGAGAATTCCCTCTCCATCTTGATTACAAGAAATGAAGACCTCAAGTTGAAGGTAACTAATTTTTTAATGCGTAACCATGCGCTTTACTAAAGAGGCTGGATGGTTGTTTCCTCAGTGCGTAGATAAAGAACAACATGAAATGTTGCTTAAAGCATACCATGACCAAACATGTGGTGGACATTTTTATCAATGGTCACTTTGCACACAAGATCCTCTCGAGGAAGGTATTATTGGCCCACCATCTTTGTAGACACTCAAGATGGGGTTTCTAAATGTAGATCATGCCAAAAATTTGTTGGAAAACCACAACTCGATGCATTACCACTCGTGCCTATGGTTATTGAAGAACCATTTAAATAGTGGGTGTTGGACTTCATTGGTGTTTTGAACCCTTAGTCAAGTGCAAGGAACACCTATGTACTCACAAAAATAGACTACTTCACCAAATGGGTGTAAGCCATTTTGGTTATATAAGCCAACACTAAAACAATATGCAACTTCATCAAGGAGAATATCATAGTCTGTTTCGAGTGCCATGGAAGATTATACAATATAATGCTACCTATTTCTCTTCAAGAGAGAATTGAGTTTTTCTATAGCTACTGCAATCTCCCTATCTCACTCTTCCGACTACTATCCATAAGGAAACAAATTGGATGAATCGGGCAACAAGAACATTGTGACCATTGTCCACAAGCTTGTAAATGTGAATCAAAGGAATTTTCATAAAATTTTGTACGATGCATTGTGGGTGGATAGGATCTCTCCCAAGAAGGCAATAGGTATGTCACCATTTCAACTAATGTATGGAGTCAAAGTATAAATTCCTCTCATGATCAATATGTCAGCTCTCAAGATCCTACGGTAATAGAAGATGGTAAGTATAAGGATTCCATTGACAAGATGATCCTCTTTCTTGAGAAGATGGAAGAAAATAGACTCAAGTGGTGGATTGTATTAAGGAGCACCAATTGAAAGTAAAGAATATTTTTGATAAGAAGGAAAAGGTAAGAGAATTCAAAGTTGGATACTTCATCCTACTATGAGACAAGAGAAGAGAACCAAAAGGCAGCCATGGAAAGTTCAATTCATTATGGCTTGGTCCATTCCAGATTTGTGAAGCTTGCAGCGAGAACGATTTTATTCTCTCATATTTGGATGGAATGCCACTGGAATTACATCGAGTAAAAATACTTGAAATTGTATCATCGGGAAAGCGGGTTGTTCCCCGCCTTGTACCATAGGTGTGTTTCCCTTTCCATTGTGTGGTTTTGTTTCCGCTTCATTGCATGTCGTGTGTTCCCTTCCGATTGTGTTCTTTTGTGTTTTATTTTTTTGATATTTATTTCTCAAAGTTTTATATGAATTTGCAAGTCCCAATGGATAAGGCATTGGTCAATGAATTATAGGGTCTAGAGATTGAGATTCTAGATTCCCATGTTATGTCTTCACTATGCTCGGTCCCACGTCATGTCCCCAAGCTAGAGCCATATTGTCGACCTCAAAATCCCCCCTCCTTTTAAAGTCAATTTTAAACATTTTGAGCTCACACCCTCCAGAAGTTTTCAAGTAAAGCTAAAAGTCTGAAAAGATAGAGAAATTCATGCTTTAAAGTTGTTTAAACTCTCCAGTCTACATGTTTTGATAAATTTTCCATTTTCCTGTCTAGACGCGTGAAAATTTTATTGTTGTCCTCATTTGAATAAAATTGTCAATATTTCTATGGCCATGGATTGTCAAACCTTGTATTGTTTTCAATCCCTTGGTTCGCGAAAGAAATTTGAAAATCAGGTGTGAAATGGTGGATTTTTTTCTTCTCTACATTTTTCCACAATTGTAAATGATGAGTGTTTTCTTCCCCATCAAATTTGGGCCCCATTATCCATAGGTACATGGACATATCTAATTGTATGTGGATGGAGGAGAAATTTGTGTTTTTGAGCCTTTATGTAAAAAGGGATAAAATTCATGAAGTGACCCACAACCCCAATCATGCTGTGAGGGAAAAATTCAAATGTTGAGCCCACATCAAAAGTGTCAAAGCGGGAGGCATATCGTTACGGAGATTTGAGAATTTGAGGATTTTTCATTAAAGGTCTTTAAAGATTAAAAAGTGACCTGACAACCTTGCCAAACGCAAAGGAAAAAGTAAAATCTTGAGTCTGATGTTGGAAATTCAAAGTGGGGAAGTGGGTCACTGGAGAACTTTGAGGTTTTGAGCTTTTGAGCTTTTTTGGGTGAAAAGGCTCAAATTCATAAAGTGACCTACAACACCGATTGTGCTATGGAAAAAGTCAAATATTAATCCTGCATCAAAGGTCAAAGTGGGGAGGTGGCCAAATGAGCAATTTGTGTTTTTGAGCCTGCATTGAAAAAATGTAAAATTATAAAAGTGACCCACAACTTTGTCTCCACTCAAGTGAAGCCATGTGTCGATTATATCAAAAGTTGAAGGGCGGACCAAAAATGTAAAAAATACCAAATCTCTATAAAGTCACAAATGCAAAAGGATCCCCATGCCCACTCTAGTAAATTTCTCTCATGTGGATGACTTTGGTTTAAAGTTTCAAAGGCAAGATGAATGGTTCAAGTTCAAAGTTACAAAACAAGTGTAATGGTTGCATTATGAAGAGTCTTTTTTTCGCTTATTGGCATTCTTTACAAATCAAGAATCTAAACAGATGTGAATGATTGAAAAGATTGGAAACCGTTTCTTGCTAACAAAGAAGAATTTGTAACGTTTCTTGCAAGATATTTAATGGATTATGTTATCCAAAATTCACCCCCAAGGTAACTTTGATAACATGCAAGCAATTATATTGATTCAGGGCGAAAAGTCATGTTTCTAGGGTCCCCTCATATTTGTCTAACTCCCCTGTCCAAGAGGAAGAGAGTAAGTTTTGAGAGAAAAAAAAAAAAAAGGGTTGCAGAAGGCAAATAGGTTGATCCAGGAAAAATCGTGAAAATTGGCTAAGTCCCGCTCAAGGTCGCCTCTGGGACGTTTGGGACGAAAGCGCAACCGGCGAAATCAAGCACAAGCAAAATCCGCACAGCGAGGGACAAATGGGACAAAAGTACGCGGCGGGCGCGAAATGCCGGTTCGACAGAGGGAAAAATTCGACTAACTGCTGAGAGGGACAGTCTGGGACGTTTGGGTCAAAAATACCCGAATCGGCCGGTTCGGCCGAAATCAGTCAAGGCAGTCCAAAACAAAGTGGGCCAAGTGGAACAAATGGACCCGAACCGGCCGGTTCGGCCGAAATGGGAACAAATGGTCCGAAAGAAAATGGGACATTTGGGCCAAAAATGTGCGAACCGGCCGAACCGGCGAAAAGAGTCGAGGCAGCCCGGAAGGCAAATGGGACGCATGGGACAAAAAGGCGCGAACCGGCCGGTTCGGCCGAAATCAGCACAAAGAGCACTGTACCAAATGGGACAAAGGGACGCGTGGGACGCGAAAACCCGAAGGATCCGAGGACCAATCAAATCATGACACGTGTCACAGAAGGAAAAGTCAACGTTTGGTCCGGAAACTTCAAACGGCCATAACTTTTGACTCCGAGCTCCGATTTTGATAAAATTGGACTTTCTGGAACGGGCACGACGTCCTCTACGCTACAAAAACTGGATTTGATAATTTTAATGAGGATAGATATATTTAAATAAAGGAAATGTGTTCGGCTCCAGTCAGTAAATGCTCTTTCCCGTCAAATGACAGAAAACGCCTGCCAGGCCCAAAATAGCTGCCTGCACTCAGAAGGCCATAACTTTTGCATTTCTCAACGAAATCGCACAAAATTGGTACCGTTGGAATCGTGTTTCCAACCCGATGCATAGTAATCAAGAAATTCCAGATTTGATCAGAAATTGATTGAGATTTTTAAGAAAACGTGGCCGGGTTCAGAACAGTGTTTTATTTGGTAGCTGGGAGTGCATTTAATAGGCATGGTCATCATTCTTTCTCTGCTGCAGCACATGGGACAGTATGGGGAGCCTTTTGCAAGTAATGGACAACCATTCCACTCAATTTAATGCCTCTTACAGGTGGTTGAAGGATAGATTTCGGGATTTCCACTTTCCCTTCTCTTCTCCTTCTCATTTTTTCTATAAATTGGAGTGTTGGGCTCATTGTAAAGGAGAGAGTTTTTGGGTAACAAAGCTCTGTCAAAATTGCTTTGTGAAGCCAGTGTGTTGTAGGCCCTTGTAGTGGACTCCTTGCATGGTGATCTAGGCCCTTATCTTGTAATAGATTGAACTGTGCATATCATGAAGCAATAAAATATCAGTTTGTGGATATATCTTCCCCTGCTGTGTTTCCTTGCATTCTTCTTGCCCCTTTAATATTTCTACAAGTATATTGTGTCTATTTATTATGTTCTTGCAGGAATTCATTATTATTGTGTGTGCTTGGAATATTGCTGTGAATACATTTTGCTGGATTATGGTGAACTGTCATCACCTCTTCTAGTGTGCACTTTGCCTCTGTATTTCACACATTTGGAGATTAATCTCACACCCTCTTTTCTGGTGTATCACCGCTTTAGTGTAGGCTTTCATTTTATGCATTCTCTCTCTCTGGTCCATTGGAATTTTAGGTTAGAATAGCTAGTTTCTCCTGCATTAGAGTAGATTGTGGCAGGTAGTTTAGGAGCAAGAACCAGCTTTTTTCTCGGAGGTCTATCTCAAGTAGCAAGTCCCACAACTTGGAGATAGTACCCATGTTATCCAATCACACTGATGCTTAGAGTGATCAAACTAGAAATCGATCAACATCCGGTGCTTTGTGATTCGGTGATAACGATTCTTCACGCCATTATATGGGGCTAGTGATTGATCTTGTAGACTCAAGAGTGCATTGTACCTTAAGAAAGCAAAGGAAATTTCCATTTTTCTTCTAATTTCCTCCATTCTCAATTTTCTTCCATTCCCACATTATGTACAACTTCTGTTTAAGCATCAATACAAGAAGAAGGAGTTTTTAGCCTCTTTGATGAGGAGATTTTAGAAACTTTGAGTTCACAATATTATCTCATCTTGTTTCCATTTGCAGGGTTGTTTTCTTCTCATAAATGCATGTGTTAAAGTTTCTAACTAATGTGTGCAGGAATATGATTTCCTACCTGCAACATTAGTTTCCCTATCTCATTTCTCACTCCCTTTCCCACTTTCAGACAAAGTCTTTCCTAATATAAGATTGCTATCTTTTTGCAAGGTCAGTGGAGTGCCCCTATTGGATCCTCGGCTGAAAGGCTACCACTAAAATCCATGTTTTCTCACACATGTATATATGGAAGCTACACTGGTTAAGTAGAGGGAATTAGATTCCTAGAGCATTGGAAAGGAATTCACAAATTTGTCCACCTAAAAATTCCCTCTCCAATAGTTTTTGGCACCCACCATGGGGAAGATTTAGCAGCATCTTCACCTGAATGTGACTGCAAGGTCAAAAATTCAAAATTCAAAAAAGAGGAAAATATTTGGAATTTGAATGGCTATATGAGCCACATGGATTCAAATCATGGCTATTCTAGGAAACCCTCATGTCGAAAGACCCAAATTGTTCTTCCATGTCTAGCATAATAGACAAATTTCCAATCACTACTTCATTGCCACAAGAATTATGGACCTTGATGAAGAACATGTTGCAAAATTGGAGAGGAAAAGACAAATTCTAGCACCGCAAAGAAGAGCATAGATTTTCAAGCTGGTGGATAGAAGATTCACCTGGTAACAGAGAAAAGGAGGAAAAAATGATCCCATTTTTTAGGAACTTCAAAGGAGACAAGAGCCACTCTGAATTCAAAGGCTTCCTTTTCAAGCAACTGGTCACGTTGGGAACTCAATGTTGTAAACGCTTTGACGGTGAATTTTAATACATCAACAAGAACCTTGTAGAATTCATTGACATGAAGACAAAAGAAGAAGCTATAGAAAGAGAGGTGAGAGCTGATGAAGAAATAAGATCTCAACTTGAAGAAATTCAATAACAACAAACTGAAACGATTGGAAGATATGAGAATTAAGAAAGTGAAGAGGATGTAAAAACTTCATGCAGGGAAAGGTACTTCTGCTGTATCAAATGTATCTAATAATTATGATTTTTCTTTGAATGTTGATATTGAATTGAATGATAATGTTGGTATGGATGAAGAAATTGATATGAATCCAATTATTGAACCTTTACCTGAGAATCCAAATGTTGAAGTTTTACCTGAGAATCCAAGAATTGAACCTTTACTTGAGAATCCAAATGTTGAACCTTTACCTAAGAATCCAAATGTTGAAGCTTTACTTGAGAATCCAAATGTTGAAGTTTTACCTGAGAATCCAAGAATTGAACTTTTACCTAAGAATCCAAATGTTGAACCTTTACCTGAGAATCCAAATGTTAATCCTGAAATTTGTATGGAAACACTAAATGAAGAAAGTAACCCTCTTAATGAATCTTCACCTCTTAGAACATATCCTTCCATTTTTCAAAGAAAACCAATTCACTTAATTGAAATTGATGAAAACATTATTAAACCAATGCCTAACAAAATGTCTGATAGAAATGCAAGAAGAAAAGCTAGGGGAATTTAGGATATTTACTTTGCAAATTTAAATGACACACAAATATGTAACTTATTTGTTACATTTATAAATTAATTAATATGAGACCTACAATGAAGACCCTAGGGTTAAGAAATTCTAATGTTGTTGATTGAAATGCATCAATTTTTTAAAATATACATAAATCATACAAAAAGCAGTAGGTGTCAAAATATGCACCGAAGATGGTAATGCTACATGACATGCACTTACTAATTGTATAGTGAGTGATAAAATAGTTAATAAATGCTTGATTAGAAAAAAAAAGTAGTTGTTTGAAGCTAAATAGAAAAACACTTTTGAAACCAATAGGAGACACAAAAGTCTTGAGTCGACCAATAAAAATGACTATTGGGCTTTCTCTAGCAAACTCCCATGGAAAGACAAGAATACATCTGATATTCTAAAATAATTAATTCTATTTTTTTAATGAGAACACAAGAGTGTCACCTAATAGAAGAGATACAATAAAAATAATAATAGGTTATCGTAATTATGAACCATGTGAATCACATTTCTTAGATATGACTCAAATACAACTATTTTCTAAGTTTGAAAATAAAAATCCACAAATTGAAATTAGCTAAATATTATTTGAAATGAACAAACCCTTTTGTGTAAAAATCAATCACTCATGTACCACTTTTTGTTATAGGCATCATGTTGAATTCTCAATGCATTATAATATATATTTTTAAATACATCATGTTTTGTATACTGAAATCATGTTGCAGGAGTGTGGATTAGATGTCCCACTAAAATCTTCAAGGGAATTTATTTTGACAACATTTTGTGAAAAATCAAGAAGCCAATTTTTTTTTATAAGCATGTTTGGATGGAACGTGCAACGTATGTGGTGGCTTTCCAAATCTAAAAGTTTGTATCCATGAGGAGAGTACAAATTCAATAGGAAAATAATTGGTTGGTTTTAGAAAATATAAATTAGTGGCATATTAATTAAAAGTTGGAAAAGAATCTAAGAGGTGTGAACTTGCTACATAATAGTTACTTCTAAAAGAATATTTGGTCAAATTCAGAGAGGAGATTTTTGTGTATGCAAAGCACACACATAGATCCGGACGGTTGGATGAATAATTAAAATTAAGAAAGGACACATTCCCAATTGGAACTATTGTTTCAGTAGTTGAATTTGTAGAGAATTACACATTGTAGCAAAAATGGAGCTTCATTCTCAATAATATAACCTCGGTGTAAGTTTTTATTTTCATGCATATAGAATTGATGAACTCTCTAGAAATCATTGACCAAGATCGAAAAATATTAAACTAGTATCATTTCTAGATTGATGATGATCGGACACATTCTACGAATATTTGCAATGGCGTTTCTAGGTGTTTTATGCGAACTTGAATGAGAGGAACATTTTTTTCAATCAATATTACATTTTTTTAGACAACTATACATCACAATTCAAAAATGCATGGATGTTTCATTGGATAAGAAGGATTCACAAAGAAATAGGTGTACAAAATATTTGGATTTTTACTGAGGTAGGACATGGGAAAGGAGAGCATGATGGTGTAGGAGCATGTGTGAAAAGATCACTTGCAAGAGAAGAGTTAAAGTTCAATTATGGTGCTAAATTTACGATCCAAGAAACATTGTTGATTGGTGTGTCAAAAGCATGGGCTCTTAATTGTCAATTTCAATGGTTTGTAGATATTTCTAGCTTATAGAGGAAATTTTTTTGGCAAGATATGAAGATTGTATGACAGTTGCAGGATCAAGTGATATGCACAAGTTTCGTAGTTCAGATGCAAGTTCTTGGACTCTTTATACTAGGTGCATGGCATGTTTTTGTATATCATGCATTGATTTTGTGTGGAATGAATGTGAGTCACAACAGTGGGTGGATGAATGGATTTGTAGACCTCTAATTCCACTCAACAAAGTGTATATGAAGTTCTATGAGCATTACAACTTGCAGCACCTTCAGATCATATGACAACATCACTTGAATTTGACCAAGTCTCTAATTTAGTGCAACAAGGTACATATGTATGCCATGTTTTAGATTTATAAATTATTAAATGATCAAATCTTAATGTATTTTAAATTTGACTTGAGTTTTACTTTGTGATTAGGGCAAGTTTTTATAGTTATTGCGACAAAATCTAACAAAGATGGAATGGAATACTTCTTGTCTCATTGTTTAGAGGGGAAAAAATTGATTTCCACAATCATTGATGGTGAAGGCATTGAGTATCCCACCGGTCATGGAAGTCACTTTGGAACTTGGATTCGATGATATCGTATAAAAAAAAAAGCACTTGGTTGTTTGAAAACTATGGAGTACATCAAAAGATACTTCATTATCCACATACGGTTTTTGCAACAAATATTAAATTGATCAAATATCGAGGTAGGCCATTAAACAAGAATCTATGGAAGGTTCATGAATCAGATCATGAAGCAATTCTTGCTATTTTCAAGAGTAGAGTTGATCCATGCGGTTCATTGGATTGAATTTACAAAGTTATGTTCTTCATGAAATTTTAATTTGAATATTTATTTTAATGATTTTATTTAAAATTTGTAGGATCTAAAATTGTATTTAATTACTTACTAACATGTTTATGTAGGTTTGTGGGGCCAAAAATCTTCCACCTTCATGTGGTTAGCACTGTTAATAGAGAATTTATTATTCTTTAAGCCAAGTGAAGATAAGGGAAATTAAATATTAGAAAGGAACAACAAACATAAATTCTCATTTCATCACCTATATTATAAAAATATATTATTAAAATTCTCATTTCACCATATATATTGTAAAATATCTGATTAAAATTCTCATTTCATAACCTATATTATTCATGTGGTAGGTAATGGACAACCTTACAATGAATCAAATCTGTAGCATTTCATGTGTTTGAAAACAATAGGCCAACGATAGGACCAAATGGAGATAGAGAAAACTAAGAGAGGCTTTTGTATAGGGTCTTGACATGGAGGTCTAGGATCTTACGAGACGTCTATATGTGCCATGGAGTCTCGATAAATCATTTATCTAAAATATAGAATTTTTTGGTCTCATGGATCTTAAGGGACTATGCCCGGACGAGGTAGGTTAGAAGCACCTAGAGCTTTGGCCTTCAAAATGATACCTCCCTTACAATTTACCTAGCCACCCTGATGTGTTGGCACAATCATTTTGGTATCAAGAGCCTCCATTTGCAATGTATTGCATCTAACAGCCTTACACTAACTCAAACTACAATATTTCACATTTTTACAAACAATAGACAACTAGAGAACCAAAAGGATATGGATAAAACCAAAAGAGGATTTTGTAGAAGGTCCTAAAATAGAGGTGTAGGATCTGATGAGACATTAGTAGGTACCACAGAGTCTGAGAACTCACCTGTTGAAGATATAACATTTTTTGGTCTTAGGGATCTTAAGGGAATACTCCCATATGAGGTATCCTAGAAACACCAAGAGCTTTGGCCTCCAAAAAAACACCTCCCTATCATTTACTTGGATACCCGACATGTTGGCGAAGTCAGTTCAGCACCAAGAGCTTCCGTTTGTAAATTATTACGTGTGACAACCTTCCACTAACTCAAACTCTAGTATTTCATGCATTTGCAGACAATAGGAAAATGAGAGAACCGAATGGAGATGGAGAAAACCGAGAGAGAATTTTGTATAGGGTCCTAACATGGAGGTGTAGGATCTAACAAGGCATCTGTTATCCATTTTTACAACCTCTTGCAAAATGGATCAACTTGTAGGTCCAGGCACCGATGTTAGTTAGAGCGGTTTATAAGGTATCTCTGTGGTGAAGGTTTAGAGTAGGATTTGCATTAATGGTAAACTGGAAAAATGTATGGATTGTTTCCTTGCTGATGCACATCAACCTCCTTTTTTATAGCTCGTCAACTACCTCTTCGTGTCGGTGACAACGCCCTCTTCTTGTCACACAATAACACCTTCATCCTATCACACGACAACTACTCCTTGTTGACTTGTGACAACACCTTATTTATGTCATGTGAATACATCTTCCTCCCCATTGCATGAAAAATTCTCCTTGTCGACATGTGAAAATTCCTTATTCTTGTCACGTGACAATGCCTTCCTCTTGTCACATGAAAACCACTCCTTACCGACTTGTAACAATGCCTATTCCTATTGTCACGTCAACTCGTACCTCTTCCTGTTATGTGTTAGTGTGCCTTCTTGTCACACATCAACCTCCCCCACTTTGTCATGTGACAAATTTTCCTCATTGTCAAGCATCAACCTCCTTTTGTTATCACGTGTCAACACCCCTCTCTATCATGCGAAAAAATTTCTTCTTGTCATGTGAAAAGTATTTCCCTCATTAGTGGCGACCCTTCCCTTCTTGTCATGTGTCGGCCTAGTGATTTCCATAGAGTGACAATAGAGAGTTTTAGATACGACCAGACATTAATGATACCATACAAGGTAGCTCAATAACTAGTTTAATGAAGCATGGTGCCCATGTCTTTTCTAATAGAAAAGTACCATTGGAAAATAGACTAGTATCGCTGCCCATACCTCTGTACATGTAATTAATGAGGGTTGTCATTAGGTGAGACAAATTTTCTATATAATGTATTCAACCCCCTCATTTTTAAAGAGAGACATTCTGGGAGTTGGGGAAACTCTTGTGAATTTTTCCCTCAACTCCATTTTGAGTTGTGAGCCTTCTCTTAGGACTAGCAATATAGTTATGCCTTTGTGCATCAAATGTAATGGTCTGTGTTGTTCTCCACTCAAAATTCCCCTGCTCTTAAGAAGGTGAAAATTTAAAATTTTGAGTTTAAGTGTCTTTTCTACTATGCTGATAATGTGAAAAGCCAAAGAAATTGAGAAAATCTACGTTTTTGGGTCATTTTGCGTGTTTTTCGTGCTGTCGATTTTTTGTCCCACGTGTCCCAAGTTCAATTGGACCCTTTGTTCCCCAATTGGCCGGTTTACCCGAAGTCTGTTCTTTTCGGGCCCATTGGAACTTTTTGTCCCAAATGTCCCAAGTTCACCGGACCAGTTGTTCCATTTTTGTCCGATTCAGCTGAGCCGCGTACTTCACGTACTTTTGTCTTTGTCGCGTGTCCCAAGTTCAATTGGGCCCTCTCGTTCCCGATCGGCGGTTCACCCGAAGTCTGTTCTTTTCGGGCCCATCGGAACTTTTTGTCCCAAATGTCCCAAGTTCACCCAGACCAATTGTTCCATTTTCGTCCCACTCGGCTGAGCCGCGTACTTCACATTCTTTTGTCCCGCGTGTTCCAAGAGCATTTGTGTGTCTTTTCCCCGCTTTTCCCGAATCGGCCGAGCCACGTACTTCGCGCTTTCACGTCCCACATGTCCCAAATGAACCAAGTGTCATTCGTGCTAATTTTTCCTGCTCTACCCAAATATATTTCTTATTCAATTTGGTAGGTATGTATTAAATACGCATTCATTACCTTTCTCTCTCCTAAACGGCTATATAACGAGTGAACCCCCTATGTGTTTTGCACACTGCTTTCCTGCTATCTTTTGCTCGAACCTTTGCAATCTAAATTCCTGCGCGCATATCCATTTTCCTCTGTAATTCCTTCCCAAGTCTAGCTTGCAGCTTCACCCTCCGAATTACTACCAACATGAAGATCAAATTTCAGGGGCAAGAACAAATCTCACCACTAGAGTCTGCCATTCCCGATATCGGGGACAGTGAAGTTCGCCATCTTGACTTTAGTGATTTTTGGTCGAGGATGACAGACGCAAACCCTACGCCAATGGCACAGATGATTCATGATAGCGGTTTGGCTTTCACTGGTGGTTTCCCAATCTTTGTGCAATGTGCAGATACAGTGCTTTCATGCGGAGCTCATTTCAACCCTGATTCGAGCGAATTCACCAATATACACAAGGAGCTCATTGCCAAACTTGATGCTGCCGCCATTGCACTTGCACTTGAGGATTCAAGAAAATGGATAATGCCATAGTTTTCTCCTAGAATCAAGCACAGGCCATGTTCAATCAAGATATTGACAACTACAAGGTGCGGTGGCGAAGTCTTGGCTTAAAAACCCTAAGAAGGGAGAGGCTTTCAAAACACTAGTTGTATCTGCTTTCAAAGATATACATTGTCATCTTCAGGATGAAACTTCTGGTGTGTCTCTCTCCCTACAAGAAATCAAAGCTCAATTCAGAGCTTTTGTCAAAGGAAATCTGTTCAAGGAAAGCTCCATTTCCAAAGAGAAAATGAAGGAGATCTGCTCTCTTCAATCTGCTATTGAAGAAGCAAATAAAGACTATCATACTCATGTCGAGTTTGATAAGGAAATGGAGAAGTGCCTCGGATTTTGGACCCAGTCTACAGCCAACACGTCAGTCCCACGTGGCAGAGACATAGCCGAGGCATTGAAGAGATTCAGGCAGTGGATTTTGAAGTCAGTGGGTCCCTCCCAGTCATAAGCACCTGTCTTCTTCTCCTTATTCCTCTCTTCTCTTCCAATTATTTTTCTCGATTTATTGTAATAAGTTGAGGTATTGCGATTGGCAATCCTTAACTAATCTTTAGTTAAAAGAAGTAGTTATCGAGAGTAACTGAATTGTAAACTATATAATGGCCTCTCCTCGCCATTTTGAAGGAGGAGGAACTTGGCTCATTTTCTGAAAGTGTAAAATAAATCATAAAGAAATCAATACAGAAGGGATTTTCATTCTTCATCTATCTGATCTCTTTAATCCCTAAGATTTTCATTTAATCTTTTAAGATCATTTGTCTATATTATATTAAGAAGCTTTGTATTCTTGCAGAGATGTTATTGATAGAACTTTGTGTCTTTCAAATTTCATCTTATTAGTATGATACAAATGATCTTGTTTCAATTCACTCGTACTTCTCATGCATAAAGAATTACTCTGTCATCTATAATTCTAAATGGTGCCTTTCTGCTCATTCTCATTTTCTCATTCCTCAGTCCTTTTGTAATTGATGATCCTTATAGAAAACACTTTCGTAAATATCCAAGTTCCACAAGAAAATCATGTTTTGTATATGTGTAAATAGGTTCGTTTCTGAATAAGGGAACCTCTCCCATTAAAGAGGAGGGACTTCTTGTCCCCTGACTGTTGCTCTTCATGAAGTCCTATTTGATGACCAATAGTGTTTGGTGACTCACTGGGAAATCATATTCCAGTTCTGTAATTATTGATCATCCTTTGATCTGGCGACTCCGCATTTTACTCGAGGGAGAAGGGCCCTTGGTATTGAAGATTCTCAATTTCAGCTTTTGGAGCAGCAGGGTTTTCCTTTCCCTTCAACAAGAAATAGAAAGACTCGTTCAACAAGTACTCCACCTATCCAAGATAGAATCCCTACGGGTGGTATTCCTTCAGAGTCAATCAGTCCTAATCTTCGAGCTTTGATTCTTGCTGGTGTTGCAGTTCCTCTTCAAGCCATTTTTCCAAGAATGGTGGTACCACTACCCTGGGGTCATCGTGTTGGGCCCCTTGCCCTTCCTCAGCCTTTGCATGAGTTACCCAGAGGTAACCGGAAGAACTTCCCTAAATTCAAAGGTGATGGTAAAGTGCATCCTGATGAACACATCGCAGCCTTCATAGTTGCATGCGGAGTTCTAGGAGTTGAACATGAAGATGTCTCCGTAAGACTTTTCGTTGAGACTTTACAAGATAATGCTTGCTGATTGGTTCTATCACCTTCCGGTGGTGCTATCACCAGTTGGGATACAATGAGAACTAGGTTTGAAAACCGGTTCAAACCAGCAAAAGATGTGCATGCCTTACTAGCCCAAATCTCTCAAATAAAGAAATATTCACAAGAACCCATGAGAGAATTTGTGGCCTGATTCAACAGGTTGATTAACAAAATTCCACCAAATACTCGACCTGTAGATCAAATTCAAAAATGTTTTTTCCTAAATGCTCAATCACCTGAAGTTAGCTATGCACTAAGAAGGGCTAATCTCGCAACATTGGCTGAAGATCAAACTCTTGTTGTTAGTGTCGAAGATGATTTAATCATGTCAGGGAAGTTGAGGAGAGACCCTTCTAAATCTAAATCTGCTTCTTCCTCCTCTTCCACCCCTGGACCTAATACTGATCCATTGGTACAAAAACTTGCAAATGATCTCATTGCCATTAAGAAACAATTGGCTTAGCATGCTCCCTATGCAGATGTTCCAAGGAGGAATTTTCAGCCCAGAAATTGTTTGCCTGCTGCTCAAACAAGGCTAGCGCTTGAAGGACCTCCTATTAAAGTTCCCATCAATGCAACTTGTGAAGTTGAGGAACCTGAAGATGAAGAGGTTAATGAAGATTGCGAGGAATTTGTTGAAGAGGTTGATGATGAAGCAGATGAACTTGAGGGATCTCGAGTTAATTTCTTCACCACTGAGGGCATTGATGATGAGGATGATTATGATGAAATAGTAGCAGACATGAATAGCGAATCATACGCTGTCATGACTCGAGAGTAGACAAATCAGAGGGAGAAAGTGATGCAGCCCACCAAGAAATCTAAAGAACAGCCGACAACTATCCCCGTAATTACAAAAAGAGGATCTCCTATCCCCGTTTCATCTACACCAAAGGTGAGTCCTGTCAATTCTGCTACTAAAGTTATTTCCGTTTCTCCTAAAGTTGATAAACCTAAGATTTCAAATGATGATAGCCCGTCCACTTCTGGGTCTTTCGATATTATTGATCACCTAAAAAAGACTAAGGTTCAAATCTCAGAAGCTGAATATTATCAAACCCATCCTAAGGCCTTTGCTAAAATGATTCACTTTGTCAATTCCCATTCTAAAACTACCTCTAAAGGCCTTTTACCCACTCCTTCTTCTGCACCACAACCTAATCTGGTAGCCACTGTCACCTCACCCAATGACAAAATCAAACCATTCTATGTGACACTTCTTATAGCTGGCCATAGGCTCAGCAATTGCGTCATAGACTCAGGAGCATCAGATAATGTGATGCCTGCTAAAGTAGCTCATGCCTTAGGCTTGACTCTCACACGCACTTATGGATCTTGTTACTCTATGGAGAGTAAGGAAGTGCCCTTAGTCGGAAGAATTAAAGATGCACAAGTGGCTTTTGCTGCTTTGCCTGAGAAGAAAGTTTTGGCTACCATCTTAGTAGCAGATATTCCTCCTTCATACGGGATGTTGCTAAGCAGAAACTTCTGTAAGGATGTGGGTGGAGAAATTCAAATGGATTGGTCACATGCCCTCATACCTGTTAATGGACAAATGAAGAAGTTGCTTCCTGAGAAGCAATCTGAGTATATTGTACAAAAAAACGGATGATCCCAAAGCACAAATACTCTATGAGGATATGGGGCATGGAAACTACATGATTATGTCTCCTGAAGAAATCCAACTCCCCAAAGTATCACCTAAAGATCCTAATGGTGTTTGGATTTTAGAGTTTGATGGAAGTTGTTCCTCAGCTGGTTCTGGAGCTGGTGTCATACTGGTGTCACCTGAAGGAAGCCTTCATCCTTTCTCATTCAAGTTGCAATTTGAAAATACCAATAATACAATAGAGTATGAGGCTCTCATTCTTGGACTACAGGTGGCAAAAGAACAAGGTGTGAAGAATCTTCTAGCTCATGGGGATGCGGAATTGATTGTAAAACAAGTTAGAAACCTCTTCCAGGTGAAAAATGGAAGGTTGAAACATTACAGGAATCAGGTGTGGGATTCCATTGAATTTCTTGATGCTTTCTCCATTGAAGTAATACCTAGGGAGAAGAATACCATGGTTGATTCATTAGCAGTCTCTGGGTCACTGCTTATACCTCATCCTAACTTTTCCCAAGATAAGTTCACCATTGAGATGATCCATCGACCTAGTGTACCTGATAATACAAATAACTGGCAAGTTTTCAATAATGATCAACATTTGCTTTCTTTCTTAGAACTCAAAGATAATTTTGAACAACTATACTTTGAAGGAAGTGACAATTTACCTCGTGAAAGTGTGCCCTTTGACAAAGAAGCCACCCAAGGAGAAGAAACGGATCAAGATGGATGTATCAAACTCAAGGGAAACAAGATCCCTAAAGGATTGGTAAGTTTAGAGGAACTATTTGATAAACACGACAGGTATGTAAAGTCTAGAGCTTCTACTGGACCTCAACAATCAGCTGAATATGACAAAATTAATATTGGGAGTTCTACTGACCCTAAGTTTGTGAACATTGGAAAATGTTGCACAATGATGAGAGGAAGAAAGCAATTGATATGTTAAAGAGGTTTAAGGATGTTCTTGCCTACTCTTATGAAGATTTAAAAGCTTTCCAACCAAAAGAGATGCAACATTTTATTCCTCTCAAACCTGGAATTAAGCCTTTTAAACAAAAGCAGAGGCAATACAATCCCAAAATAGCTGACACCATTTTTCAAGAAATACAGAAGTTGTTGAAAGCCAAAATCATTTTTCCTATCCATCATTCAACATGGATTGCCAATATTGTACCTGTTAGAAAGAAAAATGGCGAGATTCGTATCTGTGTTGACTTCAGGAATCTGAATCAGGCTTCCTTGAAAGATAATTATCCTTTACCTATGATGGATCAGGTCTTACAAGCAGTAACAGGATCTGAAATGTTGTCTATGCTTGATGGATTCTCAGGATATAATCAGGTAGAAGTTAATACTGCAGATCAACACAAAACAACTTTCACTACCCCTTGGGGTACCTTTGCTTACAAAAGAATGCCTTTTGGGCTCATTAATGCTGGTGCCACTTTTCAGAGAGCTATGGATCTGGCCTTTGGAAGTTTGAAAGGGAAGTGTATTGTTGTATACCTTGATGACTTGACTGTGTATTCTAAAACAAGGGCAGATCATTTTCAGCACCTGGAGACAGTTCTGCTAAGATGTAGAGAACATGGGATCTCTTTGAATCCTAAAAAATACGTCTTTTGTGTCACAGAGGGGAAATTATTAGGGCACATTGTCTCCAAAGATGGTATTAAGATTGATCCTGAGCGAGTTCAAGCTATTCAGCAAATTCCTCTCCCAACCAGCAAAAAAGGCGTGCATTCTTTCTTTGGTAAGATTAACTTTTTGAGAAGGTTCATCCCTGATTTTGCTGAGCTAACTTTGAATATCTTCCCAAATGATGAAAGGAAAACAAACGTTTGGTTGGTCTCCTGAGGGAAAGAAGCCTTTGAAGGTATTAAAAGAGCCATTGCTAAAACTCCTGTTTTAGCATGTCCAGATTTCAGCAAAGATTTTATTATCTATTGCTACGCCACAGGTAACACCTTGGCTACTGTTTTGACTCAAGAAGATTCTACTGAGCACGAGCTCCCAATTGCATTCATGAGCTATATTCTGAAAGATCATGAGTTAAAATATACCATGATGGAAAAACATGCTTTTGCAGTGGTTAAAGTTGTTAAGCAGTTTCGTTTTTACATTCTTAACTCTCACTCCATGGTGTTGGTACCAGATACAACTGTTAAGTCAATTCTTACACAGCAGGAATTTGGATCCAAGAGAGGGAACTGGGTGGCTAAGGTTCAAGAATATGATATTGACATCAAACCGACCAAGCTCGTCCGTGGAAAAGGCCTTTGTGAGCTCATTGCTGAAGGAGCTAGACATGAGTTACTGGAGGATAAAATTGGTCTTCCTACAGTTCTGTTTCTTAGCTCAGTTGACGAATGGTATGCTGATATCACCCATTTTCTCACCTATGGAGAATGCCCCTCTCATTTGACTGCCAAAGAAAAGAGGACTGTTAAACTAAGGTCAGTGCAATATGTGTTGTGGGAAAACACCTTGTTCAAACGTGGGTTAGATGGAAGGTTTTTGAAATGTGTGGACAAGGAACAACAGAAAAAGCTACTCTCAGCTTTTCATGATCAAGCATGCGGAGGGCACTACTCATCAACCGTCACTACTCATAAGATACTTCGTGGAGGATATTACTGGCCTACCTTATTCAGAGATGCATCCAAGTGGGTTGATAAATGTGAGGCTTGTCAGACTTTCGTGGGTAGACCCAAATTGGCCTCTTTGCCTCTTAAGCCAGTTGTAATTGAAGAACCTTTTCAACAGTGGGGTTTGGACTTCATTGGAACACTTAATCCCTCTTCTAGTGCTGGTCATACTCATGTATTAACTGCTACAGATTATTTCACAAAATGGGTAGAAGCCATTCCAGTAAAGAGTACTACTTCTGAAGTGGTGTGCAGTTTCATCAAAGAAAACATCTTGGTAAGGTATGGTGTACCAAACAAGATTGTGACAGATAATGCTTCGAATTTTTCTTCAACTGAGATGATGGATTTTTGTTATGGATATGGCATCTCTCTGGCTCACTCTTCAGATTACTATCCTCAGGGAAATGGACAAGCAGAATCCACTAATAAAAATCTGGTGACCATAATAAGGAAATTAGTCAATGAGTCTCAATGAAACTGGCACAAGAAACTCTATGATGCTCTTTGGGCAGACAGGATCACACCTAAGAGAGCCATTGGAATGTCTCCTTTTCAAGTGGTATATGGAGTAGAAGCTCAATTTCCAGTAACAGTGGAGCTGCCAGCCTTGCATCTAATGAAGGCCATTGAAGATACCAGTTTCAATGATGCTTTAGATAAGAGAATAATGTACCTTCACAAATTGAATGAGGATAGATTGGAAGTTGCTGATAAGATATCTACTCATCAACAAAAAGTTAAGGTCCTGTTTGATAAGAAAGCCAGGTTCAGAGATTTCCAAGTTGGAGACACTGTTTTGTTGTGGGATAAAAGGCATGAACCTCGTGGCAGCCATGGCAAGTTTGATTCCCTTTGGCTCGACCTTTCAAGATCAGGCACTTTGCTAGTAAGAATTCTTTTTACCTTGATTATATGGATGGTTCTTCTCTCCCACTTCCTTATAGTGGGCAGTACCTGAAATTGTTCAAGTCATAGGTGATTAGGGAGTCCTTTGTATATTCTGTACAACGTTTTGTTTTTCTTTCCCTTTGTTTTGGTGTGTTGTCCTCTGTATTGGTTTGATTCGATGACTCCGTTGCCCAATGGATAAGGTACTGGTCTACTTCCCCGAGTTTGTCTAAGTTCTTACCTTGTCTCATTCCTTGAATTTATGCCAAGTCATCCCCAGAAGGAGCCAGCTGTTGTCCACTCAAAATTCCCCTGCTCTTAAGAAGGTGAAAATTTAAAATTTTGAGTTTAAGTGTCTTTTCTCATTGTGCTGATAATGTGAAAAGCCAAAGAAATTGAGAAAATATGTGTTTTTGGGTCATTTTGTGTGTTTTTCGGGCCTGTCGGATATTTTTGTCCCGCGTGTCCCAAGTTCAATTGGACCCTTTGTTCCCCGATCGGCCGGTTTACCCGAAGTCTGTTCTTTTTGGGCCGTCGAACTTTTTGTCCCAAATGTCCCAAGTTCACCCGAACCAATTGTTCCATTTTCATCCAATTCAGCCGAGCCGCGTACTTTCACGTACTTTTGTCCCGCGTGTCCCAAGTTCAATTGGGCCCTCTGTTCCCCGATCGGCCGGTTCACCCGAAGTCTGTTCTTTTCGGGCCCGTCGGAACTTTTTGTCCCAAATGTCCCAAGTTCGCCCGACCAATTGTTCCATTTTCATCGATTTGGCCGAGCCGCGTACTTCACATACTTTTGTCCCACGTGTTCCAAGAGCATTTGTGCATCTTTTCCCGCTTTTCCCGAATCGGCCGAGCCACATACTTCACGCTTTCACATCCCACATGTCCCAAATGAACCAAGTGTCATTCATGCTAATTTTTCCTACTCTACCCGAATATCTTGCTTATTCAATTTGGTAGGTATGTATTAAATACGCATTCATTACCTTTCTCTCTCCTAAACGGCTATATAATGAGTGAACCCCCTATGCGTTTTGCACACTGCTTTCCTGCTATCTTTTGCTCGAACCTTTGCAATCTAAATTCTTGCACGCGTATCCATTTTCCTCTGTAATTCCTTCCCAAGTCTAGCTTGCAGCTTCGCCCTCCGAATTACTACCAACATGAAGATCAAATTTCAAGGGCAAGAACAAATCTCATCACTAGAGTCTGCCATTCCCGATATCGGGGACAAGGTGAAGTTCGCTGTCTTGACTTTAGTGATTTTTGGTCTAGGATGATAGACACAAATGCTATGCCAATGGCACAGATGATTCATGACAGCGGTTTGGCTTTCGCTGGTGGTTTCCCAATCTTTGTGCAATGTGCAGATACAGTGCTTTCATGCGGAGCTCATTTCAACCCTGATTCGAGCGAATTGACCAATATACACATGAAGCTCATTGCCAAACTTGACGCTGCCACCATTGGCACTGCACTGAGGATTCTAGAAATGGATAATGCCATAGTTGTCTCCCAGAATCAAGCACAGGCCCTGTTCAATCAAGATAGTGACAACTACAAGGCGCGGGTGGCGAAGTCTTGGCTTAAAAACCCTAAGAAGGGAGAGGCTTTCAAAACACTAGTTGTATCTACTTTCAAAGATATACATTGTCATCTTTAGGATGAAAATTCTGTGTGTCTCTCTCCCTACAAGAAATCAAAGCTCAATTCAGAGCTTTTGTCAAAGGAAATCTGTTCAAGGAAAGCTCCATTTCCAAAGAGAAAATGAAGGAGATCTGCTCTCTTCAATCTGCTATTGAAGAAGCAAATAAAGACTATCATACTCATGTCGAGTTTGATAAGGAAATGGAGAAGTGCCTCGGATTTTGGACCCAATCTACAGCCAACACGTCAGTCCCACGTGGCAGAGACATAGCCGAGGCATTGAAGAGATTCAGCAAACGGATTTTGAAGTCAGTGGGTCCCTCCCAGTCATAAGCACCTGTCTTCTTCTCCTTATTCCTCTCTTCTCTTCCAATTCTTTTTCTCGGATTTATTGTAATAAGTTGAGGTATTGCGATTGGCAATCCTTAACTAATCTTTAGTTAAAAGAAGTAGTTACCGAGAGTAACTGAATTGTAAACTATATAATGGCCTCTCCTCGCCATTTTGAAGGAGGAAGAACTTGGCTCATTTTCTGAAAGTGTAAAATAAATCATAAAGAAATCAATACAGAAGGGATTTTCATTCTTCGTCTATCTGATCTCTTTTATCCCTAAGCTTTTCATTTAATCTTGTTAAGATCATTTGTCTATATTATATTAAGAAGCTTTGTATTCTTGCAGATGTTATTGATAGAACTTTGTGTCTTTCAAATTTCATCTTATTAGTATGATACAAATGATCTTGTTTCAATTCACTGTACCTTTGCATGCATAAAGAATTACTCTGTCATCTATATTTCTAAATGGTGCTGATCTCT
This sequence comes from Taxus wallichiana var. yunnanensis, assembly GCA_018340775.1. Classification (NCBI taxonomy): domain Eukaryota; kingdom Viridiplantae; phylum Streptophyta; class Pinopsida; order Cupressales; family Taxaceae; genus Taxus; species Taxus wallichiana. Next base: position 831,663,179 of record CM031243.1, read on the forward strand.
CGTTCTCATTTTCTCATTCCTCGGTCATTTTGTAATTGATGATCCTTATAGAAAACACTTTCGTAAATATCCAAGTTCCACAAGAAAATCATGTTTTGTATATGTGTAAATAGGTTCGTTTCTGAATAAGGGAACCTCTCCCATTAAAGAGGAGGGACTTCTTGTCCCCTAACTATTGCTCTTCGTGAAGTCCTATTTGACGACCAACATGTGCATATTTTAAAGTAATAAAATTGTGTTTTGTTGTGTTTCTTCAACCCTAGCTCATTTTATTGTATTTTCTTACCTCTCCATTATTATTGTTGTATTTTGTGCATGTTCTTTCACTTGTAGGTTTATGATGTTGTGTTCCATGGAGTTTTGATGGTAGACTAGGATCTAGGTCTGTGTCACATTTTTATGACCTCCCTCAGCCCCTTTTCCCTGTTTCATCCTCCCTCAACAGAGTATCTCTCCCCTTTTTCTGGTGTTATAACCCCTTAGTATAGTATTTCCTCTTATCATGCACTCTCTCTCTTCTATCTCCTTGGATGTGTTAGTGTAGGCTTAGTTAGGCATTTTTTTTAATTAGGAGTAGTTGTAGCATTAGGATTAGGTAGAGGAAGTCGTCCTCTAGAGTTTTATCTCAAATTTTCAAGTCCCACAGCTTGAGGGATAACCCCATGCTAGCATAATTACACCGATTTCCCCACACATGTAGAGAAAAAATTGAGGGGTGCTGTAATTCTGATATAACAATGTCTCTAGGTGCCACGAAGTCAGAGAAATCAAATGTCAAACATATAAGAATTTTTGGTCTCAAGGATATTAAGGTACTACACCTAGACAAAGTAGATTGGAAGCACTATAAGATTTGGCCTAAAAAAACACCTCCTCTAAGATTTACTTGGCCACCCTAGTGTGTTGGCGAAGTTGTTTTTTTGCCAAGAACTTCCATTTGTAAATTATTGCATCGACAACCTTATACTAACTCAAATTACATTATTTCATGTGTTTGCAAACAATAGGTCAGTGAGAGAACCAAGCAAGGATTTCATAGAGTGTCTCGACATGGAGTTGTAGGATCTAATGGCACATCTATAGGTACCACGAGTCCAAGAAATCACTTGTCGAAGATGTAGTGTTTTTGGTCTCGGGGTTTTTAAGGGACTACACCCGGATGAGGTATCCTTGAAGCACTAAGAGTTTTGGCATCTCAAAAGAAACCTTTGATAGTATTTACCTTGCCACATGTTGTCCTCTTAAAATTTCCCCTCTATTGAAAGTAAAACATTGAAAATTTTTATTTGGCACCATTTTATGATGTTCTGGTAAAGAGGGAAGTCTAAAAGTTTGGAAAATTATGAGTTTTTCAAGTCATTTGTGTGATTTTCGGGTCTATTGGACATTTTTGTCCCAACTATCCGAAGTTCATTTGGGCTTACTGTTCTCTGATTGGCCGCTCTCTCTAAAATCTGTTAACTTACGGGCCCTTGAAACTTTTTGTTCCAACTGTCCCAAGTTCGCGGGGCTCTCTGTTCCTCATTCCCCGTGGTGGCTGATTCATGCACTTCACATAATTTTGTCCCTCATGTTCCTAAAAATTTGTGCAGTCTATCCCCGCATCAACCGTATGGCCCGCATTAGCCGAATCGCGCTTTCGCATCCCGCATGTCCTAAATGTACCAAATGCCATCCGGGCTAATTTTTCAAGCTCTTTTTGATGCTTGCTTTTGAGTTGGTGGATATGAATTTAGTGCACATTTATAACCCTCTCTCTCCTAAATGGATATTTAATAGGCTTCCCCTCTACGTATTTTTGCACACTACTTTCCCATTAACATCTGCTCATACCTTTGTGATTGAAACCATTTACTCGTGTCCTCATTTCTTACGTAATTTCATCACAGATTCAAGCTATACATTTTCTTTTCCAAGTACTATTAACATGAAGATTAAATTCCAAGGTCAGGAGCAGGTTTCTCCACTTGAGTCTGTCGTTCCTCGATATCGGGGACAGTGAAGTTCGTCACCTGGACTTTGCCGATTTTTGGACTAGGTTGACAGACCGAACCCCTCTCCAATGGCACAAATGATTAATGATAGTGGCTTGGAATTTGCTGCTAGTTTTCCTATCTCGGTGCAATGTGCAGACACGGTACTCACCTGCGGGCTCACTTCAACCCCGGCTTGAGGAATTAACAAATGTACATGGGGAGCTCATCACCAAGCTTGACACTACTACTACCATTGCTTTGCCCCCTAAGAATCCCAGAGATGGATAATTCTCATGGTGATCTCCCAAAATCAAGCACAGGCACTCTTTGACCAAGACAGTGAAAAATACAAAGCTAGAATTGCAAAGTCTTGGCTAAAGAACCCTAAGAAAGGGGCATCCCGACTATCCAAGGCTCTGTTTAGGTCTGATTTCAATGAGGAGTTATCAGACTTCATAATTTTGTTAGCTCGGGTCATGGGCTTGCCTTCTACTAACGAGTTTCACTTTTGGATGTGCCCACTTATCAACATAGTGTGTGAAGGTACCCAGAACATCAACTGGGCAGAAATTATCTACATGAATTTGACAGAGTAGTTGTCCCATGTACAACAAACAAAAAGTTCTACATGACTTCCTACCTGATGTATACCCTTGCAGCTTCCAGACAGTGGTTTGGCTTCACCTACATTGATGCTCAGAAAGATGATCCCATATATGATTACTACCCTCAGTTCACCCTGAACACTAGCAATCATAATTTTAGGAGGGTGAATGATGCTTTCACCATGTATATTGTAAGGCTTCTAGAAAGTGACACTACTAGGAGATTCTCAGATGAAGCCATGAGCCTGATAGCGAAGTACGGAGCCTACTTCATTCAATTCAGAGGTTCTCTTATATCAGGCTAGCAAGTTATGAGAGCACCCCTCTCAAGCTCCCCATGTTCTATAATGATAAGATGGCCCTAATTGAGGTGTGTAGGAAATTGGACAAATTACACAGAACTTGTAGAGACAAGAAAATCACTGGTCTACACTTCCCCATATCTTTGGGGAACTACACATGCAAGATGACTCTGGATGCCCAAAACATAGAGAGAGCCCTAGCTGCCATCACTATCCATTTCTTTAGGCCTAGAACCTATTTTGACTTGAAGAAATTCATTGAGAAAAATCTCAGAATCAATTACCATCATAGGGCAGACACTGAAGATTATTGGGCTGACTGCATAGATGATTTTGAGGCTAGAAGGAGGCATTATGGTAGGTTTCCTCTTCAATTAGTTCAAGAGCTTAACTTGTATCAAATTCTGAAGGACTTCAGGATGACAACATAGACCTGTTGTCATATGAGTATGAAACTGTGATCAAGCATACTCCCATAGAGGACATGGATTGGTTTAAAAAAGAAAAGGATGATTTGGCTAAAATCCTCACCCCTGTCCTGGTAAGGACTAAAGTCTGGATTGATAGAAAGGTTCGTGAGATGAGGAAGAATGTAGGAGAATCCTCTTCCAAAGACACCTCGACACCAAGGAAGGAGGAACAAACACCCAGTTTTGAGGTACCTGTACAGACTCCTCCTACCTCATCAAGTAAAGGCCCTGCATCCTCCACTCCTTCCTCCTCTACTCAAGTCTATCAAAAGAAGGTGAAGGAGGTTAAGAAGGAGCCCATTGAAGAAAACCCTCTGCCAAAGCATTCAAAACTACCTTCTGGGCCAGAGAACATCATTGTTCTCAGTGAGAGTGAAGATAATGAAATACCAATTCCTACAGATGCCTCAGAAACCCCAATGGATACAGATAAAGAAATTCAAAGCACTGAGCTTCCAAGCACCATTGGCTCCTCTATTCTAGAAGCCTCAGCTGCCCCACTCACATCTCAACTAGAGGCAACAATGGTACATACTCTGAGTGCCATGAGTTCCCTTTCTCTTGGTCCTCTTGCCCCCCCTTCTTCTTCCTCCTCCTCTTTTACATGGGTGCAACCTTTTGTTGATAGTAGGAAGAGGAAGCCTTCTTCTTGGTTGACAAGACCCAACTTTGATGTTGTGGTGGCCTTGTTGGGCACTACTCCTTTTGCTCCTACCAAGAAAGCTAGGACCACTTCAAGAATAGTATCTGATGCCCAAGGTCAACAATTCCTTGAGATAGCTAAGCCCAAGGTTGATAAGCCAGAGCAGGATTTGCAGGCCTCTGATCTGGAACTTTCAAGGATCTCAATGGGAGAGTCTACTCCTAAAGGTGAAATCCACAACCTTCAAGAAACAGTCACCAGGGTCATTGGGAGGGTAGAGAAAGGGCAGTAGACTATAGAGTAGCTGGAGGAGCAGGCTCAAGTACTTTCTAGTTTCATCAAGTCACTGCTATCTAAAGATAAGGTTCTAGACCCTACCCCACTGACTGCACTCCCACCACCTATGATTCTCAGTCAAGATGAAGTCTAGAGCATCAAGGATATACACAGGTACTCCATCTATGGGAGGGCTATGGAGGCCATGGTGGATGACATGCTTGTTGCAGGGTTGAATTTCATTGGTGAAGCCTTCAAGCTCAATGAGAAGGTAAATAATCTGCAACAGAAGCTCTCCTCCACAATTGGAAACATGGATAAAGAGCTCATAGTATACCTTCACCTCATGGGGCAGACTGATGAAAATATTTTGATGGCAAGCAAGGTCTTTGATGATGTGAAAGATAATTTGTCAAAGTCATGGGTATTCAACGATAGAATGGAAAATCGAGTCTTTGGAGGAGGCTTTGGGAGAACTAAGGAATAGCTGGCAGAAGGGAGAAGCTTTCAAAACTCTGGTGATATCTGCTTTTAAGGATATCCACTGCCACCTCCATGATGAGACCTCAGGTGTACCTTTCTCCCTGCAGGAAATCAAAGCTCAATTTAGAGCTTTTGTCAAAGGAAATTTGTTCAAAGAGGACTCCATCACCAAGGAGAAGATCAAGGAAATCTGCTCCCTCCAGTCTGCCATTGAGGAAGTGAATAAAGAGTACCATACACACACTGAGTTTGACAAGGAGATGGAGAAATGTTTGGGATCTTGGACCCAGGCTACTACCAACACATCAGTTCCATGTGGCAGAGACATAGCAGAGGCTTTGAAAAGGTTTAGACAGAGATCCTCAAGTCAGTGGGCCCTTCCCAGTCATGAGCACTTGTCTTCCTCTCCTGGCTTCTCTCTCCTTCTTTCTCTCATTTTGGTTTTATTGTAAATTAGTTGGGGCTTTGCGTTAAGCATCCCTTAACTAAACATTTTAGTTAAAAGAAGTAGTTACCAAGTGTAACTAATTTGTAAAATTATATAATGGTCTCTCTCCACCATTTTCAAGGCTAGAACTTGGCTTATTTTTGAAAGTGTAAAGAGTAGCAAAGCAATCAATACAAAGAACTTTCTTTCTTTTTCCATCTGGTCCTGTTATTCATTGCTATCCATTGAATCTTTGCTAAACTATTTATTTGTATTATGTCAAGAAGCTTTGTATTCTTGTGGATGTTATTTCTAGAACTTTGTGTCTTTGCAATAACATCTTGTTGATTCAAATGCAAATGGTTTTATTCCAATAATTTTATTCTGGCATGCATAAGGAATTACTTTGTTATCTATAGTTCTGGAAAATGCCTTTTAGCTCCTTTCTACTCCTTCATTCCTCTACACTTTTGTATTGATGATCCATTTTATTTTGAAACACTTTCATGATATCCAAGTTCCACATTAAAACTATACATTGTACATATGTAAATAAGTTTTTCTTTTGAATAAGGGAACCTCTCCCATTAAAGAGGAGGGACTTCTTGTCCCACAATTGTTGTTCTCAATGCCACCCTTTTTGACGACCAATAGTTTTTGGTGACTCCGCTAGGGATTCATTTTTATTAAAATGTATTCCAGTTCTTTGAATAATTTCTTGATCATCCTTTGATCTGGTGACTCCATGTTTTACTCATGGGAGGAGGGCCCTTGGTATTGAAGATTCTCAGTTTCAACTTTTGGAACAGCAAGGTTTTCCTTTCCCTTCAATAGGAAGAAATAGAAGAGCTTGTTCAACAAACACTCCTCCTGTTGAAGATAGAACCCCTATAGGCACTATTCCTTCAGAGCAACTCAGCCCTAATCTCCGTGCTCTGATCCTCGCTGGTGTTTCAGTTCCCTTTCAAACCATATTTCCAAGGATGGTAGCACCATTGCCCTGGGGCCATCGTGTTGGGCCTCTCGCCCTTCCTCAGCCTTTGCATGAGTTACCTAGAGGTAACAAAGAACTTCCCCAAGTTCAGAGGTGATGGAAAAGTGCATCCTGATGAACACATTATAGCCTTCATAGTTGCATGTGGAGTTCTCAAAGTTGAACATGAAGATGTCTTAGTGAGGCTTTTCGTGGAGACTTTACAAGATAATGCGGTAGATTGGTTCTATCACCTCTATCCGGGGCTATTACCAGTTAGAACACAATGAGAACAAGGTTTGAGAACCGTTTCAAACCTGCAGAGGATGTACACACTTTGTTGGCCCAAATTTCTCAAATAAAGAAAGATTCACAAGAACCCATGAGAGAATTCGTGGCTAGGTTTAACAAGATGATTAACAAAATCCCACCAGACACTCAACCTATAGATCAAATACAAAAGTGTTTCTTCCTGAATGCTCAATTGCTTGAAGTTAGTTATGCATTAAGAAGAGCCAATCTTGTTGTTAGTGTCAAAGATGATTTGATTATGTCTGGAAGTTGAAAAGAGACCCTGCTAAGTCTAGATCTTCTTCTTCCTCTTCCACTCGGGGCCTAATACTGATCCATTAGTGCAAAAATTTCCAATGATCTCATTTCCATCAAGAAACAATTGGCTCAGCACGCCCCCTATGCGGATGTTCCAAGGAGGAATTTTCAACCTAGGAATCATTTTCCTGCTTCTCAGACAAGGCTAGCACTTGAGGAGCTCATCACTAAGCTTGACACTACGCCATTTCCACTGCCCTAAGAATCCTAGAGATGGATAATTTTGTGGTGATCTCTCAAAATCAAGCATAGGCGCTCTTTGACCAAGACAATCAAAAATACAAAGTCAAAATTGCAACTTCTTTGTTGAAGAACCCTAAGAAAGGGGCATCCCGACTATCCAAGGCTTTGTTTATGTCTGATTTGAATGAGGAGTTATCAGACTTCATAATTTTGTTAGCTCGAGTCATGGGCTTTCCTTCTACTAACAAGTTCCATTTTTGGATGTGCCCACTTATCAACATAGTGTGCGAAGGTACCCAGAACATCAAATTGGGTAGAAATTATTTGCATAAATCTAACAGAGCAGTTGTCCCATGTACAAGAAAAATAAAGTTCTACATGACTTCCTACCTGATGTATACCCTTGCAGCTTCCAGACAGTGGTTTGGCTTCACCTACATTGATGCTCAAAAAGATGATCCCATATATGATTACTGCCCTCAGTTCACCTTGAACACTAGCAATCATAATTTCAGGAGGGTGAATGATGCTTTCACCATGTACATTATAAGGCTTCTAGAGAGTGACACTGCTAGGAGATTCTCAGATGAAGCCATGAGCCTGATAGTGAAGTATGGAGCCTACTTCATTCAGTTCAAGAGGTTCTCTTATATCGAAAGTTGCAGATTATGAGAGCACCCCTCTCAAGCTCCCCATGTTCTGTAATGATAAGATGGCCCTGATTGAGGTGTGCAGGCAATTGGAAAAATTGCACAGAACTTGTAGAGACAAGAAAATCACTGGTCTACACTTCCCCATATCTTTGGGGAACTACACATGCAAGACGGCTCTGGATGCCCAAAACATAGAGAGAGCCCTAGCTGCCATCACTGTCCATTTCTTCAGGCCTAGAACCTGTTTCAACTTGAAGAAATTCATTGAGAAAAATCTCAGAATCAATTACCATCATAGGGAAGACACTGAAGATTATTGGGCTGACTACATAGATGATTTTGAGGCCAGAAGGAGGCATTATGGTAGGTTTCCTCTTCAGTTAGTTCAAGAGCTTAACTTGTATCAAATTCCTGAAGGACTTCAGGATGACAACACAGACCTGTTGTCATATGAGTATGAAACTATGATCAAGCATACTCCCATAGAGGACATGGATTGGTTTAAAAAAGAAAAAGATGATTTGGCTGAAATCCTCGCCCCTGTCCTAGTAAGAACCAAAGTTTGGATTGATAGAAAGGTTTGTGAGATGAGGAAGAACATAGGAGAATCCTCTTCCAAAGACACCTCAACACCAAGGAAGGAGGAAAAACACCCAGTTCTAAGGTACCTGCACAGACTCCTCCTACCTCATCAAGTAAAGGCCCTACATCCTCCACTCCTTCCTCCTCTACTCAAGTATATCAAAAGAAGGTGAAGGAGGTTAAGAAGGAGCCCATTGAAGAAAACCCTCTACCAAAGAATTCAGAATTGCCTTGTAGACCAGAGAACATCATTGTTCTCAGTGAGAGTGAAGATAATGATATCATTGATCACCTTAAAAAGACAAAGGTTAAAATTTTAGAGGCTGAGTATTATCAAACCCATCCCAAAGCTTTTTCCAAAATGGTTCACTTTGTTAATTCTCAATCCAAAATTTCCACCAAATGCCTTTTACCCACTCCATCCTCCACACCTCAACCCAATCAGTAGCTGCCGTCACCTCACCTAATGAAAAGATCAAACCATTCTATGTGACCCTCCTTATAGCAGGCCATAAACTCAGCAACTGTGTCATAGACTCGGGGCATCAGATAATGTAATGCCTACCAAAGTAGCCCATGCTTTGGGCCTAACTCTCACATGTACTTATGGGTCTTGTTATTCCATGGAAAGTAAGGAAGTACCCCTAGTTAGAAGGATTAAAGATGCACAAGTAGCTTTTGCTACTTTACCTGAGAAAAAGGTTTTGGCTACTATCCTCATAGCAGATATTCCACCTTCATATGGTATGTTGTTAAGTAGGAACTTCTGCAAAGATGTGGGAGGAGAAATTCAAATGGATTGGTCACATGCCCTCATACCAGTTAATGGAAAAATGAAGAAGTTGTTTCCCGAGAAGTAATCTGAGTATATTGTACAAAAAATCAGATGATCCCAAAGCACAAATACTTTATGAAGATATGGGGCATGGTAACTATATGATTATGTCTCCAGAGGAAACTCAGTTTCCTAGAGAAGTACTTCATGATCCTAATGAGGTTTGGATTTTAGAATTTGATGGAAGTTGTTCCTCGGCTGGTTCTGGAGCTGGCGTAGTATTGGTGTCTCCTAAAGGAAAGGTTCATCCTTTCTCATTCAAACTACAATTTGAAAATACCAATAATACAACAGAGTATGAAGCTCTTATTCTTGGGCTTAATGTGGCCATAGAAAAAGGTGTAAAGAATCTTCTAGCTCGTGGAGATGCAGAACTTGTTGTTAAACAAGTCAGAAACCTATTTCAAGTAAAGAATAGAAGGTTGAAGCATTACAGAAATTAGGTTTGGGATTCTATTGAATTTCTTGATGCTTTCTCCATTGAAGCAAAGATTTAGGGAAAATAATGTCGGGGCTGATTAATCGGCTATCTCAGGAACATTGCTAATACCTCATCCTGACTTTTCTCAAGATAAGTTTACCATTGAGATGATTCATAGGCCCAGTGTACCTGATAACGCAAGCAACTGGAAGGTTTTCAATGATGATCAACATTTGCTTTCTTTCTTAGAGCTCAGGGACAATTTTGAGCAGTTGTATTTTGAAGGAAGTGACAATTTGCCTCGTGAAAATGTGTCTTCTCATGAAGAGGATGTCAAAGAAGAAATAGATCAAGATGGATGTATCAAGCTCAAAGGTAACAAGATTCCAAAAGGACTGGTGAGTTTAGAAGAATTTTTGATAAGCATGATAGGTATGTGAAGTCTAAGGATTCCACCAGATCAAAACAATCTGTTGAGTATGAAAAAACTAATATTGGAAGTTTTGTCGATCCCAAACTTGTAAACATTGGAAAGTTTTGTACACCAGAAGAAAAGAAGAAAATAATCAACCTTTTAAGGAAGTATAAAGATGTTCTCACGTATTCCTATGAGGATCTAAAATCCTTCCAACCAAAGGAGATGCAACATTTCATCCCTCTCAAACCTGGGATTAAACCTTTCAAGCAGAAACAAAGGAAATACAATCCTAAGATAGCTGACACTATTTTTCAGGAAATACAAAAGATGTTGAAGGCCAAAATCATTTTTCCCATCCACCATTCAACATGGATTGCCAACATTGTTCCTGTCAGGAAGAAGAATGGTGAGATTCGTATCTGTGTTGACTTTAGAAATCTGAATCAAGCTTCTTTGAAGGACAACTATCCTTTTCCCATGATGGATCAAGTCTTGCAAGTGTTACGGGATCTGAAATGTTGTCCATGCTTGATGGCTTCTCAGGGTATAATCAGGTAGAAGTCAATACCGCAGATCAACACAAGATGACTTTCACTACTCCTTGGGGTACTTTTTCCTACAAGAGGATGCCTTTTGGGCTCATTAATGCCGGTGCCACTTTCCAAAGAGCTATGGACTTGGCCTTTGGAAGTTTAAAAGGGAAATGTATTGTTGTATATCTAGATGACTTAACTGTGTTTTCCAAAAATAGAGTAGATCATTTTCAACACTGGAAATAGTTCTCTTGAAGTGCAGAGAACATGGGATCTCTTTGAATCCTAAGAAATCTATCTTTTGTGTCACAGAGGGAAAATTGTTAGGGCATGTTGTCTCTAAAGATGGTATAAAAATTGATCCTGAATGAGTTCAAGCCATACAACAGATTCCTCTTCCAACCAGTAAGAAGGGAGTGCATTCTTTCTTCGGTAAGATCAACTTTCTGAGAAGATTTATCCCTAATTTTGTAGAACTAACTTTGAACATCTCTCAAATGATGAAGGGAAAGCAAATGTTTGGCTGGTCTTCTAAAGGGAAAGAATCCTTTGAAGGTATTAAAAAGGCTATTGCTAGAACTCCTATCCTAGCATGTCCAGATTTTAGCAAAGATTTTATTATCTATTGCTATGCCACAGATAACACCCTAGCTGCTGTTTTGACTCAAGAAGATTCTAATGATCATGAGCTCCCAATTGCATTTATGAGCTACATTCTTAAAAATCATGAGTTGAAATACACAATGATGGAGAAACATGCTTTTGCAGTGGTTAAAGTTGTCAAGCAGTTTCGTTTTTATATCCTTAACTCTCACTCCACAGTACTTGTGCCTGACACAACCATCAAGTCTATTCTCACACAACAAGAGTTTGGGTCCAAGAGAGGGAACTAGGTGGCCAAGGTACAAGAATATGATATTGACATCAGACCAACCAAACTAGTCCATGGAAAGGGCTTGTGTGAACTCATCACCGAGGGAGCTGGACATGAGTTACCTAAAGATGAAGTTGATGTTCCTATTGTTCTATTTCTCAGCTCAATTGATGAATGGTATGCTGATATCGCACATTTTCTCACCTATGGGGAGTGTCCCTCCCATTTGAATGCCAAGGAGAGAAGAGCTATTAAATTAAGATCAGCCCAATATGTATTATGGGAGAATGCTTTGTTCAAACGTGGGATGGATGGAAGATTTCTAAAATGCGTGGATAAAGAGCAACAGAGGAAGCTTCTTTCAGCTTTCCATGATCAAGCATGTGGAGGCCATTACTCATCTACTGATCACTGCTCATAAGATTCTTCATGTAGGATATTATTGGCCTACCTTGTTCAAGGATGCATCAAAGTGGATTGATAAATGTGAAGCTTGTCAGACCTTTGTAGGTAGACCCAAGTTGGTTGCCTTGCCTCTTAAGCCAGTCATGATTGAAGAGCCTTTTCAACAATGGGGTTTAGATTTTATTGGAACACTTAATCCCTCTTCAAGTGTTAGACATACCCATGTGTTGACAACCACATATTATTTTACTAAGTGGGTAGAATCCATTCCAGTAAAGAGTACTACTTCTGAAGTAGTATGCAATTTTATCAAAGAAAACATCTTGGTAAGGTTTGGTGTGCCAAACAAGATTGTAATGGATAATGCTTCAAATTTTTCTTCAACTGAGATGATGGATTTCTGTTATGGATATGGCATCTCCCTGGCTCACTCTTCAGATTATTATCCTCAGGGAAATGGGCAAGCTGAATCAACAAACAAAAATTTGGTGGCCATAATAAGGAAATTGGTTAATGAATCTCAGAGGAATTGGCACAAGAAGCTCTATGATGCTCTTTGGGTAGACATGATTACACCTAAAAGAGCTATTGGGATGTCCCCTTTTCAGGTGGTATATGGAGTGGAAGCTCAATTGCCAGTAACAGTGGAGCTACCAGCCTTGCATTTAATGAAGGCCATTGAAGACACTAGCTTTAATGATTCTTTGGATAAGAGGATCATGTATCTTTACAAATTGAATGAGGACAGATTGAAGGTTGCTGATAGAATATCTACTCACCAACAGAAGGTGAAAGCCTTGTTTGACAAGAAGGCTAGGCCCAGGGATTTCAAAGTTGGAGATATCATTTTACTGTGGGATAAAAGACATGAACCTCGTGGCAGCCATGGCAAGTTTGATTCTCTTTGGCTCGGACCTTTCAAGATCAGGCACTTTGCTGGTGAGAATTCTTTCTACCTTGATTACATGGATGGTTCTTCTCTCCCACTTCCTTATAGTGGGTAGTACCTGAAATTGTTTAAGTCCTAGGTGAATAGGAAGTCCTTTGTATATTATGTATAGGTGTCTCCTTTCTTGCTTGTGTGTGTTTTCTTTTTTTTTTTGGTGTGTTTTCCTTCTTTGTTTGGGGTGTTGTTTTCTGTATTGGTTGCTTTTGACTCCATGGCCCAATGGATAAGGCACTAGTCTGCTTCCCCTAGGTTTTCTGAGAGTTCTTGCCTTGTCTCATTCTTTGAATCTAGCCAAGTCATCCCCAGAAGGAGCCAGCTATTGTCCTCTCAAAATTTCCCCTCCTTTGAAAGTAAAACATTGAAAATTTTGATTTGGCACCTTTTTCTGATGTTCTGGTAAAGAGGGAAGTTGAAAAGTTTGGAAAATTTTACATTTTTCAAGTCATTTATGTGATTTGCGGGTCTGTCAGAAATTTTTGTCCCAACAGTTCCAAGTCCATTCGGGCTCTTTGTTTGCCGATAAGCTGATTTCTCTAAAATCTATTAACTTGCGGGCATGTCAGAACTTTTGTTCCAATTTTCCCAAGTTCACTCGGGCTCTCTGTTCCCCATTCACCCATGGCGGTCGCTTCACACACTTCACATAATTTTTCCCCTCATGTCCCTAAAACATTTGTGCAGTCTATCCTGCATCACCCACATCACCCACATCGGTGAATCACGCTTTCATGTCCCGCATGTCCCAAATGTACCAAAGGCCATCCGGGCTAATTTTTCCCGCTCTTTCCGATGCTTTCTTTTTGAGTTGGTGGATATGAATTTAATGTGCATTTATAACCCTCTCTCTCCTAAATGGCTATTTAATAGACTACCCCTCTATGCATTTTTGCACACTGCTTTCTCATTAACATCTGCTCATACCCTTGTGATTGAAACCATTTTCTCACATCCTCATTTCCCCTGCAATTTCATCGCGGATTCAAGCTGTACATTTTCTTTTCCAAGTACTGTTAACATGAAGATTAAATTCCAAGGTCAGGAGTAGGTTTCTCCACTCGAGTCTGCCGTTCCCGATATCGGGGACAATGAAGTTCATCACCTAGACTTTGCCGATTTTTGGACCAGGTTGACAGACCTGAACCCCTCTCCAATGGCACAAATGATTAACGATAGCAGCTTGGCATTTGCTACTGGTTTTCCTATCTCGGTGTAATGTGCAGACACGGTACTCACATGTGGGGCTCACTTTAACCCCGGCTTGAGTGAATTAACAAATGTACATGGGGAGCTCATCACTAAGCTTGACACTGCCGCCATTTCCACTTTGCCCTAAGAATCCCAAGAGATGGATAATTTTGTGGTGATCTCCCAAAATCAAGCATAGGCACTCTTTGACCAAGACAATCAAAAATACAAAGTCGAATTGTAACTTCTTTGTTGAAGAACCCTAAGAAAGGGGCATCCCGACTATCCAAGGCTTTGTTTAGGTCCGATTTCAATGAGGAGTTATCAGACTTCATAATTTTGTTAGCTCGAGTCATGGGCTTGCCTTCTACTAACAAGTTCCACTTTTGGATGTGCCCACTTATCAACATAGTGTGTGAAGGTACCTTAACATCAAATTGGGTAGAAATTATTTGCATGAATCTAACAGCAAATTGTCCCATGTACAACAAACAAAAAAGTTCTACATGACTTCCTACCTGATGTATACCCTTACAGCTTCCAGACAGTGGTTTGGCTTCACCTACATTGATGCTCAGAAAGATGATCCCATATATGATTACTGCCCTTAGTTCACCCTGAACACTAGAAATCATAATTTCAGGAGGGTGAATGATGCTTTCACCATGTACATTATAAGGCTTCTAGAGAGTGACACTGCTAGGAGATTCTCAGATGAAGCCATGAGCCTGATAGCGAAGTACGGAGCCTACTTCATTCAATTCAAGAGGTTCTCTTATATCAGGCTAGCAGGTTATGAGAGCACCCCTCTCAAGCTCCCCATGTTCTGTAATGATAAGATGGCCCTGATTGAGGTGTGTAGGTAATTGGAAAAATTGCACAGAACTTGTAGAGACAAGAAAATCACTGGTCTACACTTCCCCATATCTTTGGGGAACTACACATGCAAGATGGCTCTGGATGCCCAAAACATAGAGAGATCCCTAGCTGCCATCACTGTCCATTTCTTCAGGCCTAGAACCTGTTTCAACTTGAAGAAATTCATTGAGAAAAATCTCAGAATCAATTACCATCATAGGGCAGACACTGAAGATTATTGGGCTGACTACATAGATGATTTTGAGGCCAGAAGGAGGCATTATGGTAGGTTTCCTCTTCAGTTAGTTCAAGAGCTTAACTTGTATCAAATTCCTGAAGGACTTCAGGATGAAAACACAGACCTGTTGTCATATGAGTATGAAACTATGATCAAGCATACTCCCATAGAGGACATGGATTGGTTTAAAAAGAAAAATATGATTTGGCTGAAATCCTTGCCCCTGTCCTAGTAAGAACCAAATTTTGGATTGATAGAAAGGTTTGTGAGATGAGGAAGAACATAGGAGAATCCTCTTCCAAAGACACCTCAACACCAAGGAAGGAGGAAAAAACACCTAGTTCTAAGGTACCTATACAGACTCCTCCTACCTCATCAAGTAAAGGCCCTACATCCTCCACTCCTTCCTCCTCTACTCAAGTCTATCAAAAGAAGGTGAAGGAGGTTAAGAAAGAGCCCATTGAAGAAGATCCTCTACCAAAGCATTCAAAACTGCCTTCTGGGCCAGAGAACATCATTGTTCTCAGTGAGAGTGAAGATAATGAAATACCAATTCCTACAGATGCCTTAGAAACCCCAATGGATACAGATAAAGAAATTCAAAGCACTGAGCTTCCAAGCACCATTTTCTCCTTTGTTCTAGAAGCCTCAACTTCCCCACTCACGTCTCAACTAGATGCAACAGTGGTACAAACTCTGAGTGCCATGAGTTCCCTTTCTCTCTTACTCCTCTTGCCCCCTTCTTCTTCCTCCTCCTCTTTTACATGGGTGCAACCTTTTGTTGATAGTAGGAAGAGGAAGCCTTCTTCTCAGTTGACAGGACCCAACTTTGATGTTGTGGTGGCCTTGTTGGGCACTACTCCTTCTGCTCCTACCAAGAAAGCCAGGACCACTTCAAGAATAGTATCTGATGCCCAAGGTCAGTAATTCCTTGAGATAGCTAAGCCCAAGGTTGATAAGACAGAGCAGGATTTGCAGGCCTCTGATTTGGAACTTTCAAGGATCTCAATGGGAGAGTCTACTCCTGAAGGTGAAATCCACAACCTTCAAGAAATAGTCACCAGGGTCATTGGGAGGGTAGAGAAAGGGCAACAGACTATAGAGCAATTAGAGGAGCAGGCTCAAGTACTTTCTAGTTTCATCAAGTCGCTACTATCTAAAGATAAGGTTCTAGACCCTACCCCACTGACTGCACTCCCACCACCTGTGATTCTCAGTCAAGATGAAGTCCAGAGCATCAAGGATATACATAGGTACTCCATCTATGGGAGGGCTATGGAGGCCATGGTGGATGACATGATTATTGTAGGGTTGAATTTCATTGGTGAAGCCTTCAAGCTCAATGAGAAGGTAAATAATCTGCAACAGAAGCTCTCCTCCACAATTGGAAACATGGATAAAGAGCTCAAACTTTGGAGCAGCTGCATAGTAGACCTTCACCTCATGGGGTAGACTGATGAAAATATTTTGATGGAAAGTAAGGTCTTTGATGATGTGAAAGATAATTTGTCACAGTCATGGGTATTCAGCGTAGAATGGAAAATCAGAGTGCTGGAGGAGGCTTTGGGAGAACTAAGGAATAACTGGTAGAAGGGAGAAGATTTCAAAACTCTGGTGATATCTTCTTTTAAGGATATCCACTGCCACCTCCATGATGAGACCTCAGGTGTACCTTTCTCCCTGCAGGAAATCAAAGCTCAATTCAGAGCTTTTGTCAAAGGAAATTTGTTCAAAGAGGACTCCATCACCAAGGAGAAGATCAAGAAAATATGCTCCCTCTAGTCTGCCATTGAGGAAGAAAATAAAGAGTACCATACACCCATTGAGTTTGAAAATGAAATGGAGAAATGTTTGGGATCGTGGACCCAGAACACACCGCCAACACATCGGTTCCATGTGGCAGAGACATAACAGAGGATTTGAAAAGGTTTAGACAGTGGATCCTCAAGTCAGTGGGCCCTTCCCAATCATGAGCACTTGTCTTCCTCTCTTGGATTCTCTCTCCTTCTTTCTCTCATTTTGGTTTTATTGTAAATTAGTTGGGGCTTTACGTTAAACATCCCTTAACTAAACATTTTAGTTAAAAGAAGTAGTTACCAAGTGTAACTGATTTGTAAAATTATATAATGGTCTCTCTCTGCCATTTTCGGGGCTGGAACTTGGCTTATTTTTGAAAGTGTAAAGAGTAGCAAAGCAATCAATACAAAAGAAATTTCTTTCTTTGTCCATCTGGTCCTGTTATTCATTGTTATCTGTTGAATATTGCTGAACTATTTGTTTGTATTATGTCAAGAAGCTTTGTATTCTTGTGGATGTTATTTCTGGAACTTTGTGTCTTTGCAATAGCATCTTGTTGATTCAAATGCAAATGGTTTTATTCCAAATAATTTTATTCTAGCATGCATAAGGAATTACTTTGTTATCTATAGTTCTATAAAATTCCTTTCAGCTCCTTTCTACTCCTTCATTCCTCTACACTTTTGTATTGATGATCCATTTTATTTTGAAACACTTTCATGATATCCAAGTTCCACATTAAAACTATACATTGTACATATGTAAATAAGTTTTTCTTTTTAATAAGGGAACCTCTCCCATTAAAGAGGAGGGACTTCTTGTCCCCTTCTTTGTTCTCAACGCCACCCTTTTTGACTACCAATACCACCATGACGTTTTGAAAAATTTAGTTCGGTAACAAGACCTTCTATTTGCAAAGTATTGCATCGAGATAACCTTATACTTACTCAAACTATAGTATTTCATGTGTTTGCAAATAATAAGATAGCGAGAGACCTAAATGGAGATGGAGAAAACTCGAGAGAATATTTCCTTGAGGGTCCCAACATGGAGTTGTAGGATGTGACGAACGTCACTATGTGACATGGAGTCTCGATAAATCTCTTGTAAAATATGTAGAATTTTTAGTTTTCAAGGATCTTAAGGGACTATGCCCGAGAAGAGGGATACTTGGAAGCACCTAGATATTTTACCTCTAAAATGACACCTACCCTAGTGTTTACGTGGCCACCCCAACATGTTGGCACATTTGTTTTGGTGCCAAGATCTTCTATTTGAAAACTATTGCATCTAGAATCCTTACACTCACTCAAACTATAGTCTTCGCTCATTTGTAAATAATAGGATAGAGAAAGACCCAAATGGATAAGGAGAAAATAGAGTGAGGCTTTCATAAAGGGTCCTAATGTGTAGGTGTAGGATTTAATGAGACATATCTAGGTGCCATGTAATCGATAAATCATCGTTTGAAGATATAGCGTGTTTTGGTCTCAGTGCTCTTAAGGGACTACACCATGATGAGGTAGCCCGAAAGCACTAGGAACTTTGGCCTCAAAAATCACACCTCCCCTAGTTTTTACCTAGTCACCCCCACATGTTGGAAAAGTCGGTTTGGTTCCAAGAGCTTCCATTTTCAAAGTATTGTGTTAGAAAACCTTACATTGACTCAAACTATAATATTTCATGGGTTTGGAAAGAATAACACAACGAGAGAACAAAATGAATATGTGGAAAAATGAGATATTATTTTGTATACAGTCCCAACATGGAGGTATTGGATCTAAGGAGATGTCTCTAGGTACCATGGAGTATGAGAAATCACTTGTTGAAGATATAGCATTTTTTTGGTCTTAGGGCTCTTAAGGGACTACGCACCGGAGAAGGTATCCCATAAGCACCAGGATCTTTGGAATCCAAAACAAAACCTCCCTTAGTGTTAACTTGGCCACCACGATGTGTTAGAACATTCGGTTTGGTGCCAAGAGCTTATGTTTGTAAAATATTGCAGCAGATAGCCTTACACTATTCTAACATGCACTATTCTAGCATGCAAATGAGATGGGATAGAAAAATGTAGAGCTAAAATTTTCTAGAAACTATAGGAAATGATAAAGGAATGTGTCATGATCCTTCATGAAAAAATTTACGTCATTTGTTTAAGTTATGCGACTTTTTGTAAATTAGACTTTTGTTCAAGGTTGTCCGACTAAAAAATGCTATATCTTTGACAGGTGATTTCCCAAACTCTGTGGCACCTAGAGATGTCTCATTAGATCCAACACCAATAGGTTGGGACCCTATATGAAATAATCTATCATTTTTTTCCATCTACATTTTGTTCTCTCGATGTCCTATTGTTTGCAAACACGTGAAATAATACAGGTTTAAGTCGGTGTAAGGCTACTAGACATATTACTTTGCAAATAAAAGATGTTGACACTTTGAACCCAATTCACTAACACATTGGGGTGGCTAGAAAAATACTAGGGAGGTTTCATTTTGATGGCCAAAGCTCCTGGTGTTTCTAGGCTACCTCATCCCTAAGCATAGTCCCTTAAGAGCCTTGAGACAAAAAAATGCCATATCCTCGACATATTATTTCTCTAACTCCATGACACCTAGAGATGTCTCATTAGATCCTACACTTCCACATTAGGACCCTATATAAAATCCTCTCTTTGTTTTCTCCTTCTTATTTCAGTTCTCTCGCTATCCTATTGCTTGCAAACACGCAAAATACTACGGTTTGAGTCGGTGTAAGGCTTTCGAGATGTAATACTTTGCAAATAAAAGCTCTTCACACCAAACCAAATTCATCAAAATGTAAGGGTAGTCGGGTAAATGATAGGGAGGTTTCGTTTTAAATGCAAAATATCCCGTGCTTTGGGCTACCTAGTCTTGGTGTAGTCCCTTAAGAACCCTGAGACCAAAAAATGCTATATCTTTGACATGTGATTTCTCAGACTCCCACACCTAGAGACATCTCATCAAATACTACATATCCATGTTAGTACCCTCTACAAAATTATCTCTTATTTTTATCCATCTCCATTTGGTTCTCTCGTTTTCTTATTACTTTCAAACCCGCAAAATAATGTCGTTTGAGTCAGTGTAAGGCTGCTAGACGTAATAATTTGCAAACAGAAGCTCTTGGTGCTAAACTGACTAAGAAAAAATGTTAAGGTAGCCAGGTAAATTCTAGGGGAGGTGTAATTTTTGACACCAAATCACCAGTGCTTCAGGCTACCTCGTTTGTGTGTAGTCCCTTAAGAACCACCGAGACCAAAAAATTCTATATCTTTGATACGTCATTTCTCGAAACTCCACGGCACCTAGAGACATCTCATTAGATCCGAAAACTCCATGTTAGGACCCTCTACTAAATCTTCTCTCGGTTTTATCCATCTCCAGTCGGTTCTCTCATTGTCCTATTGTTTGCAAACACACGAAATAATGTAGTTTGAGTCAGTGTAAGGTTTTCCAACGTAATAATTTTCAAATGGAAGCTCTTGGCACCAAAATGAATTCGCCAACATGTCTTAGTGGCTAGGTAAATGATAGGGAGGTTTCATTTTTGAGGCAAAAGCTCCAGGTTCTTCTAGGATACCTCATTTGGGAGTAGTTTTTCAATGAATACAATGGCTTACAAATGAATTTTAAAGGGAATAGATAAGAACACATGAGAGTTATCATTCATCTACTAAATCTTTCTTGTTTAGTTCTCGAATGGGATTCACTAACCTACGATTTAGTGACCTTCCATTCATTGATAATTTATGCTATGATAAACCCATGGATGCTTTCAAAAGTGCCTTCAAAAGATAGGGGTAGTCATCAAGCCTAGTGAAGCGTGTGATGTGTTTTCCAAATAACTTGAAATGCCTACGATTTAGAGGTAATAACGTGAATTGGAAATGATTGGACAATCAAGAATCATTGAGTGTTTGAATCAGAATGTCATTGCATCTGGAGATCCATTCACAAGAATTAGAGTAATGCATCCGGAGATACATTCTCAAAATATCAACAGATGAAAGGCATCAAATTGTGATGACTCTATTTGAACTATTAAATCTTGTAATACTTTTTGGAATCCTTACATCCTTCTACCCATGCTTCTTACAATTTTTTTTTCTTAATGATGGTCCTAATGATTGTATGCTTAGGTGTTTGTTATCCAATTTTTCTCCTTAGGCAAAAAAATAAATACATGACCTTGAACAAAGAAATAGAGGATTGATTAGTTCATGGGAGCTCACATTTTGGACTCAATCTGATAATTTTGATGTCGAAAGATGTTAAGATTTGGTGATATGTATGTTTGAAGAGATATTTTGGAGTCCGAAGAATTCTAATTTTAGACATGAAAGAATTCATATATGGTGGGAAAAATTCTGAATTGGCGGGCTCAAAAGGTCTAAAGGGAATCAAAATCAAGTCTATAATTCATACTTGAACATTCAAGAGTTTGGAGTAGGTAGTAGGTGTTACCAATGAACATTTTCATATGAGGAGGAAAAAGGAAGTCTGAAACCTTAATTCTAAAACTTGAACTTTAGGCTTTCGGGTTTTGGAGGTTTCATGTGCCAGAAAATGAACAAAAACCACGAAACTCTAATATCTCAAAATCCAAACCCCTAAAACCTTGAATCCTGAAATCTTGAAAACCCCAAAAATTTAAATTTCCACAACCCAATGTCTAAATTTTAGACATCGGGGTTTCGACATCTTAGAACATTTTTGTTGGTCAACTAAGTGAATAGTGTCGATGACATGATTTTGGATTCTCGAACTCCAAAGTCTTAAACTTAAGACTATAGAGGTTTAGCGTTTTGGAACACTTAAGCCAACCCACTAGATGAATAGTACAACAACCTCTAAAGTAGAAAATCCCAAAGTTCTAAATCTCAAAATTCTGAAATTTTGGATTTCGGAAGGTGCGATGTTAGTTTGGAGTCCAAAAAAGTAGATCAACCACTCACATTTATTGCGTTATGACACCCTCATCTTTAGATGGCCATAAATTTTTATTGGGATCTCGATTTGGCACAAAATAGGAATTTTGGAAAGCTCTCGACCTCTACACAACGATAGTATCCTCTATGAGATTTCTTAGTTCTAGTAAGGTTAAGTATTTAAAAATGAGGAAATATAGCCTACCATTTTAGAGGAATGTTTTAAAATTTCTTGCCCACCAAACTGATGAGGTATGGGCTTCCTTTCTTCCCCAATAAGGTAAATTACATGGAGGTATGGGTTTTACAGTGGCACCCATCATTGTTGTAGGATATTTTAATGCATTTTTGGGTGGTTGAAGAAATATTTTGAATTCATTCTCTCTCCCTTTCTCTCATTCTTCCTATATATTGTAAGGAGGGGCTCATTTCAAAAGGTTGGAAAACTTGTATATGCCCCTCCCTTATTTCTTATCTGTAAGAGATTTTTGGAGATTCCAAACCTCCCTACTAGACATTGTAATGCAAAATATGTACCTTTGATCTTTAATGTGATGTATTGTATTGAATTTGAGAGAAATAAAAATCAAATATGTGGAAGTTTCAAACTCTCTTATGTGTTCTATTGTATCATTTTTATCTTTCATTACATGCAAGGTTATTTTATTTATTTATTGTTGTTTTCATTTCTAGGTGTTGGTAGTACAAAGTGTTTATTATGCGGTTGTTCAACATCCTTCTTGGTGCATCACCTTCCCTTAGAGTAGGTTTTAATTTTCATGCATTTTCTCTAACTCTATCTCCTTGGGAAAACATTAGATTAGTGTTAGATCTGCAACTCTCTGCACTTTGGAGTAGTTGGCACTAGGATAGGATAGGAATTCAGCCTTCTCTGGAGGGTTATTTTGATTGCAAAGTCCCACACTTTGGGATAACTCCATGTTTGACGAATCACACTGAATGCCTCAACCATTCACTTGTGATAAATTAGGGGTGTTGTGATTATGCCATAACAATGTTTTAACAGGGGGAGAAGAATAAGAAGCCTTGAAGAATGTAGTAGGTGCATGATAAGATATGAACTAGTAGAAAGAGACCATGAGCAATAAGAATCTTAAGGTAAATACACATATACACATTGATAAATTGAATGAATAATTACTCATATTAGGTAACTGTTTATATACATACATTATATAAATATTGATTTCCAAATTTTGATGCATATTATACATTGAAAATGATAGTACATGTACTTCCCCAATAAATGAAAAAATAATCCATAAAGTCTTAAATATTGTCAAGTGCACATCATATTACTTTCATGAAAAAATAATATAAAAAATGTAAGGTCTCATACAAAAATATCGAGTTCCAAATAGTATTTTAATGTGCACAATATATATAAAAATTCCCAAATAGGTCATATACCATCAAGTTCAAATGCCATATAGGTATATATACAATGCCATGCACATAGGTATACATAACAAATGTCATGTAAGACATATATATATTTCCTAATCATCAAAATATATCCCACTCTTTTCCTTTCTTGAAGAAATCCCTCCCTTACAAAAAGATGGAGATCTATGAGATGACTTTGGATAATTTGAGCCCATCTACAAGTCCTCTTCCAATGAATACTCGGCTTCAGATTGAACTCTGTAAATGCAAACAATGTTTTTGTGTCAAAACATAATTTATATATGTTTTCAATATA
Organism: Taxus wallichiana var. yunnanensis; assembly: GCA_018340775.1. Taxonomy (NCBI): domain Eukaryota; kingdom Viridiplantae; phylum Streptophyta; class Pinopsida; order Cupressales; family Taxaceae; genus Taxus; species Taxus wallichiana. The sequence goes on from CM031243.1 coordinate 831,686,552, forward strand.
TATTAGGACCATGCAAATGAAAGTATTTACATAAACACAAAACTTACCGCAAGCTCTCGATCAAGTCGAATTTTCATCTCACACTTAGATGAGTCATCGAAGATCTTGGAATACGAATGGGGTAAAAAGACAATGAGATCGAGGAGTTCGTGCCCTCAAAGTAAAAATGGAGGGGGTTGAAGTTCCCTACATACAAATAAGATCACAAAATCAAACATCATAATTAGCCAAAATAGAACTAAGTACATGTATGTGTAATGACAATATTTTAACTAATTTTATCTATATAGAACTATTTTTTTACCCCGCCACGCCTGTGAATCAAATGAACATGGCTTCTACCTATAATAGGTAACTCTTGCACAGTATACAAAATGAAGGAAATTATTAACATAATTTAATAATCCTACAATGAACGACATTATTAACATGTAATTTAACATAATATGAATGAGAGGAGTAATTTAACGAAAATACATGTTGTTCAAGAATACCTCGGTGAGTTACTACACAGATGAAATCATAGTGGTAACACATTTCTCTACCTATCGCACAGATGGTGGGGTGTCCAAAGAAGTCAACATATTTATCAAACATGTATCACGTGAGTTAGATGAACATACAAGAACATACATATATTTGACTTCAAAATTTATATATTTTTTTATGTACGTGAAAATTTAACACAATTAACATTCTAAATTACCTCTGTGAATGCATGTGCATGCATGGTGCTTGTCACTTGTGGTCAAGATGAAGATGCCCCTCCCTCATGCTTTGTAATATCAATGCATACATGTACAAACACAATTATTTCAAAAATTGAACATATATAAGTAAATCAAGTACTATGATATTTTTGTAACACACATAATAAAACATAACAAATACATGTGAAGGTGACACCGATGACTGTAATCCAATTTTCTCACTCCAAAAAGCATCTTACATAGTGACATTATCGTGTGCATCCCTAGTGCCAACTACACCAAAATCAATATGAATGAAAGTATCATTCTCCTCGGGCCCCAAACATATGCTACCACATGACAAGAAAAGACGTGACCTCATGCTAGCACTTCCCGAGGGAATACTATTTGTACCTCCATGAGTATCTAGATAAAAATCTCCTTCGTATCTCGAACAAGAGTCACATATATCCCCTGAAGTTGGTAGAGTGTATCAATGTCTATTGTCTCATTCACTATTAGAGGGACAATCTCGGGGTGAGATGGATGCTATGTGGGAACTCTACCATATCGAATAGGTGCACACTTTGTGCACCTGTTCGATCCTATCAAATCCTTTTCCTTGGACCTAGAAATCTCATAAATCAAAATAATTTTGGATCTCATTGAGGATAAAATTACAATAGATTTTCCTTAGAAAGTATCATGGAACCTCGTTGTTATTATAAGGTGAAAAATAAAACACCATCCACCATCGGTCCCAAAAATTATTTTCAATTAAATAATTATTGCACCAATGGATAGGTAACCATTTGCGCATGACAATGGGATAAGAAAATTAGTGTGGGGGTTCATGAATAGTGTGCATTGAGGTCATTTGTATTTTCTTTTTCCTTTGCATCCACATATGATTTTTTTTTGGAATATTAAACCCTAGAACCCTCTTTATAAGATTTCCAATGATCAATTTTTCTTTACCACATCAATTTGAGTAAATAATGCCTCCAATGTGTTTGCAAGAGAGGTACGGTGGGGGTTTGTAGATTGTGAATCCCTCATTATTTTGATTAAATACTCAATTTAAATTTTGTTTTCAACTATGTGGGCTGATAAATATTCCCGACTACCCCGGGATGTTGAGCAACTATGGGAGGGTTGGGAGGGATGATAGGAATAACAGGGCTTTGTTGTGGTTGATTCCCTTGACCTCGAATTGTAACAATAAAAAATGTATTCAATTAAAATATATAATTATCAAATTTCAATGTAGATTTGAGAAAATAATTGTGCCTACCTCTTCTACATTGTGCCATCATTGATTCAAATCTTCCCAATGATTTAGAGACAATAATTTCAGCTTGAGATCTAGTAAATGACAAAACGTGAGGGCACACGATTAAGCTACAGTAACTCATGTTTGAGGGAGTTAGAATGATAGAGGCATGGGATTCTTTTTGTAATTATAACGGGCATAATGTATACGCGTTATGCTTCATAATCTCCAAACATAGAAAAATATAACACATATGTGTTTTAGCTTTATTCGGTTTTTTCTACTCTATGAGCCCCCATTTTGGTGCACTTACACTTATACACTTTGCAAAGCATGCTTGCATGGGAAAAAAACCAAGAGAAGATTAAAATCCAAGGAGTACTCCACAACAAGAACACTAAAACTTATCTATAATAATCTTGTTGGACCTATAAGGACTATAAGATGTGGCCTCATGCTAGTACTTCCTAAGGGAATAATCTTTTTACCTCTGTGAGTATCCATTCGAAATGTCCTTCATATCTCGAACAAGAGTCATAGATATCCCCGAAATGGGTGGAGTGTATCAATGTTTATTGTCTTATTCAATTTATTAGAGGATAGTCTTAGAGTGAGAGGGATGTTATGCGGGAACTCTACCCTATCGAATAGGTGCACATTGTGCACCTAGTCGATCCTATGTAGATCCTTTTCCTTGGACCTAGAAATCTTTGAAATCAAAATAATTTTGGATCTCATTGAGGATAAAATCACAATAGATTTTCCTTAGAAAGTATCATGGAACCTCGTTGTTATTATAAGGTGGAGAATAAAACACCATCCACCATAGGTCCCAAAAATTATTTTCAATTAAATAATTATTGCACCAAAGGATGGGTAACCATTTCATGATGACAATGGGATAAGAAAATTAGTGTGGGGGTTCATGAATAAGGTGCATTGAGGTCATTTGTAATTTCTTTTCCTTTACATCCACATATGATATTTTTTTGGAATGATAAACCCTACAACCCTCTTTGTAAGTTTTCCAATGATCAATTTTCCTCGTTACCACATCAAATTGAGTATGCCTCCAATGTGTTTGCAAGAGAGGTGCGGTGGGGGTTTGTAGATTGTGAATCCCTCATTCTTTTGATTAAATCCTCAATTTCAATTTTGTTTTCAACTATGTGGGCTGCTAAATATTCTTGACTACCCAGGGGATGTTGAGAAACTATGGGAGGGTTGGGAGGGATGATAGGAATAATAGGGTTTTGTTGTGGTTGATTCCCTCAACCTTGAACTGTAACAATAAAAAAATGTATTCAATTAAAATTCTACTCTATAATTATCAAATTTCAATGCAATTTTGAGAAAATAATTGTGCCTACCTCTTCTCCATGGTGCTATCATTGATTCAAATCTTCCCACTGATTTAGAGACAATCATTTGAGCTCGAGATCCAGCTAAATGAAAAAACACAAGGGCATGGTTAAGCTCGTAACTCATTTTTGAGGGAGTTAGAATGATAGAGGCGTGGGATTATTTTTGTAATTATAACACATAATGCATACACGTTATACTTTGGTAACATCCAAACATAGAAAAATATAACACATATGTGTTTTACCTTTATCCATGTTTTTGTCCACTTTTTGGGCCCCCATTTTAGTGCACTTACAGCTTATACACTTTGCAAAGCATGCTTGCATGGGAAGAAAAACAAGAGAATAATAAAATCCAAGGAGTAATCCACAAAAAGAACATTAAAACTTATATATACTAATCTTGTTGGACCTATAAGTATTCAAGGTGAGGGTTACTTCATGTTGCTAATTGATTATTACACAAGAATGTCTTGGGTTACATTCTTATAGGAAAACTCGAGAATCGAGTTGACAAGTTCAAGACATTCAAAGCTCTAGTTTAAAATGAAAAAAATATAAAGATTAAAAGCTTGACATCTGATAGAGGAGGTGAATTTTGGTCTAATGATTTTGATGAGTTTTGTTAAAGTCATAGAATAAGAAGGAAATTCCTTAACTAGAACACCTCAACAAAATGGAGTTGTGGAGAGAAACAAAATAGAACTATTTAAGATATGGCAAGAACTATGTAAAATGATTCCAAATTATCAGATGGCTATTGGAGAGAGGCAATCAATATAACAATCTACATCCTAAATAGAGCCTAAATAAGGATAAATAGAAATAAGACCCCCTATAAGCTTTGGAAAGGAATACCTACTAGTGTGAAACATATAAGACTGTTTTGAAGTAGGTGTTTCATCAAGATGGATGAAGTAAACCTTGGAAAGTTTTAATAAAGGACTGATGAAGATAATTTCTTGGGATAGTCCTCAGTGAGTTCTACATATAAGCTCTACAAAAAAAGTTTACAAAAGATATAGAAAGTATAAATTTTATTATTGATGAGATCTATCTAATGAAGACCAATTCTTAGCTAAAGGTAACTCCCCAATGTATAGACATTCAAGATGAAGATAAATCTATAGAAGGAAATAAAGAAAAGGTAGATGAGGATGAAGAAAGACCAGACATAAAAACCCTCAAGATAGGTCAAGAGAGATCATCCTATAGATCGGATAATAGAAAAAAAGGAGTCGGGACATACATACGAGAGAGAAGATTGAAGAGTTCTCAAAACCAAGAGAGCATCACTCTAATATCTAAAATTGAACCAAAGAATGTTGTAGAATCTAACACATATCATAATTAGGTTGATGCTACATAATCCTAGTTAAAATCACTTAAATAAACAAAAACATTTTAAAAAAAAACCTTGACATATATGAATGAAGAATTGAACCAAATAGAGAAAATGACACTTGGGAACTAGTACCTAGGCTCAAGAATAAAAATTTAATTGGAACTAAGAGGGTATTCGAAATAAAATTAATGAAAAATGTGAAGTCACCAAAAATTAGGAAAGACTTGTTTTTAAAGGGCATGATCAGGTTGAAGGAGATTATTTTGAGGAAACATTTACACAAGTGGTTAGAATGGAGGCCATTATAATTTTCTTGGAATAGTCAACATACCAAGAATTCAAGGTAGACTATATGGATTTAAAGTCAACATTCTTCAATGAGAACCTAAATGAAGAAGTATACATTAAAAACCTGATGGATTCTCACTTACAAAGGAAAAAGAATATGTGTTTAGGTTAAAGAAGGCCCTATATGGCCTTAAGGAAGCTCCCAGATCTTGGTACAATATATTAGATAGGTACGTAACTGTTCAAGGATTTAAGTAAGGAGTGAGGAAAAAAAACTATACATAAAGGAAGAAGAAGGTCATAAATTTATCATGGTTGTATATGTTGATGATATAATATTTGGAGGATATAGTGAGAACATGACACATGAATTTTTAGAGGTCATGAAGAAGGAGTTTGAGATGTTAATGCTTGGAGATTTATCATTTTTTCTAGGACTGCAAATGAGTCATTCGAGAAAGAAATATTTATATCACAAAGAAAGAACATAAAGGAGACCATCTAGAGGTTTAAAATGGAGAATTGTAATCTAATAGGAACACAAATGATCACATGATGTGAACTAAGAAATGAATACAACTCACCAAGAGTAAATTAGACCACATATAAATCCATGATAGGAATCCTATTGTATTCAACTACCTCTAGGCTTGACATCATGCAAGTAGTTGGTCTAGTAAGAATATTTCAAGAAGATCCTAGAGAAAATCACCTACAATTAGTCAAGAGGATACTCAGATATCTCAAGGGAGCATGGAATATTGGATTTGGCATCCAAGAAGGAATGATAATTGGATGAAAGCCTTCACAGATGCAGATTGGACATGGATCATTGATGACATGAAGAGAACAAGTAGAGAAGCCTTTTATGTTGGTAAGTTTCTATTCTCTTGGCTAAAAAAAAACTATCTCTTATATCTCTATCCACATGTGAAGCTGGTTATATAGAAGTTGTATTGTGTTGTACATAAGTTTTAAGGATAAGGAACAATATAACAGACTAAAAATTTGGATGTGATGGAGCTACTCCCTTGTATTTTGATAACACAAGTTCCCTAAGTGTATCTAAGAACCCTATGTTGCACTCTATGACCAAGAATATATCAATAAAGTATCACTCATCTGCGTGTCCACGACCTCTACTTTTGAAAATAAGGTTTTGGGGAAAAAGTGAGGAGGTCGTGAACATGTGTCCACCAAGGAGGAGGTAATAGATATCTTGAAAAATTTACCCAAAAGGTGTGGGTAGAATGTGCGAGCTTGAAACTAACTCTTCTCAAGCGTAGAGGTCATGCGAGACAACAATTGTCTAAAACTAGTTAAAGTCTTCGACACGCACTAATGGTATTTGCGAATCTAAGGCAAAGAAGGCCCTTCTAACTTGGACTGGTGTGATAGATCGATCAGCGAGGATGACTGCTCGAAGGCTCCAATCAATATCGAGCTCTGGCGTGATTCGATCTATGGGTTGTGGGATGCGTGGAAAATGACCCGGGATGGTTTCGTGTATTTCTCCTGATAGGGTCATATGGTGAATATAGTCAACTCTATGGACGATTCTCTGGCCTAGTCCAAAATTCTCTAGCTTTGTTGGTTATTGTGTCTAGTAGGGATAACTGTTGAATGATGAGAGGTGGAATCGGAGTAGACTGAAATACTAATTTACGTAGGCCAGTGTCTATGTCTAATTCTCTTATGGATTCGTTAGGCTGTGGGATCTGTGGATCACAACCATAGACTCTTGGTTGTTGCGGTCCCGTTATGGTCATACGGGAGATCAAGTTCTGATTCCTAGTATCCAGTAGTCGTAAGCTTTTTCAGCTTCTATGTTTAGAACCAACAGTTGTGCGATCTTCTCAGAATACCTTACAGGCGTTATCGCAACTTGGATTCTTAAGCTGGTATCTATATCTACTAGGGTGTCTCCAGCGTCTGGCTGTGGAACTAAAGGATCACACCCGAATGTTTGTTCTCTTTCGAGCCCTTCTACAGTCATGTGGGTATTTTCTAGGGTAATCTGTAGTTTGGCTGATTTGACCAAAACAGATATGCTTGGTCGTCTTCGATGTTTAACCCTCTCAACTGTGCCCTGATCTGTTGGAAGTCTGTTGTTGTTTGGAAGACTTGTATCCTAAGGTTTTGGTCGATATCAGTTATTGCCACTACGGTATTGGGCTGGGGCACAATTGGCTCGAAAATGTATTCCACAGGGCTCCCTAGGTCCCATAATTGTCATGCTGTGATAATGAAACAAACTATAATAAAGTAAAATCTAAGTGCATTCTAGCATATATAATTTCTTTTTGTATTTTCTGGCAATTTATAAGAAAGCAGCTATTTAAAATATTTAGAATTGACAACTAAACTAACAACATAAAACAAACAAAATAGCCGAGTGTAGCTATTTATCTGTGCGATTTCGTATATCTATTCTAAACAACGAAATAACTAATCTATCTGCAAGATTCTCGATCCTACCTCAGAAGTGAGGAATGAATCATAGTTTCTCAGAAACTATCAATCCCCACAACCTCCCTGGCAATATCGAGAATGGAAATAACTGAAATAAAATGATTAACTACTTTATTTGATAAGTTCTAACTAAAACTTTGAAAGATGGAACCTGGATTTCGCAGAACAGTGGCGAATCCGACGGTGTGTGTGTTCTTGTCCCCTCAGTATGATCTCTTCGTTCTTTGTGCTCACGTGAATCCAGAAAAGCGTGGAATGCTTGCATCAACAGGAATAGATATTTGGATCAATGGACAGCCTTGAGAATGCGAGACGAGAATAGAATGCGGATAGGAGAGGGATAGCGCAAGAGTCCAGAGCTTGGCCTATGCAATTCCTAGCGGGGTCTACTGCAAATCATGCAACAAAAGCGTCCAGAACCTGAAACTAGTCTGTATGAAGAGCAAAACCTGCAACTTTAATGGCTGCCTAGACTATTCTACTCCAAAACAATAATATTGTTTGCACAAGTTGGATCTGTGGCTTACCAACAGCAACACAAAGCTAAAACAAACCTGCAACAAACTATGCTACCAATCCTAAGCAAACTAAAAGGACCACAGCACTGAAAACATGAAAGTTGGAGTGAAAATGGTGGCTCAAATAATGTTTGCACTTGCACAAGTTGGATATGTGGCTTACCAGCTGCAACACAATACTAACCAAAGCACTCAATGAGAAAACTAAGAATCCTAAGCAAAGGAAAACTAAATCTGTTGTAACAAGAAATTCAAAAGCAAACTTTGGAGCAAAATTCGAGGCCATTTGCATGTGCACAAACCATGCATTTATAGGAATCCAAACATCCAAAAATCAAATCCAAACCGAACTCCTAAACATTAAACAAAAAAAAAAACACTATTCCAGGGGACCAAAAACATTAATGCATGCTCAAGTCGGCAAGAAAAGGCTGGTGAGTCATGATATTTCACGCGGGTCGCGTCGAAAGAGCGTTACGGAAAAGCGCGCACGGGACCGCCGCCTGCTCGGGCGGCGGTTCTGGACCGCCCGCCTGTTCGGGCGCGCGGTCCAGCCGCCCACCCTTCAGGGCGGCGGTTTCGTCACTGAAGACCAAAAAGCCAAGAAAAGAGGGAAAAATAGGGAAAACAAAGCACGCGGGGGCTAAGCGGGGCATGCGGGATGTTAACGCATATCCGTAAAGCTTCTCTGGATCCCGAACACCTTGCGAAGAGACCTGTATCATCATTGGGGCACTTATTACACCGTTCCGCAGTACAGTACCTTACAATTTTGGGTACGTACATATTGCCCCCTCGGAGAAGCGTTTTAGCCATGAAGAGGCATAAAACGGTGGGTCCGAGTATGGCAGTCCCGAAATGGGAAGTTAGAAGTTATACCTTACACGTCCGTGTGTCGAAATGACGCCATCCAAAATTCCCGCCACCTGCAAAATGAAAAGAGAACTCAAGTGCAGATAGATACAATAATTTGGAAAATAAACGCTAAAACAATAGGGGAAGAGGACGTACCATTAGTGCGAGGATAGAAACTTACCTCCGTCAGCGCTCCGAACCTGCGAAAAAGCCATTTTAAAACGAAACAGAAGGATATATATATGAAAGTGGGCCCATTTTCCTATTCATTTGCGCGAGTCGATTTGATAGATTTTGAGCTCTGGGGCCCACGGTAACGGTTTCTCACGCGAGTAGCGTCAAAACGTCCACAGCGAGATAGTGATCATGCCTCCACGTGCGGAACGCCACCCCGCGAGATCACAGGTTGGTTTTTCTTCAATTTTGTGCTTTTCCCTCTTCAATTTTAAAATGCTAAATTTGTTGTAATGGGGGGGTCATTTTTGAAAATGTTAGGTTTAAAAGGTCCGTCTAGGGGGGGCGCCTACTGGGTAGGCTTTGTTTTTAGCTAAAACGGTCATTTTTTGCGTTTTTTGGACTTTTTAGGGTTAAAAACCCGCGGGTTTTCGGACCGCGACCGCCGCCCTGGCCAGGGCGGCGGTTACATGACCGCCGCCCTGATCAGGGTGGCGGTTACGAGACCGCCGCCTTTAAGGCGGCGGTTACAAAACCGCCCCCCTGCTCAGGGCGGCGGTTTTGCACAGAATGCAACAGAGCTTGTTTTGGAGACTTATACTTATATTTTCTTGCATTTCTGTATGTTTTTGCGATTCTCCCGATATCGTTTAGATACTAACTTACTCTGTTTTGTGTGTTTTTGGGTGTACGCAGGCGAAGGAGGAGTATATTAGATGGAGCCGGGAGAGAGAGTGTGACTGGCTGCCCGGGGTATTGGATGCCCTTTCAGCAGATGAGGAGGACACATTGCAGAGGGCCGGCATATTGCGGATATCGCGTGTGCCTCACGTTGCTCCGTCTAGTCACATACTCTGTGACTTATTCTCATACTGGGATGCAGATCGGAACACTTTCCGATTGCCAGGGGTCCGTGGTGAGTGGACCATTACATTAGAGGACGTCTACCGCATTCTGGGGGTCCCGATCATTGGGAGGAGACTCACACTAGAGACAGCAGGCTCACGGGCACAGATTGCACAGTGGGCGACATATATGGGAGATGCAGCTATTTCCACGGGGCCGAAGAAGGGAGTGAGAGTTAGATCCATTCCTTCTTTGCCCATCCCCGTATTTCGACAGGCCATCATGGGGATCCTTGCCTCGAGACTGATCGGGGACAAGGGAGGTGACACTTTGTTATACTGTTGGGCCCCCATCATTGCACAGATAGAGGGGCATGGCCGGATATACGCCTGGGGGGCAGACATCTTGGGGACCACCTATCACGACTTATACAGGGTGGTCCGTTTACAGGGACAGTCTTTGAGTCACCCTACTCTAGTTATGAGTTGGGTGTATGAGCGCTTCATTCCCTATGGCAGAGGCGTGGAGGTGGCAGATCCTGGGGCTGTGAGGGCAGCCAGGTGGTCAGATATGTCGGTGCTTAGAGCACCTCATCAGCCAGTAGCTTCCCTTACTATAGCAGACATGGAGGCCACACCGTACTAGCTTATGGCCGGCGTGGGGGAGAGGAGGCCATGACATTGGTCTCTGCTCCATCACGGGGCAGCTTATTGGCCGTGTGGGGCGGGTAGAGTACATCCTTTCAGCGAGTTCCTCGGCAATTTGGCCTCCCATATGTGGGCATGCTTCCTCCAAAGATAGCACCGGTTTGAGATCAGTTCGGGAGGCTAGAGGGGGGCCTAGAGGCCGTGGTTGGACAGTGGTTACCCCTGGCATTCCTATTGCAGCCAGGGGGATAGTTCGGGCCAGAGGGAGAGCTGGTGCGCCTCGGGCACCTTTACTTCGGATTACCGCGGGTCCTGCTCATAGTAGTGATGACCCTATAGATATTGACTCCGATTCTGAGGAGTCCACAGAGGGAGGGTCGGAGGAGCAGACGGATGAGAGTGATCCTGAGTGGCATGACACTCAGGATATCATGCAGGCGGAGAGGGCGGAGCAGAGCGCAGAGAGAGAGACTCTGGTTTCCGAGGAGCCACTCTCCCGGGGCCATGGTGGAGATGATGAGTCCGTTGCGGGGCGTCATGTTGCCCCAACTACAGGAGCAGCTCCTCAGTCGGCAGCGGCATCTGCAGCGGGTCCTGGCCCTAGTGACCCATCTTGGAGGCTCGGTGATCCGAGTAAGTTATCTTCTCCTCCTTTGCAGTGTTAATTTGATTTAGGACTTGTTTTAACTGCTATCTCTCCTTATATTGGTATCCTGTATATTTTAGCCTCTTGCCTAGTTTTTAATTCGTCTTTCCTCTTTGTTTTGCAGAGACCGTTGACGAGTGGCGGGATCTAATCCGTAGGGTATGTACCGATTCTCTGATGATCCCTATGGATAAGACCCGTGCGGAGCTATCCGTAGATGCCGGGGAGCCCTCAGCAGCCGGCAGGCATACCGACGTCTTCGCTCCCGTTTGGCATGTGGCCAAGATGGTGTCGACTCTCCGCACAGAGTTGGCAGGCTATAGGACAGCCGAGCGCCTTATGAGGAGCCGTTCTCATGGCGAGACCACGACCGCTCCTCGGGACCCTGAGCCCTCCGTCCATTCAGAGCGCCAGCGTAGCCGGAGTCTTAGGCGGGCGCGCACCTTCAGCGGGATCGCGTAGGGGTTGAGAGGCCACTTGGCTCCTATGCATCTTTTGTATTATAGATTCTTTTGTGTATTACGGGCTCTTTGAGCGTTTTGACCATGCCTAGTGCATGATGGCATTGTATACAAATATTGATTATTTATATATATGCGCCGATTTTGGATCAAAACTTTGTCACTTGGGTCTTCCCTTTCTGTTTCCAGCTTTTTTGTGTATACTACGATGTATGTTTCATATGCTTTCTAGAATGTATGCAATGGAAAACAGATGATGCAAATGTTTGCTTTCTTTTTGTGTTTCATGATGCTGATACATGATTTTGTAGATATATCGTGATCTTAAATCTTAGTTTCTGTGAGCAATTTGGATACCTCATGATTTGTTTTGGCAAAGTGATGAAAATAATCAGTATGATGAACAGATTAACTTGCCCCACTCCTAACTCCACGCAACTAGTAAGATGCGAGGGCTCATCACCAAGAGCCAAGAGGGGCGCAAGTTTATGGAATATGGTGAAGTGATAGTGATGAAAGACAGACGAAGCTTTGGTGGAACCAAATGAAAACTACAAGCTTATTCTACCTGAATGACTTCATAGTTTTGGATGCAACTTGCTTTGCGGTTTATCCAGACTTAGACCCGTAGATGGCCACATAGTAGACAAAATCTAGGTTTTTAGGATTTTTAACTCTCTTGGAATTTTTGAACATCTGATTCATTCGTTTTTGACTCAAAGTTTGAATTGATTGTTTATGACCTTTTAACATTTACTTTGTTTAGAGGACCCCCTACACTTTGCCCCATGCTACCTGTAAGAAGCATGGGTTTATCACCGTGGGCAAGGCATAGGCGAGTAAGGGCATTTCCATCCTTTCCCAACCCTACGTCACTAGTAAGAGACGCAAGCTCATCACCGAAGGTTGGTGGGGCAAGGAAATGTGTAAAAATAAAATTTTCTGTTTAATCACTTCTTGACTTGTCTATTTGAGTAAAATGTCAGTATATGCTTATTTTCCAAAGAGATGTGTATATGGGATAGATGTGACACCATGAAGCTTCTAGAACAGACCATAGGCAAGACACCTATCCTAAGAAGAAATCAAAGCGAGAATGAACTTGCAGATCTTGGTATGGTTACCGTTAGGACTTCGTCATGTCTGATTTATTTGATAAAAGATTCTGAGTTGATTGATGATATCGAAGACGGAGAAGTATGATTAAAGAGCTTTATGCCAAAAACATCACGAGTTTGTAATGAATTGCTTTGAGGATAGATTCCTTGATCACAATTTATGTAAGAAACAAGTGGACAAAATGATCTAAATCTATATGAAGATGCAATGTAGATAGTTATATAGGTAGCGTTAGCTGCTTACGCGTAGAAACGCTTGAGGTGGAGAGAATTGACTGTTTCGCCAAACTCCTCACCTTCTAGCGTGCATAAGAGGTATGCACCATTTCCGTAGTCCTTTGTGACTCGGTACGGGCCCAACCATTTGGGCCGGAATTTCCTTCCTTCGCCGGTCTTCTTGTCGATCCGGCTGTCTAACCTTAGAACTAGGTCACCTTCGTATATGTCACGTTCATAGACCTTCTTGTTGTACTGCCGGCACATCCGGTCGGCATAGACTCTATGTCGTTGTTCAGCGTCTAACCTAGCTTCATCCAGACTTTCTAATTGAGAAAGACGTGCTTCTCTGTAAGCGTCCTCATCCAGAATCCCTTGTAGCGAAATGCGGAGACTGGGGATTTCAACTTCGAGTGGGAGAACTGCTTCTGACCCAAATACCAGCGAGAAAGGAGTTGCTCCTGTCGGAGTTCTTATTGAGGTTCGATGGGCCCACAAGGCCGGATATAACTTTAAATGCCAATCCCGCTTGTTTTCTTTCACTGTTTTAAGGAGAATGGCTTTCAGTGTTTTGTTTGTTGCTTCAGCCTGCCCATTGGCTTGGGGATAGTACAAGGAAGCCGTATGATGGCTGATTTTAAATTTGTTGCATAGCTCACGAACTTCTTCATTCTTGAAAGAAGTTCCATTATCTGAGATAATGATTTGCGGGATACCGTACCTGCAAATGATTTGGTTCAAAATGAACTTAGCGATTACAGAACCAGGTACAGTTGTAAGAGGCATGGCCTCTACCCATTTAGTGAAATATTCAGTGGCCGTGATTATAAAATTGTGGCCGTCTGTGGACGAGGGAGAGAACTTCCCTATCAAGTCCAGGCCCCATGTAGAAAAGGGCCACGGAGTAGCGATCGGTTGCAAAGCTTGTGCCGGCATATGGATCTCATGAGAGAACTCCTGACATTTATGACACCTGCGTACAAACTCTATTGTGTCATGTTCTAGAGTGGGCCAGAAATAGCCCATTCGATGTATTTTTCGAGCAGTGGCATGGCCACCGAAGTGGCCTCCACATATACCGCTATGGGATTCATGGAGAATCCTCTTGGACTCTTCTGTGTCAACACACCTTAAGAGCATTCCATCGAATGCTTTCCGATAGAGCACCTGCTCTATAATGACGTATTTAGCTACGATAATGCGTAACCGCCTTCTTTGTTGAGGTGTAGCTCCTTCTGGGTACCTATGGTCCATGATATAACTAATGATATCAGCGTACCAAGGGCACTCAGATATAGCAGGTCGGGTTTCGACGTAGTATACGCATTCATCTGGAAAGTCTAAGTCTACTAAGTCGCCTCCGTCTAGCGGGTTATCAGCTAACCAATCTGCGATGATTTGCCCTTTAACTGACTTTTGGTTTACAAAAGTTAATTCGAACTCTCCCATTAAGGTTATAAAACGTCCAGCTTTTTTGGACAAGGACCCTTGTGTGAGAAAAGTCCGTAAATGGTCCGTCTTTACTATGACCCTTGTCTCTTGATTTAGCATGTAGTGTCTTAGGCGTTTAGTAGCAAAGACTATGGCAAGACATTCTCGCTCTGCTTGTGTATAGCGCGTTTCGTAGTCGAGCAATGTTCGGCTAATGAAATAAATCACACGCTCTCTCTTGTCATCGTCTTCTTGGGCTAGCATGCAAGCTAACGAAACATCGGTAGCCCGTGAGTACAAAATTAAAGGGCGATCTAGCTTTGGTGGCATTAGCGTAGGCGGTGATAGCAGGAAACGCTTGACTGCATCAAAAGCTTCATTGCAATCTTCAGTCCAATCAATGCTATAGTCCTTCTTGAGTAAATTGTTGATTGGATGAACGGCGAAGCTTAGATCCGGGATAAATCTCCGGATTGCACCCAACTTTCCGAGAAATGATCTGATTCCAGATTCATTCGAGGGTGGGACCATTTCGAGGACAGCCCGAATTTTGGCTGGATCAACATCGATCCCTCGTGACGATATGATGTAACCTAGGAGCTTTCCTCCTGTTACACCAAATACGCATTTTTCTGGATTTAGCGTGACTCCGTATTCTATTAGACGTGAAAGAATGATGCGGAGTACTTCGGGATGGTCACAACGCTTCTTGGCCTTAGCCAACAAGTCATCTACGTAGGATTCCACGATTTTATGGATTAAATCGTGAAATATGTATGTCATGGCCCGCTGGTACGTAGCACCGGCGTTCTTGAGACCGAATGGCATAACAGCGTAGCAATAGGTTCCCCAAGGAGTTATAAACGTGGTTTTAGCTTGATCTTGCTCGGATATTTTGATTTGATTGTATCCCGAGAATCCATCCATGAGAGACAAGAGTTCAAAACCTGCTGTTGCATCAACAATAACGTCTATGGATGGTAATGGGAAGTCGTCCTTAGGGCAAGCTTTGTTGATATCTCGAAAATCTATGCAGATGCGTATCTTTCCATTCTTCTTGAGAACGGGAACGATGTTGGATACCCATTGGGAGTAGTCAACTGGCTTGATGAATCCTACCTGAAGGAGTTTTATTACCTCCTCTTTTACCATGAGGGCTACTTTGGGCTTCATGGGTCTTGATTTTTGTTTAATTGGCTTTGCATCTGATCTAGTGACGAGGTTGTGTACCGCAATGTGGGGTGCGACTCCTGTCATCTCTTTGTAATTAAATGCAAATGCCTTTTGATGTTCTTTGAGAACCTGAGTATGTATTTCCACTTCCTCTGGGGTTAACGAAGAACCTAGCTTTAAAATTCTTGGTTCATCTTCCGTTCCGATATTGACATCGATTGTTTCTTCAATTAAAGAGGCATTACCCTCTTCGAACTCAGGTGGTGCCGGAGGTAGATCTATATCATCCCCGTTTTCCACCGCGTATATATTAGGTTCTTTTTGTGAGGGAAGATTCATTACGGGATTTCCGAAGTAGGAAGATGAATGCGGGATCAGAGATAAATCTAGCGTGTGATAGGAGAGATGTAGTGCTGCATAGGCATTTAAGTAATCCAAAGTAGCCGCATCGTTTCCAACATGGTCTAGGATGGTAGATTCACTTCCGTTTGAAAGAGGATCTATCATTGTTTTTATCAATGGTTCGTTTCGAATGGATATTGTGAAGTGAGTGTCTTCTAGCTCATTGTTTGGAGTAAAACGTGATGCTGAGGTTGCTATTGAATCGGCGAGAAGATTTTTTTCTCGCGGGATTGCTTCAATGGATATGAAGTTGAACGCCTTGCTTAAATCTAATACAGCGTTTTTGTAAAGTTGCAAGTGTTCGGCTTTAGTTTCATATACCTCTGAAACTTGGTTTGCCACTAATTGCGAGTCTCCTAAAACTCTGATATTATCAATACCAATTCTTTTGGCTAAGGTAAGGCCAAGGAGGAGGGCTTCGTACTCAGCGCCGTTGTTTGTGCATTCAAAGTTTAATTTAAAAGAAAATGGGAGGACCTTCTCTTCGGGCGAGGTAAGAATTATACCTGCCCCCGCTCCATAACGGCATTTAGCTCCATCGAAATGGAGAGTCCAATACTTAGCCGGGAGTATGGATGTAGGTGTATCTGCTGTGTTTGCACACTCTACTTCTACCATACAGAGATCTTCTGCTGGCAAGGAACCAACACCTAGGGAAAATCCGATACCTACTGAATCGAATGGTAAGAACATTGGTGAATCTTGTTCTATCAACTCAACGATCTTCGCAGTAGTCCCTAATGATACTATTTCTTTAGTTTTGCCTTTAGGGGTTGGAATTGTTTGGGCTATGTTGGTAGTTTCAAGATCCGTCGTAGGTATCAACTTTTCCTCTGGCTTTGGGTCAGAGGGTTTGTTAAGTTGGTTTGTTGGAAGTTCAATTCTGAGTGTATACCTGGTCTTTTCTTTAAATCAGCTAGGTGTACGTCAAACGGCTTTGGATCACCTTTGGCTACAAATACCTTTCCCAGATGCAGGAATCTTACTTCTTGAAATAGCGTGGAAGGGATTGCCTTCATTCGATGTATCCAGGGCCGGCCGAGGATCATATTATAGTTAGTTTCCCGATCTATAATATAAAACTCAGTCAGGATTGTTTTAGGTCCTAAGGTGACCGGTAGTATTATAGTTCCTATCGATGTGGCTTTAAGGCTATCGTAGCCTCTCAAGGTATTTCGTGTAGTAGAACAGTTTGTTTCTCCATATCCCAATTTTTGGAGAAAAGAGAAAGGAACTATGTTAACCGCAGCTCCATCGTCAACCATTGCCCGTTTTACATAGTTATTATAAACTTGTACTTGCAAGTGTAGGGCTGGATCGCCTCGGCGTGCGATCTCAGCATCTGTAGGCATTTTACTTATTTCGAATATGAATTCAACATCCCTATCTGCCTGTCCCGGAGGATAAACATCAAAGTCTATATGATTTACTTGTGCTTCTGGTGGTGGAGTGATACTAATTAAATGACCCAAACCTAACGCCTCTAAAAGAGCAGCCCTATGAGCAGGGGAATTCTTTAGTAAATCAAGGAATGAAATATGCGAGAAGGTTTTTGTTAGATCATTAATTAGATCGTAAGCACCCATAGGTTTTGCTACGGTTTGCTGGATGTTATCTATTTCCGGCAGGTGGCTTGGACTTGGTTGAGAGAAATACTCTCGTGTTCTCGTAATTGCTTCAACGGGTAATTCGGAGTCTAACTCTACTAATCCAACTACCTTAGGTCGTGGTTGACTTCCTAGTTGTGGCGCGACTAACGGATTTAGCGAGGTTGAGGCCTCGTGATCGTTGTTTCCTGTTATTGCACCTTTGTTTGTTCCAGTTGGTTTCAACCTATCGTTATCATGATTTGGGAGTGGATCATTAAAGATCTTGAGAGGGGCATTCTGAGGGGAAACTGCCCCTGCGAAGGTACTTGCCGTTGGTGACGTAGGATCTGCTAAGAACATATCCATAAAAAATTGTTTTTGTTCATTTGGCAAGCGTTGCATGAATTTGTTGTAATCACGACACGTTCTAGTGTCATGACCCCGAATTTTATGGAAACCACAATAAGAATTGGGGTTGTAATTCCCGTTTTGTTGGTTTGGTGTGTATTGTGGCCTAAAATTCCGATCAAACTGTTGCCTATTAGGACTAAAGTTTTGTTGTTTCTGGTTTTGACTTTGGTTTTGATAACCAAAGGAGTTTTGGCTTGGTCCTTGTATGGGATTTCGCGTTGTTGTTGTTGTGGATTATTAAAATCCACCGTATTGATCGTCGGGGTAAAATTGTTGTTTCTTTGGTTGTTTGTTTGTGACGGAGTATTAACGACATTTACCCTCTTGGGCTGGTCAGTTACCCCATCTGTTGTTACCCCACGATTTTTGTTAAGGATTTTGGGTCCTTGATTGATGCTTGTGGTGGTTGTAGTATTTTGAGTAGAGGTGATTAACCTCCCGTTGCTCCATACGTCTTACGGCCACTATCTATTGTTCTGCTGATCAATTCGCGAGCGCTCTCAAGTACTTCGTCATAAGTCCTTAGTGGGAACTTCTGGACTTCTTCCTTCACTTCTCTGCTAAGAGAATGAAGGAATAAATCGCATAGCTCCATCTGATCCATGTTTGGAGCGCTTGCCGAGGAATAAAGGACTGTGCGCCACCTTTGGATGAAATGGGCGACAGACTCGTTATGTTCTTGCTTGATGTGCAAGAACTCCCTGATTCCTGTCCTTAATAGTTTGTTCATGTCGAAGGCTTTGATGAACTCTGACACGAGTTGTTTGAATGAATGTATGGAAGCTTTGGGTATTCTATAATACCAATCGAGGCAATGCCTTCCAGCGTTTTGGGGAATATTTTAGCAACAACCCCATCCCATGGGAGTAGTTCACGAATGGCTGTAGCGTAAGCTTTGATATGCGCATTCGGATCTCCTTCTCCTTTGTATTTGGGCAAATCGGGAAGAGGCCTTGGAAGCATAACGCTTCGTATGGCGAAATCTAAGGGCTCCTTTAAATATTCTGAATAAGTCCCTATCGCATACGTCTCAACCATTGATGGTGCCTGTTGAGGAGGCGGTGGCGGAACGGGTTGTTGATATGGCGTAATGTACGCGTTAGCAGGGGCATAAGGCAATCCCTGTATTTGAGTAAACACGCCGGGGGATGAGTACATATCCCCTTGTGGTGATTTGGAGTACATGTTTAAGTACGAAGGTGTACTATCCAGGAATGGATTGCTCTGTACTGGACCAGGAGGAACAGTGCTAGCGATGGTGGGTCTAGTTGGCACTTGTTGTGAATATTGAGGAGTCATACCTAACGTGCCTACTCCTGTGAGGAGATCTACTTGGCTAGGATGGTGCGGAGGATTGGAACTCCCTGTTTGTATGAATCTCGAATTTTGACTTGCTTGGGCAAGTTCTAATCCTCTAACCTTTTCTATTAGAGTTGAAATGACTTCGTTCGGTGAAGCCACGATATCGTGCCTTGGTGGCGTTTGTTGTATAACATGGCTTTGTGGAGGTGTGTGATATCCTGCTATGAACTGATCACTATCCTGCCAAGCATCTCTGAGAGTATTTTCCATACGTGATGGCATAGGGGAATTTTCTTGAGGAGAGAACTCGGGTTGTATCTGCAGAGTTCCTACAGGTGGGTACATGCCTTGAGAGCGTTGTTCACTCCTAGGATAACGTATTGAGTACTCGTCATCTAGAACTGAGTATGGATCTGATTGTCTACTAATAGGCGGTCTGAGTAATACCTGAGGAGATGAAGCAGACTCTCCAGTTAATGTCATATTGTTCGAGCCTGAAGGCTCTGTTTGTGTTTGAGCAAGTTGCTCCAACCCCTCTGTTTGGAAGGACGAGTTATATCTAGTCCTTGGTGTTTGTGTTGACAACTGATTAGTTGAATAGTTGTCGCCCCACATTGAGAGTGAGGGTGATGACTGCCTATTCTGTTGGGCGTAGTATGCCTCAAGACCCAAGAGGGGTCTGCCGTATGCATCGAATCCCGACATATTCGGGGGGTATATGAATACCCGCAGAATAATGGGAAGGAGCGAAGGTGATTTGGAGAAGATGAAACTTCTCAAAGAGAAGGTGAAAGAATTGTTTGTTTCACGTCGGGTTCACCAATTTTGTACGTCGGAAAAGTGACAGGTGAGCTTGAGAATCAACAAGTAACTCTTCTGCGTACCCGACCTCCCGAGGTCGTGCCGAGACAGCCGGTGTGGGTAGAATGTGCAGGCAAACTAGTTAGGCAGTCTAATGTCTTCGACACGCACTAATGGTATTTGCGAATCTAAGGCAAAGAAGGCCCTTCTAACTTGGACTGGTGTGATAGATCGATCAGCGAGGATGACTGCTCGAAGGCTCCAATCAATATCGAGCTCTGGCGTGATTCGATCTATGGGTTGTGGGATGCGTGGAAAATGACCCGGGATGGTTTCGTGTATTTCTCCTGATAGGGTCATATGGTGAATATAGTCAACTCTATGGACGATTCTCTGGCCTAGTCCAAAATTCTCTAGCTTCGTTGGTTATTGTGTCTAGTAGGGATAACTGTTGAATGATGAGAGGTGGAATCGGAGTAGACTGAAATACTAATTTACGTAGGCCAGTGTCTATGTCTAATTCTCTTATGGATTCGTTGGGTAGTGTGGGATCATGGATCACAACCATAGACTCTTGGTTGTTGCGGTCCCGTTATGGTCATACGGGAGATCAAGTTCTGATTCCTAGTATCCAGTAGTCGTAAGCTTTTTCAACTTCTATGTTTAGAACCAACAGTTGTGCGATCTTCTCAGAATACCTTACAGGCGTTATCGCAACTTGGATTCTTAAGCTGGTATCTATATCTACTAGGGTGTCTCCAGCATCTGGCTGTGGAACTAAAGGATCACACCCGAATGTTTGTTCTCTTTCGAGCCCTTCTACAGTCATGTGGGTATTTTCTAGGGTAATCTGTAGTTTGGCTGATTTGACCAAAACAGATATGCTTGGTCGTCTTCGATGTTTAACCCTCTCAACTGTGTCCTGATCTGTTGGAAGTCAGTTGTTGTTTGGAAGACTTGTATCCTAAGGTTTTGGTCAATGTCAATTATTGCCACTACGGTATTGGGCTGAGGCACAATTGGCTCGAAAATGTATTCCACTGGGCTCTCTAGGTCCCATAATTGTCATCTGCTGCGATAATGAAACAAACTATAATAAAGTAAAATCTAAGTGCATTTCTAGCATATATAATTTCTTTTTGTATTTTACGGCAATTTATAAGAAAGCATTATTTAAAATATTTAGAATTGACAACTAAACTAACAACATAAAACAAACAAAATAGCCGAGTGTAGCTATTTGTGCATGCGATTTCGTATATCTATTCTAAACAACGAAATAACTAATCTATCTGCAAGATTCTCGATCCTACCTCGAAGTGAGGAATGAATCATAGTTTCTCGGAAACTATCAATCCCCACAACCTCCTGGCATATCGAGAATGGAAATAACTGAAATAAAATGATTAACTACTTTATTTGATAAGTTCTAACTAAAACTTTGAAAGATGGAACTGGATTTCGCGAGAGTGTGGCGAATCCGGCGGTGTGTGTGTTCTTGTCCCCTCGGTATGATCTCTTCGTTCTTTGTGCTCACGTGAATCCGAGAAAAGCGTGGAATGCTTGCATCAGCGGGAATAGATATTTGGATCAATGGACAGCCTTGAGAATGCGGACAGAATAGAATGCGGATAGGAGAGGGATAGCGCTTGAGTACGAGCTTGGCCTATGCAATTCCTAGCGGGGTCTCTGCAAATCATGCAACAAAAGCGTCCGAACACAAACTAGTGCACGTATGAAGAGCAAAACCTGCAACTTTAATGGCTGCCTAGACTATTCTACTCCAAAACAATATCTTTTGCCTGAAGTTGGATATGTGGCTTACCAACAATGACACAAAGCTAAAACAAACTGCAATAAACTATGCTACCAATCCTAAGCAAACTAAAAGGACCACAAAGATTGAAAACATGAAAGTTGGAGTGAAATGGTGGCTCAAATAATGTTTGCACTTTTCACAAGTTGGATATGTGGCTTACAGTTGCAACACAATACTAACTAAAAGCACTCAATGAGAAAACTAAGAATCCTAAGCAAAGGAAAACTAAATCTGCTTGTAATAAGAAATTCAAAAGCAAACTTTGGAGCAAAATTCGAGAGGCCATTTGCATGTGCACAAACCATGCATTTATAGGAATCCAAACATCCAAAAATCAAATCCAAACCGAACTCCTAAACATTAAACAAAAGAAAAACACTATTCCAGGGGACCAAAAACATTAATGCATGCTCAAGTCGGCAAGAAAAGGCTGGTGAGTCATGATATTTCACGCGGTCGCGTCAAAAGAGCATTCTCGGAAAACGTACGGAAAACGCACGCCTGGGGACCGCCGCCCAAAAAGCCAAGAAAAGAGGGAAAAATAGGCGGCGATCTTCGGATATCAAAGCGCCAAGAAAAGAGGGAAAAAATAGGGAAAACAAAGCCTAAGCGGGGCATGCGGGATGTTAACGCATATCTGTAAAGCTTCTCTGGATCCCGAACACCTTGCGAAGAGACCTGTATCATCATTGGGGCACTTATTACACCGCTCAAAAGACCAAGACATTACAATTTTGGGTAAAAAATCCCTTCCCCTAGCAACCAATAAAAGATTCAATCCATTATGAGGGAGAAATAAAAATGAAAAATCGGTTGTAAATGGTCGGGATCTAGTTCACTAGCTTCGTGTACATGTTAAGAGGACCAAATGGGGATATCCGAGTGAAAGGTTTGAATATGAAGTGATATGTTCAAGGGGAGCATTTAGGTTGACTTGTGACCAAGACCATGCATTATATGAAGCCATTTGGGACAATAAACCTAGCCAAATCTAAGGGGGAGCTTATAAGGACAAATCTATGCATGGTTGATGTTGAGTGCATGATAATTACTAAATATGCCTTTTTCATATATGTCAAAGGAGGAAAATGCACTCAAAAACAAGAAATGAAACCATGTAAAGTGTTGGTATGACAATTTTCTATCAAATTTTCTTGAGTTTTTTCCCATCAATCACAAAAGTGAGATATTGTTAGACCCGACATCATTGTTGTTTTCTTTGATGTTATGTGGAATTGATGTAAAAGAGTGATTGGAGAGTTGTAAACCATTTAGGGGCATGAATATTCATTGGCATTACCTTCTTCAAACCTCAAATGGTGTGCCCAAGTGTCTTGAGATGTCATGATAATTACAAGGTCTTAGAGCATGCTTGGTGTGAACTCCAAAGGTGTCCTACATGTCCCAATAGCTTTCTCAAAGGTGTGAAAAAGGCCTTCATGATGAAGGATAGGCCAGGTTGCATGAAACACGGGTTGAAAAATATCAAGTAGGCCTAGTTCTAATACCTAGTGTAAACATGACTAGGTGTATGAAACAAAGAAAGCTAAGGAAGATTAGTCCAAGCAAGAGGAGTGTGTTGTGATATATTAGAAAGGATGTGGAAGGTGTTTTAGGTAATATTTCAGCTGGTAGAGGCATGTTCAAGACCTTTTAAAGGCATATTTTTGAGGATAAGCCAAGTAAGTAGACATAAGTCATGGTGGATGATGAGTTTCAGACAAGTGCAAAGTAGAATGAGCCTTGGGACATTCCAAAGGTTAATGTGTTTCGTAGACAAAGTTTCAAGTCAAAAATCAAAGGGAGAAGTGAGAAAATTAGTTTTTGGCTCTACTTGAGCTTTCAAAATGGTCATTTATAGTTCAAGGGTAAACTTCAAAGTACTCATTCATACGTTAAATCTATTTATGGTGACCTAATATTTTCATGAATGCATAAAAATTTTTAGTGGCATTTATATGTTCATTCAAGAATTTTCCATGTTTTAAATTTTGAAAATGGCAAATTTGTAGGGTAGGAATTATGACTGGGTCGCCAAAATCTTCTGGGTACAAGTAAATTTTAGGGATCAGTTCACAAAGGATTTTACACAAATAGTTAAGTATTATCATTCAAATCAACCTTAGTGTGAAATTAAATTTTTCTAAATTTTCCTCATATATATATATATTATTTAAGTATTGATAATTCAATATTCAAAGTTACGTATGTAAAGTGTGATTATCAAATATTTCTCACAATTTCTTTCTGCTTTAAATATCATCATCAACTAGATATTTCCTTTCTTCTTTAAAGGTAATTTTCATTATTTGGAAGCATTAACCATGCTTTGCCAGGTGACAACATATACAATTCTATCCAATGGTAGCATTCATAATGTTGTTGTCGGTAGTATTGTGTATGATGTCGGTTGTTAGCATAAATAATGCTTTCTGCTGGTAGCATACATTTATTACTAGTTGGTAGCATACATATATTACTAGATGGTAGCATATAATATGCTACCATCTAGTAGCATTATAAATGATCTTGTTATGTTTCTAGTTTCGGCTTGCATTTACAAGTTTTTAAATATTCTCCTTAGATTTTAAATAATTTGATCTATTTAAAAATTACTCTTGGATAGGTATAATGGATTATGTGAATAATGAATGTAATGTAGATAAAAAAAAAAGTATCATATTGAATTATTTCAACCAACCAAAAAAATGAAGACCCAACATGCATCCACTGAAACAAGAATAACACATGTACCAGTAAGTTGTAATAGATTATCTTAAAAATTTTCCTTTTTTCATCAGTTCAATTTAATTTTTTATATCTTTGTAACAGTGAAAATGTTTTCAAATTTGAATACAGAAACAACTACTGTTAATTTTATTAATTATGAAATACTAAACCAAAACATATACCCTAAAGAAACAACTAACATTTCAGTAGATGAAGATATAATTGATGATGACATGCCAGAGTTGGAAGACAATCCTCACTACCAAATGCCTTCAATAGATGAATTTTCTAATGAAAATATTCAAGCAAAAGATGATATTGACATGACTCTTAATAAAAATAAATCTGCGAGAAGGATGAAAAATTCCTAGACAATTGGAAGGATTTTTAGGTAGAGTGAGAAGAATAATGCCCATTCATTGAACATGTACAACTAGATAATGGTAGTGATACTCCAAAATAATGTAGATGTACGATTTGTGGTTGGAAATTAGGAAAAGAACATAAAATTCAAATAAATTGGAAACTATTGAGAAACATTGTGGCAAAGTATATATCATAGTCAAGGAAAATGATGGAAAAATAACAAAGACTCATAGATGGAAAACTACGAAAGAGTGCATGCATGTAAGATATAAGGAGGAGTATGACAATAAGATGAAACATTGTTGAAAAATTGAGGAGAAAGGAGGAACCATTAATGATTTTTTTTTGAAAAGTTGCAAATGAAAATCTAAAGGAAAAAACTACACAATTTTCAACCATATTCTTTATTCTTAAAATGGAAATATGTATTTCAGATTTTTCATAATTTAAGAATTTTTAAATTTCAATGGGTTTCCTAACCTTCCACAATCAAATTGGTCAGAGAGAAGTTATTGGGAAATGGTCAGATGTCTTGAAATGATTGAAA
This sequence comes from Taxus wallichiana var. yunnanensis, assembly GCA_018340775.1. Classification (NCBI taxonomy): domain Eukaryota; kingdom Viridiplantae; phylum Streptophyta; class Pinopsida; order Cupressales; family Taxaceae; genus Taxus; species Taxus wallichiana. The sequence goes on from CM031243.1 coordinate 831,712,035, forward strand.
AATAATATTTTAATGAAAATGTCAAGAATGTAAGTTTCATCTCCTTTCCATTGATAAGGTTACAACTGTTGATAACACTTCTTAGGTTTGTATGCATGTATATACTTTTCAGAACCATAAAATGACACCTCATCTACAAGTTGTTCATAAAATGACAGAAAATTGAAATGTTGAAAATATTTTCAAATTGGTTATATCTAATTTGAAGGATATAACAAGAATGGATGATTATTCTATACCAAGAAACAAATCTTATATGTATTGTTGTTGATGGTGCATTATTGATGCGGTCATAAAACTTGTCTATGTGTGCACCTATAAAAATAAGTTGTTCCTTATATGATTCATAATCATTGGATGGCTCATAGAATGAATCTTACATAGAAGATAATGAGGACATTTGATAGAGTTGAAAGATTTGAATAGTTGGGATAGTGTGGATCAAGAATGTGGCATGGATGACTCCCCCAACCATCCCCATGCTATAGCCATATTATGGGTTGCAGGCTCTTTTCTCGAGATCATCGAGATCCTCTGAAGCTCAAGCCATCATGGCAAGAAGACGTCCCTCACTTGGAGATATCTATGTGCATGGTGGATTGAGATAAGATCAGATAGAAATACACTATTATTAGCATTTTCACTAGCCTCAAGTCAAATATTGATTTTATTAGAGAGTGGTGCAAGAGGAAATGTGTGTGTATGCTATACATCAGAGATCCGGCAAGAGGTGGTTTCCTTTTCTACTTTCAAGAAGATTAGGAATTGAGTAGGATACTTTTGGGAGCTCCATGGTTCTAGGGAAAAGTAGCTCTGAACCTATGCCATTGGAGTACTATTAGTGAAAAATCACAACACCCTTGAATATCTACAACTATATGAGTCGAGACTCACGGTGTGATTGCACAACATAGAGCATCTCTCAAGGTGTGGAACCTTGTGAGTTGAGAGAGATCTCTGGATTAAGGTCGGTTCCTATTCCTCTATTTAGGTGCACACAAATAAATTGTTGAGGATCTATTCTAAACCTAATATATCTTACGAAGGAGAAAAGGTTGAGAAGATACAAGAAAATAAATCTAATATAATGAGGTGATACACCAAAGGAATGTTAAAAATCGTTTTGCAAGCTAAAAAAGACTATAAAAATGCAATGTAAATTCCATGTATAGAAAACCAAAATGCAATGATAGATCGAAGGCAATAATAAACACATGAGAGGGTCGAGAATCATCCACAGACATATATTGTTGATCCAAAAGTCGATACATTGCATTATAGTGGCCAAAATGCAAAGTCTTATGTTACAACTTGAATGAGTGGTTTGGGAAATCTATAAATTTGCTTGTAGACAAGGGAAGAAGGGAGAGTGTAAAATAGAAATTCCCAACCCTTTATAATGAGCCCCACCCCTTCCTTTATAAATTTAGCATAGAGAGAAGAAGGAGAGAGAGTAAGGAAAACTAATTTGAAGTTTAGCTACTGACCATTAATGCCCCTACAAATCTGCCCACAATCTATCAAGTCTGCCTTGATTACTTTGTTGAGTGTCTTGAAGGAGGAAGATCGGTGGATCGAGATCAAATCCAATTTAGTTGTTGGGGAAAATGGATCCTATATTAATGGTGCGAAGAAGTTTTCCCTTTTTCCCCACCTCTTCTTCAAAATTAAAGTTTCAGATCTCCATGATTTAGATGAGGTTGAGATATCTCCAATGGTGCCAAATTTGTTGGATTTCATCCATCAAGTTAGAAGATACGCCCATTTGAATATTTGAATCGAGTCTATACAAAAATGGCATAAACCATTAGCGTAACAGATCCACGGGCCCGAAATTTAATTTAAACTTTTGGCACAAAAATACAAAAATGTAAAAATTGGCTCTGCAGCCCCATAATATCTTTTTGTCAAAAAATCTTCGTGTCCACCGGTCCACATTTTTGATTTGGGTAAGACATCACTCTAAGGCCCACAGCCCACATCCAATTTAGGATTGACACATGGCTCCTCGGGCATTGGCAAAGCCAGGGATCATTTTTATACTTTATGTCTCTTGGGAACGAAACCAAAAGTAAAAGTTTCCTCTCGGCGACCCAGACTTCCCAGTTTGACTTGGAACATGGCCACGTGGAGGGCTAGCGCTTGTTTGGGTACCGATTTTTATTTTTCTTTTGAATTTGCATTGGGCTGACACATGGCTCCTTCCGTGGCTTTTCTTTGTTCCTTTATGTTTTTGACTAAGTCCTTTTGTTTGGCGGGGCCATACATCTGACCAGGGACACGTGGAGGCTTGGCGCTTGTCTAAGGACCCAATTTTAGATTTATCTTTGAAGATGCATTGGGATGACATGTGGAAGCCTTGCGCTCATTTGAGTCTCTACTTTGGGCCACGCCTTTGAATGTGCACCATTAAGACACATGGCACCTTCTGCCTGCACTTTTATACTTAACCGATTTGGGCCCGCTTTTAGATTTGACCTTTGTTGACCCCTAGCCACGTGGAGGGATGGCGCAAGTTTGAATCTCTCGCCTTGGTCCCCCATCTTGAAATTACACCGAGCTGACACGTGGTTCCTTCTACTTGGTTGGACTTTTCAATAGTTTTCTCAATCACTTTTCAACCCTCGGACACGTGGAAGCTCCGCGCTTGTTTGGAGACTGATTTTTGAGTTTAATATTTGGAGATGCACCTATGAGGCATGTGGATGCTTCCGCTGATTCCTCCATACTTAGCCAATTTTGGGCTTGTTCTAAATCATTCGTAGAGCCCGAAAATTTTGAGTTTTCTCCATTTCTTTTCCTTTGGGCCTCTAGTTTTCTTTGACACTTTTTTACTTCCTTCCCGCCTCTGTTTACTTTCTTTGACACTGTTTGATCAATTTTTTTAGGGGAAAAATTTGAGATAACAATTTGGCGACTTGAAGGGGCATCTGCCTACTAGATGAAGAGACCAAATACCTTGTTGTATCTATTGGGCATATATTCATGGTTGGTGACCCGATGTTAGTGTTTCTTTTCTAAAAATGAGCCTTTTGGAGGCCGATATTAGTTGCTCTATATTTGTTCTATTAGGAAATGAGAACTTGTCATGATGACTATGGGTCTCCTGTTTGAAGCAAATGGTGCATTCACCAAAGGCATGTTGAAATATATAACGACGTAGACCTGAAGAAACAAAAACCTATGCCACGGCACTTAGGAAACAAAACCTATGCTACAAGAAAACAACATGCATATGAACTTAGGGAAATTAAAATTCTATGCTAATATTTACAAGGGTGAAACCTTCCTTTTCGATTCTGAATGTTTGAGATGGATCCCATTTCTCGGGATCTATAATTCTTCACCATCTAATTTAGCCATCTGGAAGGCATTTCTACTCTTTCAGACTTGTGATCATGTAAGGGCCACTCCAAATGGGGTTAAAGTTGGAATTCTTTCCAAGTCTCTCCTGATCTGTATCCCACTTTAGAACTAAGTCCCCTTCTAGAAAGGTCCTTGTTATTTTTTCTTATCAAAACTCTTTTTGATCAATGCTTGATCCTTTTCCATGCTTTGCATTGCATGCTCTCTTTCTTCTCCTACTTCCATTAGCTCTACATACCTGATTTCCATGGGTTCAAACTCAGCTAGTTCTAAGCTGTTTCATGAGGGTCCAAAGTGGGCAACTCCAATGATATGGGAAATACTGACTCTTTTCCATTTACAAGCTTGTATGGGGAATTGCATGTGGATCTTTTGGATGTGATCCTATCAGCCCATAGAGCTGATTTGAGCTTTGTATGCCAAGTTCTTTGATTTTCATCAAGAGTCCTGATAATCCTTAATAGGTGCTTGTTTGTGGACTCTGCTTGGCCATTACATTGAGGGTAATAGTCGATGAGGTATTGAGGTACACATCATTCCTAACTACCCATTTAGTGATATTTGTATGAAGTAATTCCAATGCATTATCTGATATAATAGTGGCAAGGACTCTAAATTTGGTGGCTATTCCTTCATAGAAATCCAAGATGCTAGATTTATTTTCCTCTTCAAAGTGCCACTTCCTCACCACTTGGTGAAATAATGCATTCTTTGTAACTATCCACTTGTGGCCCTAGCTTGAGTTTGGGTTAATCACCCTAATGAAGTCTAGTCCCCATTGCATGAATGGTTGATCCACTGAAATTGGGTGAAGGGGTAGGGCTGCTAACTTTTCTTTCCCTATGAAGAATGCACACTTCTTGCACTTCTTGATCCATGAGTAGCAGTCCCCGACCACTTTAGGCATATAATAACTAGATTCCATGATCTTGAGAGCTGTTACTCGAGGAGAAAAGTGACCTCCTGCTTCTCCATCATGGAACTCATGCAACACCTTCTCAATTTGACATGTCCCAATACACCTCAATAGGACACTATTAATATCATTTTTAAACAAGACACCACCAAAAAGAACATATGGGATGGCTTGTAACCTAAAGTATCTCCTTTTTACTTTGTTCCATTCTAGAGGGCACAAACCTGTTTGGAGATACCGCACCAAGGCTTGAGTCCAACATGGATTAGGCGTATCATTGGTCGGTTGTTGTTGATCATTCCACAATGACAGACAACCTATTTTTTATCCACTGACTCTACATGTTTCTTGGAGGTGAGCTATTCACACAGACCCTTGCCACGAACTAGTTTGGTCACCTTGATTTCATTGTCATATTCCATTACCCGAGTGATCTAACCTGCTCTCTTCTCTTTCAAGTTATTGCTCGGAGAAAATCCTTGACACCAACATGAGATACTAGTAGTTGAATATTATTGTTTAAGACCAAGTTTCTTAACTTCTTCAAGCTCATAGTAACAACAAGGACATGTTTTTCAATGAAAGAGTATTTTACCTCGTAGTACTCAAAGCTCGATCAAGATGGCTATTGGTTGTTCTCGAACCTTCCTTGTTGGGTTGGATCAAGATGGCTGAGATGGTGTCGACCCTCCAAAAGCATACAACATGAATTATTTTGAGAAGTTTGGGTTAATGAGAGCTAGGGATTGTGATATTGCGAACTTGACGGTAGCAAAACTCTCTTTTCCTTCTTTTTCCATTTAAATGCAAGGCTCTTCTTTAAGATCATTGTTAAAGGCTTCACAAGAGTGGAAAAATCGTGTACAAACCAGAAATTTTTTTATCTTCCCCAAGAATCTTTGGAGAGACTTTTTGTGTTGTGGCAATGGAAGTTTCCAGATGGATTCAACTCTTTCGGTCAATTTTCAACCCCTCTCTTGAGACAATGAGGCCCAACAATTTCCCCTCATGTGCCAGGAACACACACTTCTTTGGATTTAGTGATAATCTAAACCTTATACACCTTTGAAATACCTTTCTAAGGTGGAAGAGATGGTTTGCAACATTCTTTGAGAAGATGGTAATATCATCTAGATACAACAAGACAAAATTGTTGATTAAGCCTTTGAATGCCATGTCCATAGCTCTCTCGAAATGTTTCTCTGGAATTTGATAGTCCAAATGGAATCTTCTTATAAGAATATGTGCCCCATTTGATGGTGAAGGTTGTCTAAAATTGGTTTTCCTCTTTCACCATTATCAGGTTATAACATGAATATCCATCTAGCAATGAAAATATCTTAGAGAAAGCTTTGACCTATAGGATCTATTCCATTGATGGAAGTGGATAGTGATCCTTGGGTAATGCTCTATTTAGATCCCGAAAGTCTACACACGGTCGACTTTTCCATTCCTTTTCCTCATAGGCACCAAGTTAGCAACCCAACTTGAGTGCTTAATAGAAAGATGATGCTAGCCTCAATTAGATTTTTCAATTCTTTTCTCATGAGAGGGTGAATGAGAGGTTGAATGTGAGTTTGTTAGTTCTCACCGCACCACTTGGTTGCCATATTGTTGTTCCAGCTTTTCTTGGTTTCTAGAGGAGAACTCAACTTTTTCTTGTAGAAAGTTGACAATTTGTTGGTCATTCCCGAACACCGCCAAATTGTGTTATTATCGGGGATAGATGGTCTCACAACCAACTTGATATGGGTCTCGAGACTAATCACTCTTGATACTCTTTACAACATCAAATGTTGCCCCAATTGTTGTCAATATGTCTACCGCTCGATTATTCTTCCTTGGGATGGAATTGATGCCGAATGCTTTAAAGCCATTGATGAGGTCCCATACCCGATTCTTGTAGCTTTTTAATAGGTCATTATTGGAAGCACTTTTTCGTCAAACCCGATAAGCAACTAGTTCATTATCACTAAACACCTAAAAGTTCTTGATTCCTCATTTCCTTTCCCAATGCAGTCCATGGATCAAAGCTTCATATTTCATTGTGTTGTTTGAGCAAGCAAATTGGAAGTGGAAAGTTGAATAATACTTCATACCTTAAGGAAAAAAAAGCATAGCTCCTCCTCCGGCTCCTTGTCTACTCCTCGAGCCATCAAAGAACAACTGTCATATGTCATTATCATCACTATGGTCCGGCTTAATGATGTCGGGAGAGGATGATCATCTTCATGTAAATAGTATACTCCTAGCTTAGATTCCTCCATCTCTTTATAGGGGTAAAACGCATGCCTCTTATTTTCCCACTCGTCAAGGGTCAAGTTTTGGATACACCCCAATTTAGTATCCACTTCACAAGTGCTTGGGAGATCCTATTGATCAAAGGCTAAATAATTAGCATTGATCGGGGTATATAAGACTCAATATGGTAATCTGCAACGGGCTTAGATCTGATTGTTTCCTTAGCTCCATACCTTGTTCTAAAAATCATGTGCGGCCGATCAATGAGATAGATAGCCTCCAATATTAGTAGTGAAGTCTCTTAACAAATACAATGCAAAATGTGGTGGAAATTATATTACTTGATACATTTTGAAATAGAGTAACATTGAGGCGGGTGTGTAGTGCGAGGCTTAAATATTTGATGACTCCAATCGTTACCATTGTCCCATCTAATTGCACTACACCCCTAAATATGACTTCGTATTGAAGTCCCAAATTTGATCGGCTAGTTGTTTTGGCATTATAGAGCCACTTACTCTCGAATCAATCATTAAATTATGTACCAATTTGTATCCAATGATCAATGAAACATAGAATGGAGGGGGATTCATATTCTTACCTTGTTTTTCTCCATGGTTTCCTCGGGATGAACCATATTAGTAAAAACTTTCACTTACTTGTTAGGGGCTTATTTGAGCTTGACTAATTGGCCATAATAGTTTGTAACAAATATCTTCATCCTAGAATGGCCAATGACTCCCACATTGAAATATTCACATTTGTCTTCTTCATTTGTTCAATGATGTTAAGTGAGCTATCCTTTTATTGCCCCTTTCTTGGTACATTTTTCTCTTGCACATGGGTCATTACAACTCGTGCCTGAGTGGGTTTATAAGGTGGCTTGGGCTAACTCTGCATATTGGGAGTTGCATTCTGAGTGCCAATACCTTGTCGAGTAATGGAGGGTTGAGGATTACCTGCGTTTTGTGATGGTCCCTCTCCTATATTCCTTTTCCTGGACCGTGTATTGGAAACTACACTTTGAGAAGGGGTTTGATTCATACCACAAATCTTCATCCTGCCAATTGACAAGAAAAGTATCACTTGGAGGTTCCTCTTGCTGATGAGTTTCTTTCTCTACTGATTTTCCTCTTGACTAGACTCTAGGGACACACCAATGGTCCGTACCATCAAGGCACAGGTTCGATGCACTATCGCAACACATTGATTGGTTATGTGGATGATTGCATGGGAAACACCAATCATATTCTTGTGCCATATTGTTTTGTGTTGGAACCAAGGCCATTGATGTTGAATTTTGTGTTTGTATCATATGACCGTAGAAGGCCTAGCAACTTGAGGTTGTCCTTGTTTTTGGTTCGATTTACAGCTTTAGAGCTGGTTGTCTATTTTGCTGATATGGGGGTCTAGCTTGATATTGATTTTGAGACTGATATGGCCTAGAACTCTGAGCTTGTTTCCTTTTGATAGTTACTAGCTCATTCCCTAGGTTATGTAGTTGTTTCATAACTTGTTGAAGATATTTTGAAGTGCTAGAAGATGAGGTAGAGGCTTTAGCTGAAATTTTATTTCTTGGAGTAGGTATGGGAGCTAATGTGGGTGTCTCACTTGTGCTAGGATCTCATAGTTTTGGGTATAGATGCATGGGTGGCCTATGAGCAATTTTTCCATCCTTAATTAAACAATTTTCAAATCTTATGGAAATGTTATAGGCTATAGGTAAGGTTGTGGCTCCATGGATTGAATCATTAAAGCAATATAAAAATTTAGAGATCTAACAAAGTATAAGAAAACACCTTCATCAGTGGGCCTTACAGCCAATGGAATCCTGTCCCATGTCCTTTGGAATCTGAAGTTGAAATATGTTAGCTGCTCATTATGGGCCCTCTTGATGGTTGTCAAATTATCTAAAAAGTACAAGTTATCTCCTTTTCTCCAAACTGGTTGTGGAGAGCTCGCACGAGATGGTCCCTAGTCTGAATAGAGCCCCTGTTAGACTCCTAAACCATCGTGAAGCTTTACCCTTAAGTGAAGAAGCTAACAACTTGACTGCAATGTCCATCTCAGTGATATCATGAATTGCACAAAAATTTGCAATGTCTTGAATGTGGTCACTAGAAGAAGTTTGGTTCTCTCCCAGGTGAAATGGGGAATACTCTTTAATGCCGAATTGGGCTGGATTTTGTGCATTGAGAGCGAGTGGGATGCTACTAGTAAGGTCGACATAGGGGTTGGGTGGTTATGCCATTATGATTGGCCTGAGAACCCTTATTGATTGAATGAACAACCTACTAGGTGGAGGTGTTGACAAGGTTACTGTTTGGTGGAGATGGAGACCTCTGGGCTCTTCTCCCCTCTCTCCTCTATCTGGGGACAAGTGCAGATAGAAAAATAGTCCCTCCTCTCTGGTTCTTGACCTTGTTTGTATTCTTCTCATGAAATTGAAAAGCTTTGAATATTGAAACCCGTTGATTCTGTTTATTTGGGAGTCGCCAGATGTGTAATTTCAAAGCTTCTTAAAAGCTGAAAACTTGCAGCAAGTGCACATCAATCTTGCTGCAGTAAAGATGGAGACTTCTTTGGTCCCACTTTGGGTGTGCCATAATTTTTAGTGCATAATCATAACACCCCTGAATATCTACAACTAGATAGGTTGATGCTCTTAGTGTTATTGCAAAACATGGAGCATCTCTTAAGGTGTGGGGGCTTATGAGTTGAGAGAGCTCTTTGAATTAAGGCTGGATCTTATTCCTCTGTTTAGGTGCACATAAATAAATTGTTGAGGATATATTCTAAACATACTATATCTTACGAAAGGAGACATGGTTGAGAATATACAAGAAAATAAATCTAATCTAACAAGGTGATACACCAAAGGAATGTTAAACACTCATTTTACAAGCTAACACATACCATAAAAATGTGATACAAATGCCATGCAAAAATAACCAAACTGCAATGAAAGAGAAAAAGGAAACAGTAAACACATGAGAGGGTTGAGAATCATCCAAAAACATTTATTATTACTCCAAAAGTCAATACAGGCATTACAAAGTGGTCGGGAGGCAAATTCTTGTGTTACCACTTGAATGGGAGGTTTGGGAAGCTCCAAAATTCACTTGTAGACAAGGGAAGAAGGGAGAGTGACAAATAGAAATACCCAACCCTTTATAATGTGCCTCACCCCTTCCTTTATAGATTCATAATAGAGAGAAGAAGGAGAGAGAGCGGGAAAACTAATTTGAATTTTAGATACGCCATCAACGCCTTACAAATCTAGCCACGATCTTTCAAGTCTGCCTTGATTACTTTGTTTGGAATGTTGAAGGATGAATATCGACGGATCGGATCAAATATGATTTATTTTTTGGGGAAAATGGATCCTACATTAATGACGCGAAGGCATTTTCCCTTTTTTCCCCATCTAACTTATTCAAAATTAAAGTTTCATATCTCCATGATGTAGATGAGGTTGAGATCTCTCCAATAGTGGAAAAATTAATAGATTTTGGGCATTGGGTCGAAGATATGCCCATTTTAATATTTGAATCGGGTCCATACAAAAATGGCATAAAATAGTTAGCAGAACAAATTCACCTTACCAAAATTCACTTTGCACTTTTTGGCACAAAAATACAAAAATGCAAAAATTTCCCCATAGCCCCGCAATACCTTTTTGTCAAAAAATCATATTTGGGTCCATCAGTTCAATACCCACCAGCCCACATGCAATTTAGGCCTGAAACGTGGCTCCTCGAGCATTAGTTGAGGCAAGGCTCATTTTTATAATTTATGTTGCTTGGGAATGAAGCCAAAGTAAAATTTTCCTCCAAATGATCCACCTTCCCACTTTTACTTGGAACATGGCCATGTGGAGGACTGACACTCATTTGGGGACCACTTTTAGATTTTTCTTTTGAAGTTCCGTCGGGCTGACACGTGGATCCTTCCATAGCTTTCTTTATTCCTTTACGTTTTTGACTAAGTCCTCTTGTTTGGCGGGGCCATACATCTAACCGAGGGACAAGAGGAGGCTTGGTGCTTGTCTAAGGATCTTCTCTTAGATTTATCTTTGAAGATGTGCCGGGTTGACACGTGGAAGCCTTCCACCCATTTCTGTCTCTGCTTTGGGCCACGCCTTTGAATGTTTGTTGTTAGGGCATGTTGCGCATTCCGCCCACTTTATACTAAACTAATTTGGGTCTACTTTTAAATTTGACCTTTGTTGACCCATAGCCATGTGGAGGGCTACCGCAAGTTTGAATCTCCACCTTGGGCTCCCATCTTGAAGTTCCGTCAAGCTGATGCATGGTTCCTTCCGCATATTTGGAATTTTCAACAAACTGACTCTATCTCTTCGGCCTCGGACACATGGAGGCTCCGCACTTTTTTGGAGACTCGCTTTTTGATTTTAATCTTTGGAGATGTGATAATGAGGAACATGGAGGATTCCATTGATTCCTCCATAATTAGTCAATTTTGGGCTCATTCTGAATAGTTTATTGAGCCCAAATACTTTGAGTTTTCTCCATTTCTTTTCCTTTGAGGCCTCTGGTTTTCTTTGACACTGTTTTCTTCCTTCCCTGACCCCAATCCTCCATTTTAGAGCCCGTCTGTAACCTATTTGTTAGATTTGATACGTGGGCTCATACGATGAAACTGTCCCTTGCATTTATTTCTACATAGGGTCATGTTTAATCAATTTTTTTGGGGGAAAAATTGAGATAACAAGTACTGGTTTAACTTCTGAGCACACATTCAAGGAGCTCATCATCCGTATTTGAATCCCATCTCACCGTTTAGAATTCTAGGAGCCTAAATTTTTCTTCATCATTGCAAGATTAATGAGAGTACTTATTGTAGTTAACCCAACTATGAAGCCACAATATAGACCGGTATGTTCTCATATGTGTAATAAAATTCCAATGGAGCTAAATTTCCTATAAAAATATTCTTGAATACCTCGGAAGATGAATTTGAGTAGGAAATCGAGTTTTAGCAGCTTTCCATAATCTATGAAAAAGGAAAGCTTGAATATGAATCTAAGTCATGTTGTAGTGGTGTTCAAAAGTCCTAGACTCAAGATGTAACTAACCATGAGTGTTGGCGACTGTATCATAGATGGATGACAAGTCAAATGAGGATGACTCGGATGTTGGAGAAGAAGAAGGTAACATGGACGGTGAGACTATGGTCTGCTCATTGGATGAGTCTCGGGTGCGGGGTGGGGATTGTCGTGTGACTATAGGATGGGTTAGTTATAACGTGGCGGAGGATAGGTTGGGATGCCCTTGCTCATGTGCTGATGTTGGACCAATGTGTGGGGAATTTCAAAGTTAAACTAACCATTAATGTAGTTCATTGAAGCTCTTCTAAAGATGATGTATCTCTTAATGGGGGTGGAGTGGACAAAACCATCTAGATTATGGAGGCATGTGATTTAGTCTGTGATAGTACATTGAGAAATGGAATGGGAGGATCCATTGAATGTGTGAATTAGTCAAATTAAAAATTTGACTTGACATATGGGTCGAGTGGAGGATGGTGGCTACATTGTGTCTAGTAGTTGTGAATGTAGGAGAGTAGAACAATTGCTATCCCATGAGGAGGCTACAAGAAATGTGAAAAGTATAGAGAATTATACGAGGGTAGCAGACTCAAGGTAGACATTCGTGGGAATTTTTGTGCCCTTGGTGGTTGTTACTTTGACACCACTATTAATGGGGTTGCGTGGACTAAGGTCTAACCAAATAAATTCAAATTCATGCATTTTGATCAAGTGACTCATAATTTCTATTATAGTGGTGGGTCTTGAGTGGCTCTATCCCTTCATCCGGGTCGGATTTATCTTTTTTTATATCTTTGGATTGACCTAACTTTGTTTCGACATATCTAACCAATCACTTGTTTTAGGTTGCTATTGGTTTCTATCATGTCCACTTTGGGAGAGGCATTCCCTTTTATTCTATTGCAATTTATATTTTCTCCTTTATATTGATAGGATTTTTGGTCCTCTCGAAACCAAACTAATTACCTAATCTAAAAAAATAAGTTGAAGAGATTATCCACGATACTCATGCCTATATGTAAAGTAGTCCAAAAATATTTCTAGAGTTTTAAAATTTTTCAATTGGAGTCACAGATGGTGAATTTTTTTAAAGATGTTAATACAAAATGGATTTCAATGTATGATCCTGCACGTTGAATTTTTTATGAATATCCATCATTATTTGGCTTCATGTTTAAGAACTATATACAAGTTGACAAGGTAAAAGATTTTCTTTTCCACTTAACAGACTTGGAAACACTATTACACATTTTTGGATTCTTCCGATCTTTAATGGAATCAATTTCATAACAAAACATGATCAATAAAGATCCATTTATATAGTCAACTTCATTAGATTTATAAAAAGGGTGTGTTAAACACTAGATTTGTTATACAACTTTGATGAATGATTTCAAGGACATGTATTCAGTAGTTGGAAAACTATGAAAAATTTAAAGGATCCTAAAAGATATTTTAAATTCAATATATGTGGTCATCTTTGTATCCTTGTAAATGGGAATGAGATTCAAATGCACACTTTCCAAAAATGAGTGTATATTGTTGGATCAGAGAATGGAGAAGAACCTATTACTCTTAATTTATATGAAGCTCTTATATCTCAAACAAGAATAAAATTAAAAATTTCACAATTCTTATCTAGTGAGATCAGATATCACTTTAAAAGGGATGAGATTCTTGAGGCCATGGGATATTTTCGTTCTGAATCAAGTCATTTTGGCATGAAAATGAGAAAATAATTTGAATTATTAAGTGAGCCAACCGATAAAGGAGAAATTCCATATCTATGGGAAAAGTTATATTCTAGTAGTATCCTTCATGAAAGCATTAGTGAATATTTCTGATTGTATGAATTGTGTCAAACAATGATATTGGGATCAGTTGAAGATGAAATATTTTTAGCATAGTAAAATTTATAAAATACAAAATATCAAAACAAAATTGGATACAAAAATTGAGACCTTCTTGAAATTATATGTTTTACGACATGATGTGGACACATTTCCTTATGAATGAGTAATGGTAGTATGGAATTATCTTGCAGAGAGGAGAGGGATCTGTAATTCTAATTCAGGGACTGTGGATAAAGATGAAACTGTGACTAAAAATCGTAGCGAAAGATTAGATAACAATTTGAGTGTTGGGGACCAAAATTTTCAAGATATGTTTCAGTTTGAGCTACCTAATATTGAGTAAAGAAGAATGTATGGACATTGTAATTCTAGAAATCAAATTTCATATCATATTATAAGTATGTATCTTGTTATTTTTTATATACGCATGTTCTTTATTGAATAATATTTTCAATGTTATAATTTGTTTAGAGTTTTTAATGGAGAAATGTTATACTTATTTTTTCTATTCTATTTTAAATGAAAATAATATCATACCCTTTTTAGGAGAAATTATGTATAAATATAGTAAATATACAACACAATATAAATTTTAATCACAATATTTTCACATAATTTGAGCGTATGTTCTTCGAAAAATAATTTCAAGTATTTAGAAATGCAACTTCTAGTTCCTATCAACAAAAAGTATCTGAAAATGATAATAATCAGTAATGTATTATGTAATAGTAATACCAAACACAATTGAGAATAATAATCACATTAAGAATTTATTTGAAGAACTTATGCACTAATATAACAAAAGTACAACACCACATCGATTGAAATTTGAAACTCTCAATATTTTTATAAAAAGTATATATATTTATACTCTGAATATGAAACAATTTTACAACAAGATTTTAAAAATATAATTACAAATTTCACAATTTATTTTGCAGCTTCATCCTTAAGAATATTATTTTATTTGTGTTTCTATCTCCTATGCAACATATGTTTCTTTTGACAATTGATTGAACAATATCCTTCACTATGGCTTTGATTTTCAAAAGAATTTACTGTTAGACTTTTTGCATCACCAACAGACAATAACATTGGATCCTATTCTATTTTCATCTTCAACAATATCTTTGGATCCATTCCATTTTCCTTTATTATCCTTCTTAAGGTATTATTCTGCTTGTTTAAGAAAACTAGATTATGTTTTTATTCATATCCCGCATTTAAACTTTTCATTTTGTTTTTAAATGCACATCAAGCACTGTAGCCTCATTTTTCAAATTTTCGTACTTTGACTACATTTCAAAATAGAAAAATAATTAATAAAGTTTAAAAAAATTGTAAATAATATTTGAAAATTTAGTAAGACTTACCAATGCCTTATCTCATTCTCGCATTTGTAATAACTACAAGGCCCTTGTCTCTTGACCACATATTGTGGTAGGATTGTGTTTCTACATTTAAATTCTCAATTATATTAAACATAATATCTAGCACTTCATCATCATAATAATTTTCAAAAGATATAGAACAATACACATTTTGATTCAAAACAATATCAAGCTTTCTTTAGCTTGTTTTGAACTAAATAATACAATATATGTTTTTGGGCATGAGTTTTAAATAAATATTTTTTTTTATCATGACTTTATCCCTACACTCCCAAAATTTTAAATTTTCAATATCCTTCAATAAAAAATCATTACTATTATCTTCAAAACTTTCATCCAAAAGATTTATAGTTAAAAAGTAGTCTTTTGGTCATCGATTAAGGTAGTTTGTATTGTAGAAGGTGAGTTTGATCTATCCACTCTTATTGAAGAAGGTTTCCTTGCCCCATGAATCATATATTAGAGATTGAAAGCTCCATAGGCCTGAACCTTGATTTCAATCATGAGATATTCCTCTTCCAAATCAATTTTGGTCAAAACCGAAACACCCCATCCACTAGAAACATTTCCCAATGAAAATGTTGGAAAATCAGTTACAAAATTAAGGGTGCCCCTGCTTGGAGCTCGATGAGAAAATGATATATATGCTTTCCACTGAACTTGGTCCCTATATTTTGTAGTGGAGGTGGCATCTTCCTCTTCATAGTAGAAGATGGATTTTGAATTGGATGTGGAGGACGACCGCAAAAATCAATTATAATTTTGTAAATAACACGAGAAAATTCAAATGAAAAACATAATAGGAATGAAATAATAATAAATATAACATTATATCATTTATGATTAAAAAAATTACTTAGTTGAATGGATTGCAATTGAGGAGAAAATGGGACCTTTTTCCATTCATGTCGTTGTTATAGGGAAGTGGTCTAAAAAGTTTGGGAGTTGTACTAGTAGGTGTGATCTAAAACATAATTAATCATTAATAATTTATGAGCTTGTTGAATTTTTGTTTAAAAAAATATAAGCAAAAAAATACAACTTAAATGAGATTCATACCTATATCCTGAGAGTGAGGTCCCGAATGTATTTCTACATCCCTTGTTTAATCAAATTCATGGATATATTTTATACGGATACCATGATCCCGACGATATAATCCTATGTTATTGGAGGTTTTGCAGTAAAGAAATATAAGTTATACATTATATTGAAATATATACAAGTTTTATATAATTAATTACATTTATTTTCAAACATATTCAAACATATATACATCATAAATACTTGTGATTAATTCTAGTGGTATGTTAGATGTGTCAATTTGAGGGTTTAAGGAACTCCTTATCCGTTTTATAGTTTGTGAAGTGTTGCCCTCCTTTGTGTGTTGATCTTCTCAAACAAGAATTAAAAATCTTTGGAACTTGGTGGGAAATTACCTCTAATAGAAGCTTCCCTTCATAATGCATCTCGAAAAATCTATCTTATGTTATAATTCAACAATAAACTACTTATTAATCCTAAATATAATAGATAAATATTACAAAAATAAAGAATAATAATTAAAAATCAAATAATAAAAAATTGGGACTCACCTCTTGCTCTTGAATTGTTAACAAAAAATCGATAGCTTTACATGCATTGTGGTTGGAGGAGTGGTGCCATGTAAATTATAGAGAGATTCATAATATAAACCAATTTTTTAGCTAATAGTAACATTTTCATTCAAATGAATGTTATCCAAATCAGCTCTTATCCTAGAGGATAAGAAACTACACCAATCAAATTTCTACCCACTTAGGGTGAAAATGATATAAGCCAAAGCCCACCACAGAATATTTGTATATTGACCTTGTAATATAACTCTGGCCTAGAAGAATTGCACCATGACCTACAAAAATGGGTGATTGAAATCCTTGAGTTGAATTCCCCTTTTTGAAGGGTTTTGGGAAGTTGTAAATGTAAGGAGACACAAATTTTATTAATATTCAATTACAAAACATGTTCAAAATCAGTAAAATTGAAAATAATCAAAATTAAAATGTTGTAAACAAAAATAAACTTACGAGAAGTGATAACTAAAAATAGATCAATAGACAATTCAAAGTGAGACTCCAAATACTTCAATGTTCATCTTAATAAAAAAGCTTCATCATGACATGATCTAAATACTTGTGTGGTAGTCCTATCGGATGCTCAATTTCCATAGGTAACATTCCAAATGATTGTGTGTGAGACAGGAGTTGAATATGAAAGTTAAAAGTATAAGTTTCATAGTTGGCTAGAAGATTGTTGAGTGTGTTTTAGTCTGTCTAAAATTGGTAAATATAAAATATCCCAATGAAAATCTCCTCTTTAATTTATTTCGAACACATATAATTAGGATCTTGTATAAATGTGTATAATTGTGGAAAGATTGGGCTCTTGAATGAAAACTTCCACATATTTTCTATTGATGCAACTAGGCTTTTGGGTTGGGTGGAAATGGTTTTTAGTCTTGGAATTATTGAAATCTGTTATAAAATCATTCATTCCTATTTGTAGATGTTCTTAACTCCTATTTCTATTATGCACATTAACTTTAGTTGTTTTGTGAGGATTTTTCTCATTTTCTGTGGCTATTATGTTGTTTTTGTAAAGTTGAAATGACTAGACTATCCCTGGCTACATGAAAAGTACCACCAGGTGGTAGCATTCTCAATGCTCTTTGGATGGTAGCATTCTCCATTCTACCGGATGGTAGCATTCTCCATGTTATTGCCCGAGTGGCATGGCCGATGCTCTTGGCATGTAACATGGTTGATCTGCTATCAACCGGTAATATATTCCATCCTTCTAGCTAGTAGCATGGAGAATTCTACTAACTAGTAGCATGGAAAATACTACTTGGTGGTAGTATAGAGAATGGTACTTTCTAGTCGCATGGAGAATGCTACAGGATGATAGGATGGAGAATTTTACTAGCAGGTAGCATGAAAAATGCTACTAGTTGGTAGCATGAAGAATATGATTGGCTGGTACCATTTTGCATGCTACCATCTTGTAGTATGGAGAATGCTTTATCGATGGTAACATTTTCCATGCTACTTGGCGGCTAACATTTCAAGATTTCTCTATTGTTAGATAGTTTTTGTTTTTATGCTTCGTTGGTATCTTACAAAAATATGTTCCTTCTACCACACCAACCTTTCCCAAAATGATTCCAAAAATATCCTTCCACACGAAACAAATTTTCTTGTGATTCACCATACATGGAAAAGCGGTTTTTCAAAAAAATTCCAAGTATTTTCTAAGGAGTTTTTAGGGACCCTTAAAATTTTCCCCTGCATGAATGATGGGGCATGGATTTAAGAGCATTTTGTAATTGGAATGAATATTAATTATGCAATATACTTTACAAACGATCCTTAAGAAGCTATGTCGATCAAAATGCTTCCAAAACCTCACTTTAAATGTATAGGAAAAATATGAAGTTTCGGGTCTTCAAACTACATGGGGATTCTAAAGTGATGATTTTTTGTGTAAAGGACTCATCATATGTAATTTTTGGCATGTTCTAGGTCATTTAAGAAGGTACACAAAAATCATTATTTTCTGAATATTTAAGGGTACAATAATGCACAACAGGTTCATGATGTGGAAACAAGTATGGGAAGTGTTATTGATGATCATGAAGTTTCATAAAAATGTTCTATGCATTAGATGCATTAAATATTTCACCAAATTTTTCCTATTACTTAAGGCCTATAGAGGAAAAACTAGTCATGATGGTTTGAAGGAGTTTTTATGTGAAGGTATGTTATTGAAACAAAATGTGAGTATGGATAGTTATAAGGGGTCCAACATGACATGTTTGAGCCCATGAATTTATTTGGTGAAATATTTCTAGGTCTTAGTCTTAATGGTTTAAACAGCCTCATGAGGCTTGTCAAGTAGGTTTGAGAAACAACAATTCAAGTGTGAAATTAATCACACAACTCATGCGGGTTAGTTCTTGAAGTTTGAGTCAAGGAACCTAGTGGTGTGTCTCAAGCATATGTGACCATGAAAGTGAATTTTGGAGTGTTATAAGCTAACTAGGCCAAGACTAGTGATGTAGAGGAGGATCATCAATATCTCATCTTCTAAGAAACCAAGAATAATATTCTTTTTCAATTTAAGAACCTGTACTCAAGAAGCAAAAATTTTCTCAAAACCCAATAATGAACCAAAATCATGTACTCAAGGTTACTTTCATTTCAAACATGCTTAAACACATCAATTCATCATGAATATTCACTTTACTAACTATCACAACTTTAATGTTTTTCACTTTCCTTATAGGTCTCCACCTAGGCTAATAACCATGATAATTAAATTTTTTACTTAAAATTGACAATATATAAAGAATTGTACTTGAATGTTAAAGTTTTAAAATACCATTTAGGCCCCTTACTAAGACTACACAGTTTCACATTCTCACCTTGATCTTATTTTATTTTATTCTCCAATTACCATTTTGGTCGAGTGCTTTGCAATTAACCATCCTTTTAGCCAAATCTTAGTGTTCGGATGGTAGACTTTCAAGAAAATAGTATTATATTTTCTACTACACATTCAGGCCTTACAACTCCATGCAAAGTTTCAACTTTCAACTCCTTACCAATTTTACCTAGCTCACTCCTTCACTCTTTCTTTCCTAGTGAATTAGGCTTACCTAGGTTGTAAGTAGCTCTTTAGGTTTTAATTTATTTTCACTATTTTTCCATTATTGATTCACTTAATCCCATCCATATTCATCTCATTCATATTATTTAACATTATTAAATCCTCCTTATCCTCCAATTATTCTCCTTCCTCATATTTTCCCTCCTCGTGCTTCTCTTGCTCTTAAGATTTTAAAACTCTTACAACTTTGTTTTCTTGCCTCCTTACTCTAACCTTAACATGATAAATTCCTCTCACTACTCACTCATTACCAAAAATCTTTGTATGCTCATTATCATCCTTTTAAAACTCATTTTCATAGCTTCATCCATCTTCTTAACTCACTAGACTACCACTCTTATTCTTAAAGCCTCTCCTATGAATCCTTTAGTCCTCTTTCCACTATTACACATTTACACCAACCTTCCTAGAATCCATGAAACCTCTTCACATTTTCACACATACTTACCCATCCTTATTATGAATTCTTCATTACCCGCTTACTCTTCTTACTCACTTATCTCTCTAGGATTGTACCACTAACTCTTAATTATGCTCCTTCTCAATTGAATGAATACATTTTTGTCATGATTCTAACTCTGTCAAGTCTTCTAGTCAATGGTTGACTCTCCTTTATTTCACCATCTCTCTCTCTCACTCTCATTCTCTTTGTGGCTTGGATTACATAATGGGTTTCCCCAAATATTAACTATTTTGACATAAAGAAAGTACATCTCGCTAGTACCCAGGACTATAATTTGAAATATTCTTGTCAAATTATCAACATCCTATGCTTTAACCCTCTTCAATTGGATAATAACACTTACATGCATCATCTCGAAAACTTAACTTCACTTGTTTAAGAATTATAACCCACGGTTCTTTTTAGGAATCACTTATGACCATGTTATGCACATTTCAAAATAGAGTAACACATTTAACAAATTTCACATTTAAGTTTCAATGGTTCATGACTCACCTTTCTTTCCTTCCATTTATCTCAGGCCTAAAAAACCTCAAAGTTATCTCCTTGATGAAAAATAAATATTAAACAATAATTTCCATTGTTAAAGTCCCTTAATCTGAGATGACATAGTCAAAACTTGGATCCTTTGTGTGGCTCACAAAATTGCATTTTTTTTCCTTAAACCTCCTTATGATAATTCATTTAAGAGCATCTTCTCAATCATATATAGACCAACTATGATTTTTTAAAGAAAATTTAGGATCTAATATAATATCAAATTGAGTAAAAACCCTAAAAATAGGGTATATAGAGTTTAATGATTGTTTTGATACCTAAAACACAAGAAGAAAACGTTAACCATACATATATTAACTTCTCTTATAAAGCTCATTATTTATTGATGGTTAAAACATGAAATTTACTCATTTTCCCAACTTTCTAAACCCTAGGATTGTGTTATATCTTGAGACGGCCTGATTTGCAATTAATAGGTATTTCCTTCCTTAAATAACTTATTCATAGTTCAAAATATTTCAAAAGAATTTTCTCCAAATTTCTTTACCTCCTCCAAGTGTCTCGTAAAGCTCTTAGGCTATAAACATAATGCTAAACCCCTCAACATATTGTCTTGCAAGCTGTTAATGCTCTATGCAAGTACATTTTCAAGTAAAACCCTTCACTAAAATAAAGTTCTTAGCCGTGAACTCTCTTATATATTCAAATCATCATAAATTTTATAAATAAATCATTCATCTAGCACAAATAACAATAATCATACTCAAACAAATAAGAAAAATCTTACAACATACATATTAAGGATTCATCCAACAAGAAATATGGTTTTATTCATCTTTCAAAAAAGTTAAATACTTCTTGAGCCAGCTAGGGATCTTTCTCTCGTACCTCCACTCCAAATCCTTCCTCCGTAATGCATAAGTACCTCAACAATTCGAAAAACACATTATATGTTCTTGACAAAAGGTGGCTACATAACACATTCTTAACTCATTGATGTTAAAGCATGAGTTTGACTCATAAAATCTATCATCAAAGATGCTAAAACATTATACATCTCTTATAATTCTTCAAATGAATTATACAACTTTTGAGGACATCATTTTAAACATTACAACATTCAAGTTGCATCGTTAAAATTCAAATTTCAAACTCTCCCATTTTGGAGGGAGGCACTAAATGGATTACCTAAAGCTCAAGGAGGTTATTTCAAACACCAAGAAAGAGTCTAAAACATATAAATATAACTCTAATACCTTATTCAACCCTTGGTTACAAAAAAATGTTTCTTTATAGTGATTCTCTTACATCAAGTAGTTTTTGTAACCTAATACCTAGTATGATCAGTCTCAAAAAGTAAGTATATTCTAGATAAGTTCCATAATACAATGGAATATATGGACTTGATAAGAGCCATAAAGATGAGTGATTTTTAAAAAAGTGATATAGATTCCTTAACATGTGCTTGAATGAGTGAACTTTCTCATTGAATGAAGATTGGTTTTTGTGTGTGCAAACCCATTAGGACCTTGTCCTAATCAGTGCTTCATGGTGAAAATGAAGGTTGTAGAGATACTACAAGTATTTTACGGTGACCTAGAGGTCATACATGAAATTATCCAATCATCAAGAGGATATTAAATTTCAAGTATCAATGTTAGTTAAACAAGTTTGAGAATATTTTCTTGGTCTACAATGAATGTGCACACCCAACTAAGAAGAAGAGAATTAATGTATTATTGTGCCTTGACCTGTAACACTTCAAGCACATGGTGATATTTTAAACATCTTAAAGAGTCATCCATTCCATTTTCATTGCATGACATAAGATAAAAGTGTGTCTCTTAAACTCAAGTTCAAGATCAGTGTTTTGAAGATCATATACCTTGAGTAGAGCATATGACCTATAATGGATTATTCAAGGTGAAATGGAGAGTGGTAAATATTGTCAAGGATTTATATAGAAAGGAGGGAACATTTTTAATGTGCACACACCTTCATAACAATTTTTTCATGACCTATGAGAGATAGAATACAAATAAGCAATCGGAGAAAAAGACCAAATGGAATAAAACCATTACAAATTTAGATGTAAAATTGAAAATGGAATATTATCATTTGCTTCAAAAGTTAAGGAAGGTTATACATTCCTTTATAGGTATAAAAAGTGTCATGAAAAACTCATGAAATGGATGTACTTCTAATTAACACCTTGCAGATGTAATGATTGGATTATGATAGTTATAAGTGATGTCATTTAGATATTTTTGTACGAGTTTATGGGGAAAGAAGTTGTAGGGGTCATAATATGAAGTTTAAGAGGTGTGAGAGTGTTTCATACTCATGCATATGAGTGTCTCCATGTACATGAAAAATGTATTTTTAAGATAAAGTTTAAAAATTATGATAAATAGATCACATAGGTGAGTTTAGGTGTGTGGAGAAGTAAGATGAGTATGTAGGAGCTAAATAAGAGATACAAAATTTGTTGTTGTAAGAAACTAGGTCAGATGAATGTGATCAAAACCTTGTAAAGACTAAGTGGGTGCTTGGCAAAATATGGAGTTGGTTCTTGCATGCAAGTTTTACCTTGCAAAATTTTTCAAGTAGGTGCTTGACTAGTTTGTTGGAGTTAGCTCTTGAAGTTGAGTGGGTGCTCAAAAAATTGAAATACTTGTAATCTGTTATGGGAAAACTTTCCACCACATTGCATTGAATTCAATGGCTTATTATCCCTTCATGGGTTTTTCACATTAAATATTGTCTTCATGTGTGTTTACTTGTCGATTTATCATGTTTGAATGCCATTATTTCTTGATGGTAAAATTTGATCAAATTTGAACGGTTTGTTGAGGATTAGAATTGTTATCAAAGTTTGAATAAGCACGATTCACCCATACCCTCTTAGTGATTGTGTTTTCCAACACATACCGTTCACAATAATGATAATGTAAATGAGAACTAAGTTGATGGATGGACTACGATGTGCAAGAAGAAGAAAGGGAAATTTTTAAGTGATGCCCTTAAGATGCATTTAAGATCCCATGACAAGAAGTCTCAGGATAAGCTATTAGTTATTTTAATTCTGTGTTTTATTGTGTTTTTGTTTAATTTTTTTATCTATTTTCCTTTGTGCCACTAGAAGAGTCTAGTCCTTTTTATTCCTGATTGATATAACTTTGTCTCCATTTGATAATGATGTAATGGGGTAGGGTCCCCTCAAGCCAATTTTACCATTATAAAATAAGATATGTATTCTATTTGTTTTTATTAAAAAGTATTATTTTTTTTTCAATTTGTGTGTTAATAATACACTATGTTATTTAACATTGTTAAAACAATGCGACATGTGTTTAATCATTTCACCAACCAACTAATCTTGGTACATTAATTAACCATGAAATTAATAAATTTTGTTGGTTATGTTAATAAACTATGTAAAAGTTTAATTTTCTTACAGGTATACACATGAACATATTCTTTTTATGAAAAGATATCTTATATTATATTAATGCAATAAGATACAAGATAGGTTTTAGAAATAAATGTGGGCGGTATGAGAGCACACCCAAAAAACAAAAACAAACCAGCCGAGGCTAGGGAAAAAAAAAAGTAGGTAGTGCCTTGGAAACCATCAAAACATAAAGCTAAGAAGCAAAAACAAACATTTCAGAAGTAGGAGGATCATGATTATCTGGCCAACCTTATCTTGGGAGGTCCTTGCTAGCGTTAGGAATATCCCAACAAGAGGGATATTCTTCTTCTTTTTCTTCCTCCTCCCGAGTGGGAATGGAAAGAGAGAGGCTAGGAAACTTTCCATCATGTGATGATGGCGGTGGGGACAGGATCCATCCATAAAGTGTGTGTTGATCGGTGCCGATGACAGATGAGCCCCACCCGAGTTCACGATAAGGGGCCCCATAACCATGTTTATAAGCTGGAGGTGAGTGAATTCTCTTGTGGTGAGGGCACGGTGAGTGACAAGCCTGACTAAAGGACCATCGTTGAGAGCATCTGTGGTGACCACCACGACCATGCGACAAGGAGCGCCGAGATGGTGAGGGTGGATCCTAGGTGATGTTGCATGGGGTATCATGCCAATGATGCGATAGAGTCTAAAGGTTTCCAACTTCTAGAGCCACTTTGTTAGCCTGGACTTGAATCTGCAACAACACATTGGAGATAACCATAGATTTGTTATACACTAAAAATTACTAATCAAATTTTGAATTAGAAAATAAAAAATAATTTCTTTCTTTCCATATCCAAAACATAATTTCCCACTTGAAAGCATGCCAAATATGGGTAAACAATGGAAAAAAATTGGGGTTATCGCGAAGGAGGATATTTTTCCAAGTAAAACAATGAGGATCTGAGAGGAAAGAAAAATGAATGTATCCAATTGCAAACAAGCTTTTATTTCAAACAAAACCAAATAAAATACAAAAGATTTTTCAAGTGGCCACAGAATGGGCACTTGGGAGCCTAGATCCCAATTTGAATAATTGAGTCCCTATCGGCAAGCCTTGGTGTATAACATACTAAATAAAGTGAGCGGTTTTGGCTCCATAGAGATAGATGAGATAATGTCAAATCACCTACTCCATGAAGATAGAGTGGAATGAATGTCCTATTGAGTGTTTATTTTTTTAACCATGGGAAGATGAGGTGAGATACAGCAGTAGCCTTTATTGGATGAGTAGTTAGGAAACAAGGTATCTACATACCACTTCCAATCCATCCACCAAAGGCGAGAGGAGCACTGAAAATTTGTAGATCATATGGTCGGGGAAAAATTGAGCACTTCATTAATGCTAGCTTTATCTTGGTTGGTAAGCCAAAATTGAGATTTAAGATTAGGCAAAGAAAAACATGACTAAGAGTGTTTAAAGAATAAATCTTGGATGGTGAAAATTTTTCACTTGAAGAATTTGAGCACATGAATCCCCTGAGTATCTTGAAACACTTATTGTGAGCCCGAAATTTTTACGGCCACCAGAGGGAATGATGGTTAATGGAAAGCCCATTATGAAAGCCATCACCTTTCCATTGAATCCATTATTTGATGCATTCCTAGGATTTTGAAATACTTTCAAGCACAAAATTATGGACCACTTTAACAGAACTGGAGTAATAAGGAGGTTGACGAACCCTAATCCTTTCCACATGGGGTGGCCATAAGGTGATCCTTCTTCTATACCATGGAGAAAATCACTTTCCATGCTTCTTGGTCGGTGATGCATCGAACAATCCATTTGGCATAAAGTGCATGCCCTTGGCAATATATGTCGATAAGGCCTAAACCCCCAAAGTTATGGGGAAGGAAAAAAATTTCCCAAGCCACCCAATGAAAACCTTTACCAGTGGAGGTGTTGGCCCAAAGAAAGGCTTTGAGGAGATTTTCTAGTTTTTGAATGGAGGCTTTGGAGGGCACCCAACATGAAGAGTAGTAAACGTGTGTGGCCACCAACACTTTGGAGAAAATTTAGAATTTCCCTGCCAAGGACAGAGGTATGGTAATCCAATATTCCAATTTTTAAACACAAGTTGAATGACATACTGCAATAGCTTGGGCAGAGAAGCTTCAAAGGCAAAGGGGATTCCTATAAACTTAAACATTTTGCCGTGTGCAAGAGTCTTCCACTCAAAAGAAGTGAGCCAAGTGGGTGTTGGGAGGAAATATTACTGATAACACTAAGTTTTCCACCATTGAATGGAAGATCATGATGGTAAATAGAAGAAATTGAGGTAATACATGGAATTGTGGATATTGGACCTTCCTCAATGAGCATGAGAAAGGATTCATCTACAAATTTCCCATTGAGAAATTAAGAATTGTTCGCAGAGGGAAGGGAAATCCACCTGATGAGTCATTGGGTTTTGGCATGAGCCAGCAGATACCCAAAAGCTTCATCCACAAGTACATAGAGTGTCGGTGCTAATGGGAAACCTTTTTGAATGGAATGGAATAATCCAAAGGATTCAAAGCTCATTCCATTGATAGTGATATGGAAAGAAGTATCAACAAAAAGTATTCTAATTGATTGGATGAAATTGGGGCCAAACCGAAGTACTTGGATCATGGAAAGGATAAACTGCCATTCAATCTGATAATAAGATTTTGAAAATCAATTTTAATGAACATGGCAGATTGATTGGATCTACGAGCCCATTCCATGCCTTCCCAAACCACAATGATGTTGTCCAGGATGTATTGCCCTGAATGAACCCAATTTGTTTCGATTGAATCACAATGAGGAGAATACTATGTAACTGCATAGCCAAAGCTTTGGAAATTATTTTGTAGGAGACATTCAACAAAGTGATAGGTCGCCAACAGGTAATTTTCTCAGATCCCCTTGCTTCAAGATGAATTTAATATTCCCCTTGTTGATACCTGGCCCCAATGACTGATTCTGAAACCCTTCAAGGTAGACTTGAAATAGATCTTTCCCGACAGAATCCCATAATGCTTTGTAAAATTTGTAGGGGTAGCCATCACAACCCAGGGGCCTTGTCATTAGCCATTTACATGATTGCAGCATGGAGGTCATCAATGGTGAGCATTCGATCACAGAAAACCTTCTCGAGCTTGAAAACATTTTCTCAAGACAACTAGAAATTGTTCAAGAGATGCTTGTCTATCAAGAGAGGTTGTTGAGCCTTGAAAATGAGCTTATAATAATGCACAAATTCTTGCAACATGTGTTGAAGTTCGGTGATCCGAGTTCCACTATCAAAGATGGTCATGATTTGTTGAGAAGGATTTTTGTCTCTGGGAGAAAGTAATAATTATTTCGAGACTCAATTGCCAATTTTAAGCCAGTGCATTCGAACATGAATTTGAGCTCCCCAAGCATTGTAATTATCAACAATTTGAATTTGTTGGCAAAGCATTGCAACTTGAAGTTCTTTGAGTTTCAAAGAAGAGCTTTCCTGAAGTGCCACCATTGTGCGGCTAAGAGAGGAAGTATTAGCCGAGTAGGAGTAGAGTCGATTTTGGCCAACTATCGCCATAGATTCAAAGGAATATAGTATTCTAAGCCATAACATCCTCCAATAATTGAGTCTAGCTGCCATGAATAGGTGGATGAAAGTGTGGATAGTGACTTGTCCGCTGGTCTAAGTTCCACACATGCTTGATATGATTGAGTGTGGGCCCATGCTGCATCAAGGAAGATTAAGCAAGAATTGGAATTTCGAAAAAAATGTTCTTATCATGCCAAGTGATATGAAATCGTATAGGGAATGATCAGATAGTACAAAATCAAGCATGACCTCCATTGGCATGGAGTAAATGTTGTCAAAATCAAAGAAATTTTGAGTTTGGCAAAGATGGCTCACGATCCATTTAAGAACCCGATCCGACCCACTTCGGATATTGGACTAGGTATAACACACATTAGAAGTAAATTTGGGTTTTATAAACCCAAATTTATTTCGTATGTAAAACCACACCTCCTTTTGCTAGTTGTCCATCTCATCAACAGTGGCCACATTTTTCAGTGGGTGACTCAACCATATTAAAATCACCACTTATGACCCAATATGCATTAGGAACCATGTTTGTCATCCACTACCAAATATTGGCCCTTTTGGCTGCATCGTTAGAGGTGTATATATTAATGAGGCCAAAAGGGCAAGCTTGTCAACATTATATAGGACATATATGGCACGGTTAGTGGGGACAATGCCATGGTCAATTAGCAAGGGCCACCATTTTGGAAAAAGGGAAATTAAACCCCCACGCCCCACTTCATGATTACTGTAGAAGGCCAAGTTGTCAGGCCAGATGGATTTACAAACCATCTATAACTGAAAACCTATAATTTTCACCTCTTGCAAAAACAAAACATCTAAATTGGCAAATCTTTGCTGAGTTTCACGAAAAAAATCCTTGCAGCATGATCCTATTAGACCCCAAACATTCCAAGATAAAAATTCATGGAAAACATTGATCAAGAGCCATGTCATCAACATCCAAGCCCTCAAGGGCATCAAACTAGTTTTGTAGGAATTGAGCAAGAGCAGTGCTATTCGTCAGAAAAATCCTACATATCAATTTTCTTTCGCTCGTCGAAGGCAATGTTATACTCCTCTTCTATTGAGTCCACGCTATGCACCGGGCTATGATCCCGAGAGATGCGAGGAGGAATTCAAGGCCATTTGGTTGGCCCCTGTGAGTTGTTTGTTAGAAACAATGGTGAAGGTTGTGGCTTGGTGACATTATAAACAAAATTTGTATGGTCTATGGGAGTCAAGGCTTCCGGGGTGTGCTATAGTATTTTGGTAATTGGAATGATGAGTTGCCAACAATAATTGGTTCCTTAGCGAAATATTTGACTCCTTAGCTTATGGGCTATGTTCCGTAATAGCTGGCTCACGCTGACTATTTGAACCAGAGGCCTTGGATTGCTGGTTTTTATTCTTGTTTTTTCACCCCCCCGTTGTTTTCCAACCTTCCTCCTATGGGGGTTTGGTTGGTTCAGAGGCTATTTTGGTAACTGGGTGATTACAAGGAACATATAGGGGTAATCTTTGATCTTATGATTAGAGGCCTGGCAGCGGAAGCAAGTGTTAGGCAAGTTGATATACGAATACGTTGGGAGTATCGTTTGTCTCCCATTTGGATTTCCAAAAATATTTTAGTTCTCGAGAAATATCTACCTCAATGCAAACATGCTTCTGAGGATGAGCATGGTAAAACTAGTCTAGTTCAAGGTAAACCACCCACCCAATGGAAGAAGCAATTTGATGCAAGAAATGAACACAAGGCAAGGGTAGGCCAGGAAATTCTACCTAGACTAGCACTTTAAGTGTGGCATACTCAGAAACCACAAAGTCTTTGGTCCATGGAGATAAGACCAACAAGGAGTTGCAAACATACCAGGTGGCTTGTCAGGCCAAAATGTTGGGGGCATTGGCTAGGTCAGAGAAGCGAAAAGGAAAAATCCTTTGGTCATATTTTGGATGCTTTCAAGCCAGACCCCATGAGGAGTCTAGGTCGTGTTAACCTAAGATTTGAGCATGCTTTTAGAGGGGATGCGACCCACAAAATACCCAATGAGACAGAATTGTTCCAACCAATTACAAGCAACATTAAAATTAGGAATAGGTAAAACCACATCAGGAGGAGAAACATTACCTCATGAAATAATTTGAACAAACACCCATGGACATTTTCCAAGCAAAGATAATTGTTCGAGCTCCACTATCTCCAGCCACGGTTGTAATAATTGGGCTTGAAGAGGGAGAGGTCATTATATAGGGGAATAGAGCCCGAGAAGGCCACGTAATGACAAGTTTGAAAGCAAGAAACCCTAGCAAAGCTGACCCCAGAGCGTATTTCCTTTCACATGAACATATTTCAATTACACATTTTATAGGTGTCAAACAATTTTTAGGTATAATAATTTTTCAATATTACCCATCACAATATGAAAAACTTTATTATTTTTATGTTATTAATAAAAAGTAACTCAACACATTTTTAATATATTTATGCTTAACAACAAAAGTTTGTATACGAATTTATGTATTAAAATGACCATCGCATTTTAAAATTCAAATAGTAGAGACATTTCATATATATATAAAAATGGCCATCAATTTTAAACACTTCAGAGTGTCAAAATTGATCCTATTGGTTCTTGTGTTTCTAGCGTTGTACGTATATTACACAAAGTGTCCAATAATAATAGTGTCTCCACACATTTACATGTTAACATGATCAAAATAGCGATGCCGTATTCCAAGCACGGTCACCATCAATGATCAAATTTGAAGGGCTAGTCTCAATTTCATTGTGAAGGGCAAACATTGAACCAACCCTTCAATGATGAAAAGTAGTATAATAGTTTTACACTTCATATGAAAAGAGTAAATAAATCACACATGTCACAAAAATTGAACACTTTTTACAAAGAGAGGTTAAATTTTTAAATAAATGATTATACAAAAATTTGAAAATGTCCCTTCAAAAAAGAAAATACTTGAAACACAAAAATAAGATACAAGTCATTATAAAACAAATTGTTATTCAGAGTTATTTACCTAGCTATTGACAGCTCCTGGAGCTGCTCCCATAGAGCCTAAAAAGATTGTAAGCAGACATCCCAGATAAAACCACCATACTCACTCCTGCCAAAAATCCCATAACAACCCCACCTCCAGTCTGAAAGCAAAACCTTTTGAAATACACACAAACTTTTATCCAATTAAGCTCAGTTATTCCCCTCTCTGCAATATATGTTGATTCCGCAACCGATGCAGCTGCAGCGAGGCTTACATAGGTCATCACCTGCGGAAATAGAATTAGGATTTTATACTATAATATGCACTCTTCTTCTGGTGTTAAAGATGTTGAAAATACTTTACCTGATCGCAAGAAAATATCAACCATGCCAAT
Source organism: Taxus wallichiana var. yunnanensis (assembly GCA_018340775.1). NCBI lineage: Eukaryota > Viridiplantae > Streptophyta > Pinopsida > Cupressales > Taxaceae > Taxus > Taxus wallichiana. The sequence goes on from CM031243.1 coordinate 831,742,949, forward strand.
GGCTTGCTCGTCAAAATACTTCCCTTGTACATCCCTGAAACACACTGAAAACCTTGGAGTAGAGAGTAGCCCGCCAAAATCCCCTCGGTAGTCACTAGGAATTTGTATTCAACCTATGTCAGATCCATTTTTTCAATCTGTACTTCATGATGGAATTTTTTTAACTTAGCAACGGTGAAATTACATAGATGCAAGATCATTATTGTAGCTCCATGATAAATTTCAAAAACCAAGTGAGCAAATCCTAACAAACTTTACTTAAATTTCTAGAAAAAGCTGTGAATTTTTTTTTAATCAACGTTTCGAGGGATCCATCATGTATGCAAGAGTGTTTTGAAAAAAAAAGATAAACCTACGACAGAGAAGGACATGGTTGAACTCACATGAGAGATTTGATGAAAATGAACTTGGCTGTCTCCTCCAGTCCAACAAGTCTCTCTGTTTGAGAAGCAATCCCCACAGTGAGAGCAGAGATGAATGACATAATCACCACTCCGAAGCGCAGTACCACTTCACTCCTCCTCATAATAGTTTCCTTCTTATTAGTAGAACTTGAGGTAGAACTAGTAGGAAGGAAACACTGCTTACAAAACAGTCTTCCCACTGCTTTTTCAAGATACTTTCTCATATTAGGTAAACGTCCTCGGATAGATTTGGAAATACCTACTTACAGTTGTTGATGTGTGTGGAATGAAGGTCAAAAGCAACATATGCTATGGCACTGGCAGTACCAGTTTGTATGAGTGATTACATCTACGTAAATACCACACCAAACATCTTTAAAGAGTATTTGAAACTTATGGGCCATGGCCGTAAATCACGATTCATTAAATTTCTCCAAATTCCCACAGACTACATTCCACTCACGTCTGTGTCTCCCACTTCCCAGTCTCCACTTCCAGATATGGCGCAGGTGGAATCGTGAATCATGGATGAGCTGCATGCTGGCAAGCTGGCAGGATGCAGGGAATATTTTCAGCCGAAAGGATGCCAGTTGCCACTTGCAACTGTACAACTATTTTCAAGTTTTTTTAATGATTCTTCAAAAGCTTAAGGGATATCATGCACTATTGCACGGAACATTTTGGGCTGAAAGTTTGCCACTCGCAGCTTTGAAACTATTTTTAAATGTTAATCGCATGCTGAGATATCCAAATAGGTTTGTGGATGCACGTTACAACATCTAGCAAAAAAGAATGGATAATTAAGCAAATGTTCTGCGTAATACCTTGAATAATGTGACACTGCCCGAGGAAATAATTTGGACCCTTGAAGATAACAACAGATTTCATGGGACAAGATCTCATAATAGACAAAGTAAAACTAAATCCGAAGAGCATCAATGTCTCCCGACTCCCCGAGTCCCCCTATGAATGGCTGATGGCAAAGTGCTTAAAAATCATGATTTATTTTATTTTACTGCAATGCAAATAGAGATATAAGAGGTAACAGCCTAACAGGTTGTCAGTGGCAGCTGCATGCGTATTGAATTTCCAAATCCAATGTAAATTCTAATTTCTAAATATACACTTGGAGAAAATTTCGCTATTGACGGTGCCCTTCAGGTGACATGTTAATTAAAAACAGACCTTCCCATTTGTCAAACAATTTTTATATCCTGATTTTTTTTTACGGGAAAAATTTAGGTTGGCCTTTTCTGACGTGCTCAGACCCTTTTGACGGGCTGTGACGTGTTCAATTTTGAACACTGGTCACCATAATGGCATCTAGATCCCATTTCCATCATTTAACATTTCCATTAATTCAAATGGACAGCAATTATAAAGCATTTGTGCCTTGTTTTGTTTATTTAATTTTGGGCTAGCAATTCCAATTATTGCAAAATAGAAACATCAGATTCATGACACCTATTCCATGTCGTCTAATCACAAGTTCTTAAAAGTAGCGTGTGTTTTAACTGGTTCCCTCACTCTACCAAATGTTATTGGACTGGGTGAGATGGCACGTGGCTTAGAAATTGACAGGATGTGGACCGTTTTTGTGATTTTAACTATATGTTATCGGTAAATAATATAGGTTTCCTTAAATAATTAGAAGGACTAAAAAATTATAAAATTGTACTTATATATGTGTGAAAATATTAAATTTATTTTTATTTATGTGAAGAAACCATAAAAATATATAGAAAAATTAAAATTTATACTCACGAGAAAAAGTTAAGTGGTCAACAAATTTTGATTTGACATGTACTAAGAATTTGAATTTCTAGTACTCATTAAATTTTTTTATGGTGGTTTGTAAGTTGTAACAAGTATTGCACACACATATTATTTAACGTCTATATGCTATATAAGTTTATAATAAATTTCATTTTATTGTTGAACAAAATTAGTTGAAAATCATAATATTAAGTACACTTATATATAATTATTACAATACATCATTAAATAGTATATATAAGGATAAAATATCAATGTCCTCTCGAAACATTGCATCATTATGGTTAACATTTTATTTGTGTAAATAAAAAAGGAATAATGTACGTCAAATCTTTTAACCCATGTTCCCTTACTTTTAACTAGCCTTTGAGTTATTCTTTGTCTCGATATTGTGTGTAAGGAGACTATATAATAGAAAATTTAAAATAATAAACTATATTCTCGCATTCCTTAAAGTATCATATACATATATAAATTATTAAAAATACATTGATTAGAATTTCATCGACATGAATTATATTCACAATTCCTCACCATTAGTTTAGAAACATAATATTTGTATAAGATTAGTTTTTATCATAGTATTCGTGTATTTATGTGTTTATATATTATTGGTGTAATGTAGACTTGTATTTGTATGTCTTTTTGTGTTTATATAATTTCAACTTGTTTCATCTATGTCATTAACAACCCCACCCTTGTTTACACTTGTTGGATTCTTTCTCTTCTTTATGTCAACCCCATTGTACCTCTTTTTCTCAATTTTCCCATGTTTCCTTTCTTTTATAACTTTCTTTCTATTCCACTTGGTTTTTAGTTTGATTTTGATTGTGTTTCGTTTTTCGTGAGATGATGATCATTTTTGTACCTTATAAAAATAGCTAGATCTTTACGAAGAAATATCAATTGTGTTTTTAATCCATTTTTATTCAATTTTCATTTCATTGAGGTTTCAACTTTTAGTTGTTAACTTTTCCATCCATTGTGTGTCGATTAGAATATTTTTAGGTGTTTTTTTCAAATGGATTTTTTTTTAACAAATTTGAGATTCATAAATCATTGTTCTAAATTTTTTTTTTTTAAAGATTTTCTTATTAAAAAACTCATATATAAATTGCCAAACTTGTCACAATATACATAAATTAAGAGAAAAAATCTAATTTCCCCATATAATTCACATATCCTTTAAATGTTTCCTCATTTAATTCTAAACATATTCATCTCAATGAGTTAGATACTTCTATAATTTTTCATTCCTTAAAAATACTCTAGTGTCAATTTGTCTTCAAGGGTCCCAATTCAAATTTATGAGGTCTATAAATACAAATGTACACTATTGCGTTTAAGGACAAGTGAAGAATTACATGAGTGCACATCCATACCGATGTTGTAAAAAGTAAATATTTATTTATAAACCATATCTATATGAAAATGTTTGATTTAAATTAATAAGAAGCACACCAATTTACCGAATTACTACATGCATTGAAAATTAAGGGCTAGAAAAATTACATTAAGAACTACTTCTTAATGAATGCATTTTACATGTTTGTTTGTTTTCACATTTGTCTCAAGTAGAGGGGTTTGATAATCATCAAGGAAAATTAGTTTTTTTATGTTTAGCACATGCACCAAGATGAAATTGTTTTTATCATGCATTATGAAAAAGTAGAGGTGTTGGATTAGGGTTTTGAATAAGGAAATCAATTTTGCGAGCTTAATTTAACATTAAATAAACATGAGTCATGCTTTTGCATATTATGAAGCTATAAATGTATTTGTAAAGTTAAATCCAATTTTAGTCATATGCGGCCATTTTCATAGTATCCTTATTATTTTTTGTACCCATTAAAAATGGTTTGATGTGGGAGCATAACTTGCAGAGACCATAACTTTTGATTCAATCATTGGATTGTCCTAAAATTTTACAGTGGTTACATATACAATAGTACTATGTTGGGGTCAACATTTCCTGCAAGGTTGTGCCCATTTTGGCATGTTTTCAGGCTCGAAATCATTAATTTAGTCACCTAAAATTGGCTCGTAATGTTTTTTCCCCTTTTGACTAGGTCTTAGAACTTTAATAACTTTTGTTGTGATTTTTAGAATAAGTCCAAATTTTGCGTGAGCCCTAATTTATTAAGGCATATTTGACATGAAAAATTTGGGGTCCATTCGAGTTGTTTTGGTAGTAGGTAATTTTTTGCATTTTAGGATTTTTTGGCATTTTAGGGTGTTTTGGCATTTTAGGGTTTTTAGAGTAGAGATGAAATAAAAGGAGGATTGTAATGATGTAATAGAATAGTGTGGATTCTAGAATGAGAATTAATCTATATTGAAGCTCATAGTTTTTATTTGAAAATCTATTTATGTGTGTTTTGGAGGTATTTCAACCTCTTGCAGCTGGATTCACATCATGGTTAGAAGGGTTTTATAGGTTTGATTTGTTTGAGATCTATAAACCTTTATATTTTTTGGATTGTTTCTCAAAAATGACACAAAAACTACATATAAAATTACATGAAATTGAATATTATTCTATGAACCCTAATTATCTTAAGCACTTTATTATTGTTATTTTTCTCATGGTCTAAATAATCCTTTCTAATAAATGAATATTTATTTAATATTTAATAATGAAATAGTTCTTATTGAAATATGCTTTAGATTAGTTGAGTGTATTTTTTAACATAATTTTTTCACATCTACAATTTGGTGAACTTGTGCCCGTATTGATTACTCAACCTTTAGGGTTTTTGTTTTGAAAAACCTTGACAAATAAATCTCAACTTAGGGATTTTATTTTCATATACACTAATTTTCTTGTCCTAATTTATTGATCATTCTTATTTGTTAGTAATTATCATAAGGTGTACATAGAAATTAATATAGTCTAGTGAAAATTTCCATGATGATATACTCGTAAGATGTTCATTTTCTAATGGCATATTTATTTATATATTATTTTTTGATGTATTCTCATTTTGATTTTAGATATTATTTCCTATTGTGTATCATAGATTGTTATATAAATATTATATTATTGTGTGTAAATAATAGTTTTCCATTCTTCCAAATGATAAGGAATGTATCAAGTCATTTAGTGACACATACCAATGAGGTGAAGCCTATTATAAAAGGTGGATTATAGAAAATAATACAATAATTCTTTAGGTGTTTTTCCTTTGATTTTGACAAAGAAAAACCTCCACCAAAATCCAAAGAATTGATTACAAGGAACACCAAAATGTCTATTTTTGAATTAGTTATTGATTCTAGTGTCTCAGTAAGAATATTCTTTGCAATGCCTTTTAAGATATCCTATTTTCAAATGATGTAGATCCTTTTCAATTTACATTTATTGTCGTATTCATGATCATTTCTGAGAAAACTATTAATTTTGAAGATGATGAAGTGCATCAATAAAATATAGATAATGAAAATCATACCTTAGTTTTCAAGTCATTACCAAAATACCAAAATGGGAAAAACATATCATAGTAGATAATGGATTCACATTAAAAATGTTTATAATTACTTTTTCCATTCAAAAATAAGCATTGGTAGACTTTATTCTCGTGGGATAATATCATGGTTAAAGATAAATTGTGGATTATAAAATATTAGGCAAAGATAGACTAAATATATTAATCTAACTACATTTAAATAATCAAAAGACTTCTTACAAGAAATACAAACTTATATTTGATATGCGTAATAAGAAATAATTAAAGATGTGTGAAATGAATCGAGTAAGACTAAGAAAGAAATTTCTTATAATCAAGACTCGTGGAGAATGCGTCCTTGCTGATAAGAAAGGTGGGATCACGTGGGACTACAATGTTATGAAATATTACAAAAATTACAAATAATACGACATGTTAGCATGTGACTATAGAAGGTGCAAGAAATATGAAGCAAGAGTGTTGCAGATGCATGATACTACTACAAGTAGTGCATTTTATGACATCCCAGGACTTCATAGAAGGCACAAACCATTGGGAAAGTTCTTGACATGGTGGACTTGGAGAGGTTCCAAGGAGTTTTTCCAATATTTAGGGATATCACAATTTCATTTGTATGAAATGATTCTAATTATTTACGAGAAATGAGAGGCTTTATCTTCCTACTAGCTACTTTGCATGACATATTAGAAGGTTACACATAAATTTTGATTGAGTTATTTTATTGTGAGTTCTTTTGACCCTTTTTTTGGTCTCCTAAAAAAATTTGATCTTCTTTTCTTGGTTTTTATTAATTATTAGAATGTGTAACAATTGGGTTCTCCTTGGAATTTCGAATTCTATAAATACTCAAATATATTAGTGTATTTTGAACTAAAGTCACATAATTATAAATATACACATAGCTTGTAGTGCCTAGCGTTTTAAAAATAAAAATAGAATAGTGATAATACTAATAGTGGAATGAGTTGAGTCGAGGTTTGATGTGTTTAATGAGATAAAGCTTTATCGCACCCAACTAGTAAGGAGGGTGACTGGTCACTTTCCATGGACAATAATTCAAAACTTTATTTGGGATCCAATGTTTTGTCACATGAAATCCATGTGCCAACTTTGAAAATTAGTAGTGATTGGACAGTTGCAACAAAGGTGATTTTTTACACTCATATAATTAAATGACCTGAGACTATGCTAAATGAAGTCTAGCTTGCGTTGTTTGAAATAACAGGCCCATTGTGGACTAACTCAACCTACATGTTGGGATAAGTTCAAACCCACATACCTGCTCACTTGTCTATATACAAAATTAGTATACCTATATTATATAAATATATTTAATATATGCCGAGAGGTATATATTACATATATTATATATTATATAAATATATATGTCCTTGTGAACTTCACCTCTCAAAGCATATTTTACATATATATAGAACATAAATCAAAACATGATATGTAAAATATGCCAAGAGGTGAAGTTCACAAGGCACCTATATATTTATATAATATATAAATATATGTAATATATACCTCTCGGCATATATTACATATATTTATATAATATAGGTATGCTAGTTAATAAAATACAATTGAATTTATTGTGTAATACCTTTAATAAATTTATCCATTGACCATGTAATACCCATTTCAAAAGAAATTAAATTTATCCATTTCGGAATCAATCAATACAAGGATTTTTTTTATTACCTTGTAATACCCATTTCACCCTATCATTATCAATAAAATAAAATAAATTTACCCATTTACCATGTAATAACCCATTTCAAAAGAAATTAAATTTACCCAATACCCATTTCAAAAGAAATTAAATTTATCCATTTACCACGTAATACCCATTTCACTTAGCACATTTATTTGCCTAATAAAAGAATTGGTTTTTATTTATAACCCGATTCAAAACAAATTAAATTTATCCATTTACCACGTAATATCCATTTCACTTAGCACATTTATTTGCCTAATAAAAGAATTGGTTTTTGTTTATATGGATTCTTTTATTTACAGGGCACGAAATCGAGACTCCTCAACTTATTATATATATAAATTAAGATGCCTCTCGGCATAATTATTGATCTAGATCTGGAGCTACATCTGAAACATGTTGTTTTGTCTCTAAGAAGGAAGTACATTACTTCAGACTATTGCCTTGCTTTTGTATGTAGAAGAATTGTGAGGATAAGGAGGTGAAACTTTTTTTCTGAAGTGCCTTGCGGAGAAATTCATCCCATTTCGAAGAAGGATGTTCCATTTTTGAGTGATGAGTGTAGCGCCCATGTGAGATCTGACATGATGGAAAATCTTACTCTCTTATCATTGGTCGCTATTGTATAACTTATTCTCACAGTTTGTTTTTGGATTCTTTGAGATGGCTCGCATTGCTTTGAATGACCATACTATCTTGTCAACCTCAAATGGGCTTGTTGTTTTTTTCTCCATTTACTAGGCGTAGACATGTGCCAACAACTTATTCTCTTTATCTGGCTCCCTTTTGTATATTTTCTTTCTATCTTGTTGGGTCATATGTGGTTCATTTTATTTCATTTTCCATGTCCTTACAAACTCATCTTACTAGGATCTTGGTACAACTTGGATGTGTATTTACTTGTTACGTTAGGAGGTAAGGAAAACCTTTCTCTCGAGATCCATCTCTTCTGCAACTCAAAGTGGATGACCAGCTCAAGCCTAAGATTCAACTCATCAAAACATTAGGCCTTACGATAATGACATGGCACACATCATTTCCCAAAGACCCAAAATTATTGGTTGCAGTTTAGACAAAGGTCTACTTCCTAAAATCTCCATGCTTATAAATCTGTTTGGTTCAAAGCTTAATATTTCCAAAGAAATTCCTCAACCATGTGTGGCCTCATGGAATGAAACCATTTCTTGGTATGTATGTTTTGAGTACGCTGAAAAAGATTTAGAAAATTTCAGGCAGATGCAATTGTGGGAACTTAGAAAATACTATGGATTGGTAATTGTTAAAGGCGGGGATACCCCAACCAAACTTTGTCTAGCAGATGATCTCTATGGATAATTATCAAATCACCTTATGGAACGAGTATAAAATCCTTCTAGAAAATGAAATGGTGGAATTGTGGATACACACGGATTGTCTGGTAGAATGCCTAGAAGAGGAATGAAGCATGTTGCAATGTGGGTGAACCTTCCTTGGGGACCTCTTACTCTACAAATATTAAAATTATCAGGCATGGTATTGTTACGTCCAAGTTCGAAAAATTTCATAATTTGGTTCTTCATTTGCATTATATTAGAAACATTAAACTACTAAATAATTGTACAATTGTATATGTAACAAAATTAAATAGTGTAAAGCAATAAAACCCCACCTTGTGATTTTCAAAATATTTTACCATTTGAACATCAACTATGGTTTCCACCATAACCTCATATGATGCAACTCGGGTGTCCGAATCAAGTTCTCATGTTGGTTAATATTGTTGAGAGTTAGACAATTTGTCAACTAAACACAACATTTTTCTATACTTGAAAAGTTGGAAAAACACCACCTTTAGAGACTTGCTTTAAACAACCTTTTCAACCCCATAAAAGAGAGGTCAAGCGTCATATGTGTTCCTTGATATGAGGAGAGTCACATCAAGCTTTAGATTGGCCCCATTGACTATTTGTACTCTCTTCTCCGCTCCTCTAGGAGTCATGTTACCAATTTTTGCACTCTCAAGAAGCTACTAAACTGAAAATTTTGGGTTTTGTATCACCTCGTCATTTGGACCCAAAACAATGAATTACTTTCTCGCATTCGCAAACCACTAGTATATTTACTAGAAAATTTCCTGGGACCTTTTTTTGGGTAAAAACTCTTCTTGATAGTTTGGAAAAGGAATTTTGGATGCCTCTGGTCACAATTTGACTAGGTCAAAATGGACCAATTACAACTAGTGGCTCTAGAAAACATGTCGCCATTTGGAAACCATTTACTAGTTCTTAGTTCCATCAAATCTGGTGAATTATCCATATATGGGGGAACTTGTAGGAATTTTCTTATTGCGCATTCATCCATCGAACGTTAGTTTTGGACGTGGTTTTCTGAGCCCTCAAGTTAACTTTTGATCGTTTGCAACTAGGCCAATTACGACCGATGGCCTAGGAAAAATGGCCACCAATCATAAACCATTTTCCAGTTATAAATTCCATCAATTCCTGTGAATCCTTGGTGTATAGGAGGACACGTAGAAACTTACCCGTGGTATGTTTGCTCACCGGAAGACAATGTTTGAAAGTGGTTTCTTAGCCTCGAGCCTAAATTGCACGTTTTACAACTAGCAAGAAAACATAAAAAAGAAAGTTGTAGGACCCTGTCGGTTTTCCAAACCACCATGGAAACTTGTATATAAATGTTTGAAACTTCATCATGTGACTTGTATGAAATTGAAATTTTGGAAAAATAATGTTTCTCTCTCTTCCTTATTTCTTTCTCTCTCCTTGGTTAAGAAATGACGTGAACTGAAATGAAATAAATATGCACATCTCTAACCTTCTCTTTTTGATTGAAAATTATTAGTGTTATTATGTAAATGAGGAACTAAAAATTCTAATTATGCTAGATTTGGGTGGATGCCACGCCAACGATTTATCGCTAATTTCATGCTCACATGGCTTTGTAGGGTGGAAGTGAGATGGAGAAAAGATGTGGTGTAATCCATGGTTTATTATTGTAATTTATATAGGCTACTAAAAATGTATATATGTGTATTGTATTTCCTTGTTACAAAAAATTAGATTTGAAATTCGGTAATATGTATGATATGCTAGTTTTAGGAATGCCTTTGGAAATAACCATTCAATCATGGGTATCTTTTTTTTTTGGATTTGCATATGGAAAAATTTGGATATGTTAAATGAATTTGAATGTAATATCTTGTAGTGCATTTCTAGTGTGCAATAGTCGATTAATTAATTGGTGTGTTGTGTTCTTTACCTTGAAAATGCAATAAAGAAATCTAAGCGAATTAGTCAACCCTAGTACAAAATTTGTGTATAACTAACCCTCTTGTGTTATTATTTTTTCATAGAAAACTAAAACCTTAGAATGAACTTAAACATGTATGCTCGATGACACCTTCTATCTTAACTAAATAAGAACCCTAGTTGAGTTACCACCATATCCTGTATATTTAGTGGCATCATCATGAAACCATCAGTTAAGAATGACTTGATCAAACGTTATCTATAGTAAGTGGTTCCCTTCCAGGATTGGTTATCATGTGTGTAGTAAGAAGAATATATTCTCTTCAGGTCCGACTTACGTGTTAGGTGACAAATATCACCAACTACTCTTGAAAGTAACCTTTAGTAGATGGGATTATCTAATGAAGTTAATGTTTAAACTTGTTGTACCCTCCCTCTCATTCTAGCCACATTAGTTTGCAAAATTCTATCATCTTAAAAGATAATTAATCTTCACAACTAAAATTTATGGTACTACACCTAAGAAATATATTCATTAGTTCATTTCTATAACTTAAGAGCCTTTGTTCAAAGCAACAACTATGTTGTGTAACCCTACAAGATATGGAGTAAGTAGAGCTAACACCTCCTTAGTATCCTAGTCGACTACCAAGTTAGATCTAGAAATTCTCTTCATCATTGAATGAATTCCTTGTGGGTAGAAAATGGTAAGTAACTCCTTGCAAATGAAATTGATTTGAAAGATGTTCACTTAAGAGAAACCAAGAAACTGAAAACTTAGTTCGATAATCCCTTGTTATGCCTTTATGACATTAAGAATAAAAGAGATTTCTCTCACATAATCATGAAATGTGAAAACATGGGATTTTAATTTGAAAACAAATCTTGTGGTTTGTGTGTAGTTCTAAAGTTTCCAATCATGTACTTCTTCTAGATGTTAGAAAAATACTTCTGTAACTCCTTTTGTTATAAAACAATGCTATTAATGAGACCATAGTGCAATGTAAGAGTAAAGCATATAAGGGTAAAACGATATTTGAGGTTAGGAATAATGTCACTCTTGGAGTCCTTATAACTAAATTAGGCATTTTCTTGTGTTAAAAAGAATATGAATTTCCCTTAGTGAGATCAAACTTTGAGGAAAAAATATATATATAAAAACCTAAATAGAAGCCTTGATGTGGAAATTATGAATGGATTTGACAATTTATTGAACTATATCAACTATGACAGGGAAATAAATATTCGGAGATCGAAGAATGTTTATATATATATATATATATATATATATATATATATATATATATATATCTCCCTTAATCCTAATATTTCTTTCTTGACTTCATATCAAACTCACTTGTGTTGAAAAGGTAAAATCTAAACATTGAATAAACATTTGGAAAGCATAAGCTTAACATAAGAATGAGAGAATTAGGAACTTTGTGTGCAATTTGAAATATGGAAAATAATTATGTAAATTATGGAGATTTTCGTAAGGGATAAAGAGCCAAATTAAATGGTCAAACTGTAAGTTGAATGTGAAATGAATTTAAGAATCTGTAGGTAGAAAATGGATAAAATTATCCTTATATAGAAATGTTCTTGGAATGTTTATCATAACTAAGATGTAATCATGGTAATGATGTGTTGTGGGATTGCCAATCCTTGAGTCCCTTTCTTGTGGTTGGGTCATTACTATTATTTATTCATTAGGGAAAGTGTGGAATCGACATGTATATGGTGTTGTCATGTGTCTATGTGAGTCAATCACTTATGTTAGTGTCTAATGCATAGTTGAATTTATCTACTTGGAGCTCTTGTGGTGTTGTGTAGTGAGCAATGTAAGTTAAAAAAAAATTATCCTAGTATTTTTACTATTGTATTTGTGTGTGTAAAATATGGGCATTACATTTGGTATTAGAGTGAAGGTTCATGCTCTCGAACCTCTGGGATAGATTGGAGTAGTGATGATGTTGCATGATGGTGGTGGATATTGGAAGAGTAATGTGATATATGTTGTAATGTGAACAACATTGTAATTGTGATATTATGAACACACATGTTGTGCATGTCACTTAGTGCATATTTTTTATCATGTTGATGTGCTTGTGATGAGAGTATTCACTCTCCTTTTTGTGGATTCTATGAAGAGTTCACGTGTGATGTACTCGCCTTGTTGTGTGTGAAAAATAATATTATTGTGGATTGCAAAGTGTTGGATCATTTTGGCATTATGTGAGATGAAGGTGTATTGATGTATTACATGAAAAAATGGTGTAAAGTGAATAAGATTGTATCATGATGTCATCACCGTGTTGTGATGAATCATGTGTGTCACCATGTTGTAATTGCAATTGAATATATGTTGTAGTGTTAGACATTGGGTTCCTCATATATATAATTTGTGTAATATGTGATGGTTCATGTCATGATTTTGGGGCATATGATGAGTGTATTATCCCTATTATACAATGATTGAAGTTTAGGTGTAGTATGTGGTAATGTGATGTATAGCTGAACCCGTGAAAATATTGATTTTGTTATACCCGTATATATACCATGCGTAAGATGTTATGGTTAATGTGTGTGAATGACCATTGTGTTATGTTGTGGACCCTACACTAACTGACCCTAAGGGAAATCGGTAAAAGGTGTATTTTTGGAGTGAGAAAATGTGTATCGTTGACCAATCACTCGATTCGATTACGAGATAGGAAGTGGAGTCTTACCTAGGCTGAAAACCCACTTTTGTTCATTTGGTATGTATGACACTTGCTCAATGGGTGTCAAGCATAGTGTGTTTCTTGGACACTTTAAACTTAGTAGATGGTGACTTCTACTCCTTTATCTCTCCCTGTATGGTTATCATATGGATTCAACCTAAGTGTAGTTACGACTATGTTGAGCCTTGTAGAAGTGGTGGAGGGATGATTCAAACAGAGATGATGACAATTATATTATTTGATATGTTATTTTATGAGCTAAGACTCGATGTCTGAGTGCCAAAAAATCATTGAATACCCCTTCAGTGGCCATGTAAGACCATATAATTATTGTGATGTGTTATTTATCTATATGTATTTTATTTGTAAATTGAACATTTTCCTTTTTCTGCTAGAACCAACGGTTTTCTTGATTGATATGTTCTTATGTTTTGGGAATTTAATTTGGTTTTTGCACTAATAATAGCTACTTGGCCATTTTATTTACTTATATTTAAACTTTTTTTCATGTTTATTGGTTTTATAGCTGGCCCCATGATGTAGCCTAGAATTAAGCAATACAAGCCTAGGTGCGCCACATACATCACTCAGCCTAGACTGAGCACTCACCAAAAGTGCACAAAGGTACCGGGCCCCTCTTTAGGGTTGTTGTTGCATGATGTTAGCATGATGAAGACTTTAATCATTCAAATATATAACTAATATATATTTCAAACAAAGTGCACATTTAGGTCTAAATCTAGATCATAACAACCTTTAATAGATAACCATAATGGAGTCAAGCATGCAATAATGAACTCTAACCATGAAAAACCTTGTTTAAGTCCATAATCTCCATTATATTAATTTTAGTAAACACATAGACGCTTCATTACAATACCGGTAGTATATGCTCATCCGCATAACAAATCTAGCTCAAAGCATAATCTCACTATACCCTAGATCTCACGTATATCTATACTCTCTCTCTCTCTCTATATAGATATAGATATAGATATATCTACTACACATTTGCTACTTATTTATAAGGTTGGGGACCTATCCTTCACCGCTTATCTAATCCCAAAATAGGCTACATGTTATTATTATCCATGCACCGTTACAAAAATAGGCTTACATGCAAGAGTGTTAACAATAGATCTCTCTTAGTCAACTATCAGTTCGCCACTCTATCTTTAGCATGCATCCATGCAAAACACTTCATAGCTGATCATCCAAAAATAGCCAATGTGTGTCATGCAAGTCTCCAATCGGTTTTATTTCTTCGCACGCTATCTCCAAAAATAGATCCTCGTCATGAAAATGGATAAGTCCTAAATTTGTCTCTATTCCGCGTGCGATCCTCTCCGATGCTTCTGCACCTTTGAATGCACTTTTTCTCCCACGTGAACCCTCTGTATTTTCTCCACTAACCGCCGAGTCTAACTAATCAACATTACCCCACACTAGTTTCATTGCCTCCTCGAAAATGGTTGTCTCTAAAAATGAATCAAAGAATATGAATAGAAAAATGGAAAGAATTTGGATGAATGAAAGAATGTATTCAACTTATAGTATCTTCTTTTACAACCTAAATAATTAACTCTGGATAGTCCTCTTTTATTTCTACCTATAAGGTCTACCATTCATTGAGTGTGACCTCTTCTTTCTCTAGAATATCCATTGTAATTGACTCCAATTCATCCCTTGCAATCTCTCCTTTTTCATTTTGTAATACCAAAGCACAATGTTGATACGCCAGTCACCCTCCCTTCCAACAAGTCCATATTTTGAGAGATGATTTTCCAAGCTCATCTATCCTTTCCATGTGAAGTTCTTGAGTAGTAAAGGGCCTCGCACTTCGCTAACAAGTACTAAGCTTCTGCATGGCCCAATGTCCCATCCTTCATGGCCTTCGGGACCACATTGTCTTCCAAAATAGTCATGGTCTTTATAACTACCTCCTTTGGCATTCTAAAATTATTCGATGCTCAATCCTCCTTCTCGAGTTCCTCCTGCAAGCTTTGAAGCAATCCTTTATATGATGCTATCTTCCGTATCACCAAATCATTTTCACACTCTGCTTCCTATCTTTGGATCCTTTGGCTCGGAGTATGCAAAGAGGTTCATCTTCAAGCACTAAGTCAACCAATGTACTTGACATAATGTATTACTAAAGGAAACGTCTTGGGTAAGTTTAGCTCTAAGTGTGGCCTAGCCTTCATGACATTGTCACCAATCTCTTCTTCCATGCTTTGATAAACATTGTGTTCTTCTTTTGTGTCAAATCATTTTCCTATTTTATGTGTGCTATCTACTCATCCCTTTGCACCCTTGTTGTCACAGCTTTATCCATATTCTGTCAGTGCAACCTCTACCGAGACCTTCACCAAAGCATTTCTCACCTTCTCATCGGACATAACAAAGAGGCTTTACCGTTATGTGTCTTGCGGCTACTGTGTGTCTTTTTCAACCTCCTTGACATGCATGACTCCTCACATACATCAAAGTATTGTTCATCCATGTGCATGTGCATTAACCATGACAATTACTTCCTTGTGCACATTTTTTCCATATCTTCATCCATTAACTCTCAGCCGTATAACTCCTTTTGTGCCATTGTGCTCTGGAAATGGGTGTGAACTATTTTAACCATGTCCTTGGTGTAGCCCATGGCTGGTGGAATATACTCCCCACTTGTTCTTCTTGATCTAGGCTTCTTAGGAACTTGGGCTTTTAGATTGGGAACTTGCACTTTGCTATGTCCTAAGCATTCTTTGTTGTTTTTTTATCTATCCCTTTTTCTCCATCTTATCCATTCTTCATTTCCTTATCTTTTGTTCCTCTACGGTCTCTTGAGGTGTAGGATAACTTGGTGTGCTTTCCTTTGACTCTTCAACTTCCTCATTCAACATTAATTTCCTTCTCCTTTTCTCGGTTGTGCCTTACGTGGAGAGATTCAAGGTGATCTGCACACTATTTGTAGAGTAGCACCTTGGGTCCTTGTCCTCCTGAATACTCTCTTGAACCGGTGCTCTCCTTGAACCATATCCAAGTCCTCTTCATCTTCCTCTTGTGGTGAGGTGGAGTAGTTGCATGCTTAGCTTCGTCCTTATTTGCAGTTGTCTTCTATCTCTTTGTTCCAAACCACCACTATCCTCATTCTCCTCCTCTTCATCATCAACTTGAATTATTTCTATGGTCTTGGGTGTTGGAACATTTTCCATTATATGCTTACCCTTTGGCAGCCCTGGGAGCATGAAATCATTCTCCACATACTTAGTGTTCTCAAGCATGGGTTTGAGTTGTGGGTATACAAGCACTACTCTTGTGTCCCCAACTACCAAGCTCATAGGTTTCATGCTTATAATATCTAAAATATTTCTTTCAATGTATGCATTGCACCCTGGATATACATACTTCTTACTTATACTATGGTAGTCCCAATCTACCTTGTCTGCAATGAAGGTTAAGTGGCACAAATCTAAGAACTAGAGAATTGATGCCTAGAAATATCTTGTTGTGAAGGCATATGACAGTTTCCACCATGGGCTCCAAGCCCCATCCTTCATCACAAATCACGCGATGAAATTTTTTGGTATACGACAAACTAAACTTCCTTATCCACCACCAAAGGAAATTACTTGGGTATGCGCCACTCTTCCTTAAACATCACATGGAGTCTATTATACCACATCTTTGTCCTTTGCTTATATGGTCCACTCATTGATCCATCGCATAAGTGCTTGTCAAACCTCTCTGCAGGTGACTTGTGTTTTGTGGGGCACTCCCAAATCTTCTTATTTGGCCCATCAAGAACCCCAATCTCTATGGATACTAAGGACAATAACATTGCGCCAAAACTTATTCTCATTAGATGTTTGGACTTCTTCGATGATTGTCTTTTCTATGTGATTTGTAATGTTGTGGACCACTCCTTGAGACATCTTCTTAGCGATGTGCACCACATTGTGTTTACCTTTGATAACCTCCCTTGGTCATTCAACTTTTTCACAAGATGTACAACTTCCCGCACTATTCGGTACTTCTTCAACTTGTTAATCTCCATGCCATGCAGACCCTTGGTATACCCCACTCCTTCCTCATTTCCAAGATTGTGGCTTTATTGGTTAAATCACTATCCAGATCCAACAATGAGGCCCTTAATCCTGTTACTATTTAAATCAAAGTAATATTGATTCTTACCCTCCATTTGACAAAGGAAAACAAGTCCTCATGGACTCTTTGCATAAACCATCAATATAATGGTTCATACTTTCCATAATATGGCAGCTCATACAATGGTAGAATCCATTCTACTTCAACAACTTCTCACCAATGTCATCACATATAGGCATATCCTCAACCATGTGCTTGTTTTTTTATGCTCAACAACGTGTCGAGATCCTTCTTATTATCGATGTTCAATGGTTTTAGTCATTGATTTTACATTGCCAGATATGGGAATCCCATTCTTGTCCAACAATCATGCCTTTTAGATCTTGCATTTCTAAAAATTACTCTTGGGAGCAATCTCTTCTTCCACTTCAACCTTCTTCTTCCCTTTATCTCTTGTTGTGGGTGCTTTCTTTGGTGCCATTTTAAAATCTATCGCTTCTTCCCCCTATAGTTGAGAAAGTCAAAATTATAGCTTAAATCTTCATGCCCTAGTAGAAATCACATGCCCTAGCTCATTTGTAATGCATCTACCTCACTCAAAATCTTATCCTATGGGAAGGAAAGCTTATCCTACGCACAACACTTCTACTCATGTCTGGTTTCAAACTCTTCGTACCTCAATATGATTTCTCGGCTCATTCACACTTAACCGTTTGAAAATTATCACAATTGCAAAGGTAAAAATGAACTCGCATCCCATCCTTATATATAATTTCAAAATTTAGTGCATTTATTTCTCCTCCACCTACCAACAATCCTCTCATTAATCGACCATTTGTGTTATTTATGCGGGGTACATCCTTGCGCCCAAGTTATAACTTTCTAGCATTCCCTCCTCCCATTTCTACCGCATACTTATCTTCAACGCGCTTCCATGCACCTGAGAACCTCATCACTGTTCCTTCCACTAGTAGTCTTCTCGGCTCCTGCTTACCTCGTGTTATACTTGTTTCTTCACTCCTCTCTATCTATGGTCCTTGTGTCTAGAAGAAATCTCTTTTTTTTTTTTTTTCAATTTTCAAACCTTGAATAACACCCGTATATAGTTCCTTTCATGTGGACTTATTTTCATCAGTCTTGTACTTGGATATCAACAACCTACCCCACACTAAGGGTATGTGCAGTCCTCTGCGCATAAAAATTATTCAAATAGTAATTAGCTTCTTGCACATAAACATTCTTATTAAACAAAGACACCAATTAAATTGACAAAACATAGAAAAAAGAAGGAAACATATTAAGGGAATGCAGAATTGAAAACCTAATCTAAATGGAAACACTACCTTATTACAAACACCAAGAAGAATTATTTATAGTAGGGCTTCAGCCTACTCCCATTGAAGTAACCATGTAGTTGTATTCCATCAAGGGCCTCTAATTGACAAGTGCTTGATTCGAGTATGTGAGTGATAACATATGGTCCCAACTAATATACCTTGAGTTTACCTAGATGGCACAAAACTTAGAATCATAAAGGAGCACCATCTGTCCTATCTCCAACTTTTTATCCCTGATAAGCCTATCATGCCATGCTTTCTTCATGGCCTTCTACTGCTTTTGAATCCAACGTGTTGTGTCTCATCATTCATCCCATTGGATTAAGCGATAAATGTGTTCTTCTAATGCTTTCTCATTAGTAAGACCTCAATCACACGAAATACACAAAGAAGGTAACATAAATTCCATAGGAATAATTGATTCCATGAAAAACATTAACTGAAATGGTGTGGCCTTGTTCAACCATTTATATGTTGTCCAATATGCGCAAAGTACTGTAGATACCTTATCATCCCAATCGTTTCTTCCAACATCACATATTTTTGTCAATGTCTGGTTAAATTTTTTTATTAAAAGCCTCAATAGTCCCATTTTCCTAAGGATGATAGGGTGTATTCTTATGGTGTACAATCATGAATTCATCCAAAGTAGAATTTTGATTGTCTCTTGAATAAAATGTGTGCCCCTATTAGTGGTAAAACTTAAAGGACATTGATACCTTGTAATAATATTTTCCCAAATAAACCTAGTTGTTATGACTATTGTACAATCCTTAGTAGGTGTTGCTTCTGCCCACCTTGTTAGATAATATTTGCAAGTTATAATGTAACATGATCAAGTTCTATGCGCAACTAGTGAAATAGGACCCACAAAATCTATAGCCCATTTCTCAAATAGTTCTACGCTAGTAATGGGTCTAAGAGGTATTTCATCTCATTGATCGAGTTTCCCAAGGCATTGAAAATGATCACAAGAATTACAAAATTCCTTACAATATTTATATAGGGTCTCCCACCATAATCTAGCGAGTAGAATCTTATGCACAGTAGCATCACCGGCATAGTGGCCACCTGCAATACCACCATGAGCTTCTTCCATAAGACCCGTACGCTTATGTTCCAATACACAATGGGAAATACTTCATCTTAGCCTAATTTTCATAGGTCACCACCGATGAACATATAGGTGGCTGCGCATATAGCAAGTTATTTCTTCTCCAAGTATTTCATTCCTTCTGGTGCCATCCCTGTTTGTAGAAAGACAACAATGTCCTCTAGTTTTGATGGTGCTCATTGTAACTTGTATAACTGTGCATCTGGCATGGTATCCTCAATTGCTTGTGCTTCTTCTCCTAACTATATTCTTGATAGATGGTCTGGTCTAAAATTACTTTTCCCTAGTTTCACCACAACTGTGAAATCAAATTCCTAAAATAAGAGCACCCATTGACATATGCGCCCTTGTAGAACAAGTTTGTTTACCAAATAATTCAATGCCATGTGATCTGTATAAAAGATGAATGGTGTAGCTAGTAGGTACTTGGTGGAATTTATGTAGTGCATAGATCATTGAAAAATCTTCACACTTTGTAGTTGTGTAATTTTTTTTTGCAGGATTCAACTTTCTACTAGAAAAAAGATGGGAATATCTATAATACCTTCTCTAGGTAGAGCTAACACATGCCAATGGTCACGCCGACGTGTCAACATGTACATGAAATGGTTGGGCTGACAAAGGAAAGTGTCAAATAGGCGCGATAGTAATTTTTTCATTTAATGTCTCAAATACACGTTGTTGTAGTTCTCCCGAGTAGAACATACCTTTCCATTTTAGTAACTCTTCCAATAGTGCAAAATTTTTGGCATATCCTTTAATAAACTTCTGTAATATCTGTGTGAGCCAAAAATCCATACACCTCACTTTGACTTGTAAGCTCCCTTAGGCCAATAATGATCGCAACCTTTGTTGGATCAACCAACTAACCCTCCTTGTAGATTATGTGTCCTAACAATATCCCAAATGGTGTATCAAATATGCACTTCTTGATGTTCAAGGAGATACTCAACTATCTAAATATTTCGAACATCAAATGCGGTTTATCACAATTATTCTTAACTAATCCATACATCGTCCAATAATCTAAATAGACCTATAAGAAGTTGTGAATAAATTGCTTGAATTCTTGAACAACTATGCGCAAAAAAACAACATTTTTCATACCAAAAGGCATTACAAGTATAGGCAAAGCTACCCCATTCTCAGTAGTTAACATAGTATTTTCTGTTCCTCCTAGGAAATTCAAACCCGATGATACCCAAAGAACCCATATGTAAATAAATAGATTTTTCACCTTGTAACACCTTCTAGTATTTTCTCGGTGAATGGCGTAGGAAAGGGGTCACACCCATGAAGCATTCAGCTCCTATAGTCCATACATATCTTAATCCATCCATCCTTCTTGATACTAATCACCATTGAACTAACCCATTCGACTCATCAGGGGCTTGATGATCCCAGACTTCAACATTTTATCAATCTCTTCTTTTACCTTTTTGTGCAAGTTGGGGTTCATCCTCTGGGTCTCCTTCTAACCGGGTTTACACCCTCTTTAAGCTTTATCTTCATCTCCCATAGCAATTCGTGCACACCTTTAAGTTCATGGCACCCCCTAGGGAATAAATTCTTATAATCCCTTAGTAACTCTATGATTTTTGCCACTTGAGTCGACCAATAGTCCCCAATTATGGCTTCCTTAGGCTCAACCTATGATCCAATATTCACCTTCCTTATCTTCATAGGTTCATGATAGGCACACGTGGTCATAGCTATATTGTCTAATACACGATGCCTACCTATTGAATGATTTACATCCATATTTTCCACTCCTTCATCATCCACTAAGTAAACCATTTTTCCTTTTTCTTTCTCAAGGCAAGCGCATTGAAGTAATGTTTCATCCGCGTCCATTTATTCCAAAACATGCACTCCTAAGTTCCCTTCATCTAATAACTTCTGAAGGAGTTCTATAGCCTTGGAATTATCTCCCATAGTTAAGCACTTTATGACTTTCAATGCTTCTTCCACCAAAGGATTTCTAGAGAAGAAGTCACACATCTGGGCCACTCTTACAATTAAATCCTACCAATATTCGGCATCTCTTTGAATTTCTACATATACATACCAAGCACGAACGCATCCTTGTAAAGTGGAATAAAACTTGTGCACCCATAGCGAAGGTGGTAAATCTTCCTTCCCTTCTATCTAGAGTCTCTCACAATTATGAATATGGTGTTGAATAGGTTGATTACCATAATAAGTAAATATTTGACTAGGTGCATTGCTCTTGAAGAACCTAGTAGCAAGAGCAATCCTAATTTAATTCCATCCTAAAATATTATCCTTGTGAGCCATGTATGCAGCATGTTGATGTCCCATGTAGTGTATATGCTAGCATATTTCTTCTTTCCAATGAGTCTATCCACTATTCTTCCATGGCATGCAAGAATACCATAGGATATCCTTCTTTGGTGTAATAAGGTACCAATTTGTTACCTATTCTCTTGACATAACATAGTTTTACGCCTCTAGGAATATGCTCTTTACTTTATGCCCTACCAACTCATAAGTGCTATGAGCCCAATTATCACAAGCAACACTTATAGTATTGCTAATGGAATGTGAATCCTCCCACTTGAATTATTTATTTTTAGTTGGCTCAAGCATCTCTGTATCTCGGATGACACTTACATAAATTCTGCTCAAATATTTTTCACTCAAGGGCTCAACATAGGGCATAGATTTTCCATCTATCAAAGGGATAATAAATCTTTTCTCCTTATTTTCACAACTGATATAGCCATTTTTGAACCAAAGATTGACATTATTTAAATAGCACCAAGGACACCCCAATATAGTTGGGAAGCTATCTAAATATGTCGTCTTTAAAACCTCAAAGTCTCCGGTGAACTTGGCTCCTTGTATAGTAATGGATGCATCTTTCAAAACTATGATGGGAGTGGCTTTAGTCGATTAGTGATGAACAATACATTAGAGGATGGTTGTAATGGGGTATCCCCATTTGTACTCACACATCTAAGGTAAGAACAATGAATTCCACGCATGTATCAATTAGTATATTACTCAATAGACACCCATCCAAAACAACATTCGAGTGATTTCCTTGTCATAATCCAGGATATGAGGGGGAGATTTGAATCCGGGGATTTTTCATGCATTCTTAATACTTGCACGTGGAGTGTTTCCCTTTAACCAATCCCCTAACAATGGAATGATATTCTCCTAGTGCAATAATTTGCATACTTCTCTCAAGTCATCTATATTAGTTTGTACCATATCTAATGCTTTCTTTTGCTCCATCTTCCCTGATTTCTCTTTTAAGTATTGTATCTCACCTTGATGATTCTGAGAACTTCCATTATTTTCTCGATAAATGTCCTCCGATGGGAAGGATCTGGGTATCGTGCATGTAGAACCTCCTCCTTAGTAATGGTAGGATTCTACTACAATGCTTCTCGAGCACGTGCCGCCTCGGTGCAGTCGTAATCTTCACTTACAACACCTCAAAATCTGCTTCTAACTTAGGAATCCATTGATTTTCCACAACATGTTGTATCCTAACTATTCATGCGCCTTTGTTTTCTTGTTTATGTTGTTTACTAGGATGCTTATACAATTACAGGCACTCCTCATAGCTATGGTTCTTTCTAAAAAAGAACATGGAATATTTTGAGGGCATTAACGCCTGTAGTGGTTAGGAAATCGACATGTATAACATGTTCCATGAGTAAAATCACTTCTTCCACTACCATGACCTTGTCCTCCAAATCCATTGTGGTATCCTCGAGCTCTGCCAAGACCACCTTCAAAAATCCCTTCATTCCAATCATAGTGCGCATGATTGTGATCATGGTCCTAATGCTCATTCTTTCCCTTAGAGTTATCTAAAACTCCTGTCTGTTGTACACCAATATCTATATCATCATGGAGTTGACCAATCAGCCAGTAGTCTTCTGTGTCATGAGTCACGGTCCTACAGATTTTATAGTAGCTTGAAACGTTCTTCCTTATCACACATTGTATTAATGGGCAACGAATAGCATCATGGTTTAAATGGCATATCTCACAATCCAATAGCAGCAGTGTACTGATATGTGAGGAAAAATATCCTTTGTGTGACCTTCTACTTCACAATCTATGCACCAAATCCCTATGCACATCTCATGTGCTGAAGTTGTTGATAGTTTCTCTAACTACTTTTCCATAGCTGCAATCTAGGCTTCTAAAAATGGGCTCACCCCAGTATCTATACTTCCAACTTCCTCAACATGTAAGGATTCTCCAAGTGATTCTTGTGGATCAGTGTATGTCTTATGTGATAATTCCCTTCTAAAAGGGGTAATAAGGCCCCCAACAAACCACTGTGCATGTTGTCTTGCATGTAAATCCTAATGAAGCTTAGAAAATAATGTTTTAAAATGGGCATCATACTCTTTAACAATCTCAATAGTTCCTTTCTTAATATCCTTGAGTGCACTTATACTCTTCTGCTCAAACTCAGGGATTTCAAACTCTTTAAGGAATGCATCTTTTAAAGTTGTATAATCTATGCAAGTCGATCAAGGTATAAAATTTTGTACTAGCTATGTGCACACCCTTTTAACTTAGTAGAAAATTGGCTAGATCTATGCTTAGAATCTGTGATTCCTTTTACGTGCCACAATATTTCACACATATGCACATGTTCATCAACATCCTCTATGCACCTATAGTCCAGAAGATGAAGTGACATCACCATGTAAATATTTTGGGGTCAATGCGGACCTTGCCCACGACCCGGAACCTCCCGTGTTTCCTCTACCTCTAGAACCACCACATCCATTAGATCCAGATCCACCTGCCTCATAATCCAAGACCTATAGCTGGGCTCGAGCCAAAATGTACTTCCCGGTGCCCCAATAGTAGAACCGAATTATACCCTAACAGTCTACTAAGCGTTACAAATTCCAAAAAGTTAGTCCAAAATTTAGCATGTCGTATTCTATGCTGATGATACACCCAAAAAAGTAATCCCATATAACAACAAAGCCATTTACACTACCATTATTGTGCCTTTTTGAAGACTCACTCATAACCTTCCACTTCTTGAATTAGCTTGTTGACTATTTTTTGTACTAGATGCTAGAAAAACAAGCACAAGGGCAAGGTTTCCAGGTGGATTCAGATGCGCGTGCATGCGGCCCAGGTTGTCTCTCTTGGCACACTTTTATGTGAGGATGAGGAGGGATCCTTTTCATGTTTTCCTAGATGGGGAGTTCTGATACTTTGGCTCCACATCTAATACTTGATCTCTAAATCCTTCACGATCCATCTCTCTCCTCAACGCCATCCACTCTGCAATGTCACGCTATTTCTCTACCTCCCTCTCATGTGCCTCATTATACTTTGGTCACCTTTCATCTCTCTATCTTTCTTCTGCTAGGTCTACCATCCTTCACCAAACCTACTCCAGCCCCAGGTGTGGGGTGGGGTTTAGTTAGACATCGAGTTTACTCTCCAAATTAAAAGTTACCATTAGGATCTTGATCACCAGGTGGAATGCCTTATAGGTAAGTTCCCCTTGGATATCGTAAAAACTAGAATTCAGCTACCTCACTGGACACGAATAAGTTAAAATTGAGTACTCCAAGATATAAGCTGTTCAATACACCATGGAACCACGTATCCATAACTCGAGTCCAAACCAGATCAACATCATAAAGAGCCTAAAATTATTCCTGTGTCCGAAAAGTGCATGATACCTCCAATTCCGTTTAGATGCATAAGCATTCCACCACTCATAAAATCATACTTTGGAAAAATAGTGAAGAAGCTCTCATATAAACTATCATACATGTTCTGTTCCACCCATCTACGTGTATTAAACTCTTATCCAGTGTTGAACTGCTATGCATATTCTTCTTCTAGATAATGTATCCATTTCTCAACACTTGCTAAGGTCAACAGTATGTCTTCATCATGAACCATCCCGAAAACAAGCGAAAAGAGGTCCTGGAAATGGAACCAATGATGAAGCCTAGAGCAGTGTCTTTGACACATAACTTAGCCTAGATTGAGCACTCACCTAAAGCACAACAGTACTAGGCCCCACTTTAGGGTTACTGCTGTAGGATGTTAGCACGATAAAGACTTTAATCATTTAGAACTATAGCTAATATATCTTTCAAACAAGTGCACATTCGGTCTAGATCTAGAACATAACAGACTTTAACAGATAACCATAATGGAATCAAGCATGCAATACTAAATTATAACCATGAAAACACCTTGTTTCAGTCCATAATATCCATTATATTAATCGTAGTAAATACACAAAAGCCTCATTACAATACTATTTTTATACGCTCATGCGCGTAATAGATCTAAAGAACATAATCTCACTATACCTTAGTTCTCACACGTATATCTATGCTCTCTCTCTATCTATATATATCTACTACACAATTCACTTCTTATTTATAAGGGTTAGTACTTTCCTTCACCGCTTATATAATCCCAAAAGAGGCCGCATGCTATTATTAGCCATGCTTATTTGTTAAAAATAGGCTTACATGCAAGAGTGTTAACAATATATCTCTCTTAGTCAACTATTAGCTTTCCACTCTATCTTTAGCTTGCATCCATGTAGAACACTTCATAGTTGATCATCCAAAATATCCAATGTGTGTCGCGTAAGTAGTCTCCAATCGGTTTGAGTGCTCCGCATGCTATCTCCAAATATAGATCCTCATCATGAAAATGGCTAAGTCCTGAATCTGTCTCCTTTCTGTGTGCACTCCTCTCTAATTTTTCCGTGCCTTTGAATGAGCTTTGTTCTCCCCATGAACCCTTTATATTTTCTCCACTAAGTGCTAGAGTCTGGCTGATCAATACCCCAGGCTTTGGCTTTTTCCACTTGGCATTTGGAATGGATTGTTATGTTGGTTCTAATGTCGTAATGTGTGGAATAGGGTCATGGGATGCACCATGGAGTGGTTGAAGCTATGGACCCTCTTCATTGTATTGGGGTATGCCCCATGGATTTGTAGATAACTAGTGGTTTGTTGAACCATGATATATTATGTCAATTGGGTTAGGGGTGTCTGGACTCTATGTGCCTAGGGTCATAGAGTGACCGACCCTTTGAGGGAGGCATAAGACACATGAGGGAGGCATAAGAGACTTGAGGGAGACATAAGAGACTTATGTGTGTGTGATTAGTGCACTTGGAGTTTTATTTTTATGTTTTTGATGCTTTGGGAGGCATATGTAGTTGTTGGTGATGCTTTGGGAGGTATATGGAGTTGTTTTGTGATGTTTTGGGAGGTTTATGGTATTGTTGTTATGATTTATGTGTACTCTTGTGAGTCTGGTTGTGTTTTGTGATGTTGAGGATTGATTCTCCTCATTGTTGGTATGATGTTGTTTCCATCTTGACCATATATAGCTAGAGTTATGGTTTTGAGTTGCGTGAAAACCTTTGTATGTGTACTGTTGGGAATTACATCTTGTTGTAGTATGCTTATGTTGCAAGTACTTTTATGTGAGGGGCATGTGTGTGACAAGTACTATATTGAGTGGGTCATGTATGTTCTTTCCATAGTTTGGTTGAGTTCTTGTGATGTGATATAATTGTGAGGGTACATATCATGATGTCTTGTGAAACATTAGTGTTGTGTTTGGCCCTGATGTGGTATTATGATGCAAGTCCCGTTAGGCACCCATGAACATATGACAACTAAAATCTTAAAAAATGAAATATTAAGAGTTGAGATTAATGAATACTTTAAAGGAAAAGACTAAGTAATAAAGTAAAAGAGAACTATCAATCTTCATAGAACATTAAAACTTAAGATATTGTGGAAATTATTATTTTTCCTTGTGGTCGTGTTATTGTCTTGACCAATTCTTTTGTTAGTAAACATCTGTCATTAATGAATTTCTTTCTTGCATACCCTTTAAGCTTCTGTTTTGTGTCGCATCGAGGATGATGATCTTATAAGAGGAGGGAAATGTAGTGCCCAAGGATAATAATAATAATGGAATGCGTTGAGTGGAGGTTTGACATGTTCAAGGAGAGAAATCTTTATCATTATCCAGCTAGTAAGGAACGTGACCAACAGAGTTGTGACTTTCCATGCACAATAATTCTGAACTTTATTTAGGATCTAATGTTTTGTCACGTGAAACCCATGTGCTAGCAGAAAAATTAGTCGTGATTGGACGATTCAGAAAGGTGAATTTTTACAATCATATAATTAAATGACCTAAGACTATGTCAAATGAAGTCTATCTTTTATTGTTTGAAATAATATCCCGTTGTGGATTAACTCAACCTACACGTTGGGATAAGTTCAAATCCACGTACTGCTCACTTGTCTATATACAAAATTATTAATCTAGATCTGGAGCTACATCTGAAATGTGTTGTTTTTGTCTCTAAGAAGGAAGTAAATTACTTGAATTGTTTCCTTGCTATTGTATTTTGTATACTTGTGAGGATAAGGAGGTGAATTTTTTTTTTTCCTGAAGTACCTTGTTGGAGACAAACTTCCTAGTTGGTAGAAGGATGTTCCAGTTTTGAGTGATGACGAGGGAGATGTAACACTCAACCGAGATAAGCCATGGCATATCTTACTCTCTTATCATTTTTCACTCTTCGTATAACCGATTCTCACTATTTTTTTAGATTCGTTGAGATGGTTCACATTAATTTGAATGACCATACTATCTTGTCAACCTCTAGTGGGCTCATTGTTATTTTCTCCATTTACTAGGCATAGACATGTGCCATACATTGCTTCTCTATATCTAGATCCCTTTTGTAGAATTTCTTTGTCTCTTTTTGGGTCATATGTGGTTCATTTAATTTCACCGTCATGTCCTTGCAAAATCATCTTACTAAGATTTGGGTACAATTTGGATGTTTAATTACTCCTTATGTTAAGAGGTAAGGAAAACCATTCTATGAGATCCATATCTTCTGCAACTCAATGTGGATGACCAGCTCAAGCCTAAGATTCAACAAATTAATAAATTAGGCCATACTTGATCTAATGACATGACACCCATCATTCCCCAAAGACCCAAAATTATTGGTTACGCTTTAGACAAAGGTCTACTTCCTAAAATCTCCATGCTTATAAATTTGTTTGGTTGAAGGTTAATCTTCCCAAAGAAATTCCTCAACCATGTGTGGCCTCATGGAATGAAACCATTTCTCGGTATGTATGTATTGAGTAGGCTAAAAAGATTCGAAAACTTAAGGAAGATGCAATAGTGGGCACTTAGAAAATATTATGGATTGATAATTGTTAAAGGGGGTACCCCCAACCAATCTTTGTCTAGCAGATGATCTCTATGGAGATATATCGAATCAACTTGTGGAACAAGTATAAAATCCTTCTAGAAAATGGAACTGGTGGAATTGTGGATACACATAGATTGTCTTGTAGAATTCCTAGAAGAGGAATGAAGCATGTTGGAATGTAGGTGAACTTTTGTGGGGACCTCTTGCTCTATGAACATTAAAATTGGCGAGCATGATCTTCTTACCTCCATCTTCTATAATTTTCATAATTTGGTTCTTCATTTGCATTATATTAGAAACATTAAACTACTAAATAATTTTACAATTATATATGTAACAAAACTTAAATAGTGTAAAGCAATAAAACCCCACCTTGTGATTTTTGAAACTATTTTACCATTTGAACATCAACTATGGTTGCCACCATAACCTCATACAATGCAACTTGGGTATCCAAATCAAGTGCTTGTGTCCATTAATATTGTCAAGAGTTAGACAATTCATCAACTAAACACAACCTTTTTCTTTACTTGCAAAGTTGGAAAAACACCACATTTAGAGACTTGCTAAACAACCTTTTCAACCCCGTAAAAGAGAGGTCAAGCGTCGTATGTGTTCCTTGATATGAGGAGAGTCACATCAAGCTTTAGATTGACCCTAGTCAACTATTTGTACTCTCTTCACCACTCCTCTAGGAGTCATGTTACCCATTTTTGCACTCTCAAGAAGCTACTAAAACTAAAAAGTTGGGTTTCGTATCAACCCGCCGTTTGGACCTTGAACAACGAAATACTTTCTCGCCTTTACAAACCACTAGTATATTTACTAGAAAATTTCCTGGGACCTTTAGTTTGGGTAAAAACACTCTTCTTGATAGTTTGGAAAAGGCATTTTGTAGGCCTCTGTCGCAGTTTGACTAGGTCAAAATTGGACCAATTACGACCGGTGGCTCCAAAAAACTTGTCACCGTTTGAAAACCATTTGCTAGTTCTCAGTTCCGTCGACTCTAGTGAATTCTCCATATATGGGGAACTTGTAGTAATTTAATCATTGCACATTCATCCATTGAACATTAGTTTTGGATGTATGTTTTGATCCTCGAGCTAACTTTTGATCATTTGCAACTAGGCCAATTATGACCGATAGCCTCGAAAAACTAACTGCTAATTGTAAAACATTTGTAGTTTTTGATTCGGTAAGTTTTGTGAATCCTTGGTGTATAGGATGAGACGTAGAAAATTACCTGTGGTATTTTTGCTCACCGCTAGACAATGTTTGAAAGTGGTTTCTTAGCCTCTAAGCCTAAATTGAACGTTTTATAACTAGCAAGAAAACGTAAAAAGGAAGTTGTAGGATCCATGTCGGTTTTCCAAACCACAATGGAAAGTTGTAAATAATTGTTTGAAACTTTATCATGTGACTTGTATGAAATTGAAATTTTGGCAAAATATTGTTTCTCTCTCTTCCCTATTTCTTTCTCTCTCCTTGGTTAAGAAATGAAGTGAACTGAAATGAAATAAATATGTGTCTCTAACCTTCTCCTTTCAAATGAAAATTATTAGTGTTATTATGTAAATGAGAAACTAAAAATGTTAATTATGCTAGATTTGGGTGGATGCCATGCCAACGATTTATCACTGATTTCATGCTCACATGGCTTTGTAGGGTGGAAGTGAGATGGCGAAAAGGCGTGGTGTAATCCATTGTTTATTATTGTAATTTATATAGGTTATTGAAAAATGTATATATGTGTAATGTATTGCCATGTTACAAAAATTTATATTTGAAATTCGGTAATATGTATGAGATGTTAGTTTTAGGAATGCCTTGGGAAATGTGCATTTAATCATGGGTACCTTTTTTATTTAGATTTGCATATGGAAAAAGTTGGATATGTTAAATGAATTTGAATGTAATATCTTGTAGTGCATTTCTAGTGTGCAATAGTTGATTAATTAATTAGTGTGTTATGTTCTTTACCTTGAAAATGTAATAAATAAATCTAAGTGAATTAGTCAACCCTAGTACAAAATTTGTGTATAACTAACCCTCTTGTGTTATTCTTT
The DNA here is from genome assembly GCA_018340775.1 of Taxus wallichiana var. yunnanensis. Taxonomy (NCBI): domain Eukaryota; kingdom Viridiplantae; phylum Streptophyta; class Pinopsida; order Cupressales; family Taxaceae; genus Taxus; species Taxus wallichiana. Next base: position 831,774,158 of record CM031243.1, read on the forward strand.
TTGCATAGAAAACTGAAACCTTAGAATGAACTTAAACATGTATGCTCGATGAAACATTCTATATTAACTAAATAAGAACCCTAGTTTAGTTACTTTGTCATAGCCTATATTTTTAGTGGTATCATCATGAAATGATAAGTTAAGAACAACTTGATCAAACGTTATCTATAGTAAGTGGTTCCCTTCCAAGATTGGTTATCATGTGTGTAGTAAGAAGAATATATTCTCTTCAGATCTAACTTACGTGTTAGGTGAAAAAGATCACCAACTACTCTTGAAAGTAACCTTTAGCAAATGGGATTATCTAATGAAGTTAATGTTTAAACTTGTTGTACCCTCCCTCTTATTCTAGCCACATTAGTTTTCAAAACACTATCGTCTTAAAAGATAATTAATCTTCACAACTAAAATTTATGGTACTACACCTAAGAAATATATTCATTAGTTCATTTATATAACTTAAGAGTCTTTGTTCAAAGCAACAACTATGTTGTGTAACTTTTCAAGATATGGAATAAGTAGAGCTAACACCTCCTTAGTATCCTAGTCGACAAACAAGTTAGATCTAGAAATTATCTTCATCATCGAATGAATTCCTTGTGGGTAGAAAATGGTAAGTAACTCCTTGCAAATGAAATTGATTTGAAATATGTTGACTTAAGAGAAACCAGGAAACTGAAAAATTAGTTCCATAATCCCTTTTTATGTCTTTTATGACATTAAGAATAAAAGAAATTTCTCTTGCAGAATCATGAAATGTGAAAACATGGGATCTTACTTTGAAAACAAATCTTGTGGTTCGTGTGTAGTTCTAAAGTTTCCAATCATGTACTTCTTCTAGATGTTAGACAAATACTTCCGTAACTCCTTTTGTTATTAATGAGACCATAGTGTAATGTAAGAGTAAAGCATATAAGGGTAAAACGAGATTGGAGGTTAGGAATAATGTCACTCTTGGAGTCCTTATAACTAAATTAGGCATTTTCTTGTGTTAAAAGGAATATGAAATGCCCTTAGTGAGATCAAAATTCGAGGAAACAAAAGATATATATAAACCTAAATAGAAGCCTTGATGTGGAAATTATGAATGGATTCGACAATTTATTGAACTATATCAACTATGACAGGGAAATAAATATTCCGTGATCGAAGAATGTTTATGGAATATATATCCCTATATAATATATATATCTAATATTTCTTTCTTGACTTCACGTTAGACTCACTTGTGTTGAAAAGGTAAAATATTAACATTGAATAAATGTTTGGAAAAAATAAGCTTGACATAAGGATGAGAGAATTAGGAACTTTGTGGGCAATTTGAAATATGGAAAATACTTATGTCAATTATGGAGATTGTCGTAAGGGATAAAGAGCCAACTTAAATGGTCAAATTGTAAGTTGAATGTGAAATGGATTTAAGAATCAGAGGTAGATAATGGATAAAATTATCCTCATATAGAAATGTTCTTGGAATGTCTATCGTAACTAAGATGTAATCATGGTAATGATGTGTTGTGGGATTTCCAATTCTTGAGTCCCTTTCTTGTGGTTGTGTCATTACTAGTATTTTTTTAGTAGGGATAGTGTGGCATCAACATGCATATGGTGTTGTCATGTGTCTGTGTGAATTCATCACTTATATTATTGTCTAATGCATAGTTGAATTTCTCTACTTGGAGCTCTTGTGGTGTTGTGTAGTGAACAATGTAAGTTAAAAAAATTGTCCTGGTATTTTTACTATTGTACTTGTGTGAGTAAAATGTGGGCATTACATAACTTATAAAAACAAGAAAATCATTTGTTTCAAGAGAATATTCTTTACGAAGAAATCTTCGAGAATTTAAAGAAAATTATATAACAATTATTTGGTGTATTGATTAAAGCATTAAAAGTATATAAAGTTGGGTCACTATCATTACATTCAGCTTGGGACACAACTTTCATTACACTCAGCTAGCTTGTGTTCCATTTAGTTTACTTTTACATTGTATTATATTCGATGATGTTACTTTCCTACTATTGAAAGTTTCAAGGAGCTAATAATAATGAATGATAACATGTGCTTGAGTGTTAACTATTCCTTCCACTTTTAAATTTTGAAAGGTTTTTAAAGCATTTTAGGGTTTGAAGGAAGAAAAACAAATTTTTAGAAAATTGTAGTGAAATATTAAAAAGAGAAATATTTTTGAAACTTAAGGAAGTTAACAACTTCATCAAATCAATTTTACATCATCTAACACATTTTAGAACTATACTAGCATAGGGCTAGCCATACTTCTAGTCTTTCCAATTACAAAGTACTTTGTTAGTCAATATTTTCTATTTTTTGTTGATTATTCTTAGGTCATTGCATTATGAAGTTTACACTTATTCTACATTAAATATTTTTAATGGTTATCTTCTGAAATATAATAATATCAATATCTCTCTAAAACCTTTATATTCTCACATATTTTAATTATCCTATATTCTAAATATACTAACCTATACAACTAAATCAAATTTATTCTTTAATAATGTATGATTAAAATGCATTGTGATCAATTATAAGGCTTTATAATGCATGGCTTATCTTGATGCTAGCTACTACATGACTAGTTTAAAGGCTATGCATAATCATGATTTTAGTTATTTTATTGAGTTCTTTTGACTATTTTTTCAATCTCATAATTTTTTTTTGTTGGTTTTCTTATTTATTGTTGTCGAATGCGTGTTAATTGGCTCCTTATTGGAATTTAGGAACCGTAAAAATACCCAAGTATATTAGTTTATTGAGAATTAAAGTCACACAATCATAGACATCCACATAATTTATAAAAACAATAAAATCATTTGTTTCAAGAGAATCCCTTTATGAATTTAAAGAAAACCCTATAACATTTATTCGGTGTATTGAAAAAAGTTTTAAAAATTGTTTAAAGTTGGCACAATTTCATTACAATCAGTTGGTTTGTGTTACAAGTAGTTTACTTTTAGATTGCATTATATTCAGTATGTTGCTTTCCTAATATTCAATGTTTGAAGGACCTAATAATAATGGAATGATGACATGTGCTCGAGCGTTAACTAATCCTTCCAATTCTAATAATTTTGAAATGTGTTAAAGACATATATTAGGATTTTAACGAAGAAGAACATTTTTTCAAGAACTTATACATAAATATGAAAAAAGTGAGAAATATTTTTGAAGCCCAAAGAAATGAAAAATTTCTTCAAATCTGTAATGCCCATCTCGGGCATCGGATCCTTTCTTCCCACCTGCCTCCTCTGCCACCGTGGCCTCCTACCAACCACCCTACCTCGCTTACCGCATGACTGTCACGTCTATCCTTGCGTGAGGAGACGGGAGTGGGTGAGTCCCATTTTCTTCACCAAAATCTCTTAGGATCCTCCTTGATACGGTGGGTGTGGGTCTCGAAAATCATCTTTGTGCGAGTAGTTCGAGTGGAGTCGCGAGGCTTTTAGAAGCTCTTCCTTGGTTGTTTCTCTCCTTGCCATGGCATGCACAGGCTGTTTTGCAACGGTTTTCCTGATGTTAGTTGCATGCGACCACGTCATGATCAATTGTTGCAAGATCTTGCACTATGTGCGAAAAAACGAGATAAAGTTTTCGTTGAGTGTCTTGCCTTTTCATTTTGGGAATTTGGAGCTAGCTGCTTATTCCATGGTTAACAACGTTACTGTGGGTTTCACTTCAGGTCTCCTGTAAGGAATGGGAGTCTTTGTTTCCATGCTTTGCGGACAAGCTTATGGAGAAAAGAAAAAAAAATGCATACTAGGATTTTGCATGCGACGTTCTTGGAGTGTTATCACCGCTATTGCATTTGCATTTTTTCCCATAATTTATATCTTTACCACACCTCTCCTAAAACTTTTCGGCCTGCCCGAGATGACATTACGGAATTATCGGGAAGAGTGTCTCTCACAGTATTCGATGCTTTTCTCGTTTGTATTCTATTACGTTCTTAGCAGATTTTTACAGGGACAGTCCAAGAATTTCATAACCGTGTGGTCATCGGCACTTGGGGCCATGTTAAACATTCTCTTATGTTGGTTGCTTGTCTGCAAATGGAGCATGGGACTTAACGGTGCAATTATTTCCTTAAATGTGGCTTCTTTGGACCCCCGTGATTATTCAATACGTTTATGCTACTGTGGGTGGTGTCCACAGTCATGGACAAGATACTCAATGAATGCATTTGCAGATCTTGGGCCTTTTATCAAGCTATCTGTTGCATCTGGTGTCATGTTATGCTTGGAGCTTTGGTACCAGAAAATAGTGGTTCTAATGGCAGTGAAGTTAAAAGACACAGATGTTGCAGTTGATTCATTTTCTATTTGCTTAAACATCAATTCGTGGGAAATGGCTATACCACTTGGTTTTCTTGTTTCAAATAGTGTGAGGGTTGCGAATGAGCCTGGAGCAACAGTAATACTACACAATGCCAAAGTTGTCATGTTCCGTGGGTCCATGAGGCTATCAGTTGATCGATGGGGACGTGTTGAACCAACAGAAGATGCCAAATTTGAAGCAAAGGAAGATAGTAATTTATCGTTGATAGAATTCGAGGTTATCACTGTTGTTGATTGAATAGTTTTTGATGTTATAATTCAGATGCATTCCGTACAAGTTAATGGATCAGTTTAACATTATCAAGGAAATCAAAGAGGTTGGAACCATCAAGAGTTTTCTGCCATCTGAATTTGGAAATGTTAGTATGATGCGAGCTGCTCTAGAGTGCTGTCATAAGGGTCGGGGGACATCTGTTATTGTTGGTGTTGCAGCCTCTGGTCAGCCTTAATTGAGGATGCCGAGTCTAGGGACTGTTTTGGATATGGAGTCTCGTACAAGAGATCTTTGCTTTGGTTTTAAAGCCATCTTATTTTGCTTCATCTCGGACTAGGGCTGCTCCTAATATGAGAACAACAAGGTTAGGAGGTCCCCGAATAAATTCTTCTCACGCACAGTGGAAATAACTATAGCTCAGCTCTGGTCTAGTGGAAATGGAAGTCTTGCTACAACGCTTGTAGATTTGGAGGTCGAATTCCATGGGATTAGTGCAAATAAGGAAGAGATTCTTCGTTCTGGTTCTGATGCACCTACCAAGATTGATGTGAAGGCCTTATCAACTGAGACACTTGCTCCTGTTGCAATTTTGACAAAAGTCAGAGTTCCATATCGACCTGTTGAAGCTGGAGAAACAGGAAAGATATTTCTACACTTTTATACTATTATTTTATTTAAAAATATTGTGAAATCGAACCACTATTCGTTTCATTGTTTTGTCAGTTGGATGTCATGATGAGAGATTTCCCTTCCTGCTTGTGTCGTCTTGTTTTAAATTTTATCGTTGGTAGTATGTGGGTCAAAAGGATGCGTGTGCCCTCTCCTTGAATGTTATGTTTCTCTTACTCGAATGATAGAACTTCGTCTGTTTGTTTATGTATTAATTCTTCTCTGCGATTGAGTTGCAAGTTGTTATGTTGATTAACTAGTATTTTCGATATCATGGAAGTAAGTTACGATAACTGTGAAGCTCCTCCCTAGCACCCAAGTTTCCTTTTGACATTTTGTTAGCTCCTTCGCAAGTCCCTTTGATAACCTTTTGGCATCGAGAAAGAAAGGTTGTAGGATTGTGTGATCAAGGCTTGGGGCTAACCAGCTTGAGTTTCGGTATTAAACTTTTTGAATGAAAAGGTTGTGTGCAGTGTGTTTTCCGCCTCGCGGGTGTAGACTCTTATACTATCTTTCATCTTGTTTCTAGACTTTTAAGGCCATCCTCAGGAAGTACCTTGACCATCCCTGGCAACTAGAACCATAACTAGCCTTACGGATCAACTAAGCTTGAGGTTCTTTGTGCGAATCTGGTACCTCGTTGACACTGGAATAGTTCTGGTCTAATCCCCCTCTCAGAATTATTGTTGATGGCGCTCTTCTGTTTTTCCTAACTGGCATTATTTTCTCCCTTGTAATGTTAACGCTATTAATTAATATTGGTCAATTTTTATGCACGTAATTACTGTAATAGTTTGTGATGGAGATTTCCTTAGATGTGATTGACCTTCGGGAAAAACTCAGCTTTCGTGTGATAATCTTATGATTTCATAATGGAAGGTTTTGTTTTGATAAAGTCACTTAGAAATTATGTTTGTATCTTTTTGTGCAACGGTTGACTCATGCGTTACCAAGGGTTGCTTAGTAAAATTTGGTTGTTTTGGGATATGGGTAATTTATTTTAAATTAACCAATCATTAGTACTGTAGTGGAGGTTGCAAACCTTTAGTGTTATAAAAAAATTGTTGACGACATTATTGTATACTCTTGTTGGATGAACCCCCCTTCTTCTCTCGCGTGTTTGCTACTAGCCTGTGAGACTTTGACCCTTCCTGGATGATTGGTAGATCTCTTTGTAGTTAATGGTCAAAACTAGTATACTATGCCTTCGCTTCGAAACTTATGTTGTGTGTATACTCTAATTGATTTCCGGTTTGAAACTCTATTATCCATGGCTTTTTGTGTTAATTTCTGAAACCCGTGTTTCCCCCTTCTTGGGCCGATCAACTCTTGTTCTCTTGGAAAAATATTATTTCAGCCTATGCGTTTGGTTCCTTTGATAAAATTCTAGATGACTGGTATATAGATCAATTCTCAATCTTGTAATTATTGTTTAATTACTTACTTGATGGGGATACTGTCTTTGCTAGATTGTTTGTTTTCTCCTTATAGGGCCAAGGGCCATTCTCATATGATTGTTACTTTCGTTGCATTTTCTCCTAACTGAAGTACAAGGTCTTCTCCTTCTTTGATCGACATGTTATAGACTTTATTATAACTTGATGTGCTCATAGTGTTTAGAGGTTTGACCCAATTTCTTGTAATAAGGTGCTTCTTTTCATGATATTGTTAGATAATAGTTATGGTGGTTTTGTGTAGCCTTATCTTGCTCAGTTCTCGTGAACTGACTCTTGTAGAAAATTTGCTGCAGATGGATTTTGCGTATAGATGAGGGATATATTTGTAGACTTTTGTCATCAACCTCAGTTGAGAAGATCCTTTGCTCAAAACCTTTTTATGTTGTTCAACTTTTGTTAACGTCCAGTGGAAAGTTTAAAAGAGGATTAATGTCTTAGTATAATGTATTGTGGACTTGTCATCTGAACTTTGGAAACCTTGTATTGTTTGACCATCATTGAAATTATAAGAAAATTTGGTTATTGTTGTTGAGTGACTTGTGGAGTATCAGTATTTTGAGAAATGATGAAATCTTGTTTTGTTCTCATAAATGAGTGTTGCTTCAACTTTGCCTTGAGAATAAATTCTGAGTTAAACCTTGCCATGACTTAGTATTAAAGTGTCATAAGTAAACTAACATAGGTATGTCTAATACTTCAGAAGTTAAATTAAAAGTTGTATTCAAATAAAGTAACGTAGGGGTCACCAACTTGAGAGCAAGAAATTCTTTAAGTAAACAAGGGAAAGACTATCATTGTAGGTAAACTTTATAACTTGATATCCCTAGCTAAACTAGTGAACACTACTCTTTTTGGTGAACTCTTAAAACAAGCTTAAAGGAAAACAATGGTTAGCTCCTAATAAGATTTAACAAGTAAGAGAAGAAAATTTAGAAACCACTCAATTTATCTCTCAGCCTTTTTGGAAGTAAGTAGTTCCCTTTTGGATAAGCTCCTTTGGTGAAGCCTAAGTAAAAGCATTAATACTTACGTATAAAACCCCAAGCTCCAATTAAACCTTGGTAATAGCTAATGACGTCTTAAAGAGGAATTTAACTCGACCTTATCTCCTTAACTCTTTCCCAGAATACTTTGTAAGTCATCTTGATTTTGTTGAACATGAATTCTTGTTGTAGCAAGGTAATGAGCAATTTTTAGTAATGTAAATATGACATGAGATAGCCTTGTGGAATTAAATTAGTCCCTTATTAAATAATGGAACTAAACAACTAATTGTCATAAAGTGAAGACTCTTAGTGAACTTCTCTATAGTGTATATGAAATTAACTGTGCTTTGGTAAGATGAATTTGTGCGAATCATATATTGAATCTTCCTGAAAACATAAGTCATGAGTTAAAGGGTGATATATCAAAATAAGTAACCTTCAATCTTTCTTACTGTGGCTTGCCGTATTTGTTAGAGTGATCTGTCGTTGGACTTCTATGTTGTCTGGTCAAAATAAAAGAAAGGTGTATTTTCCTTGGGGTGTGAACATTTCCATGCTGACCTTGTTGTCCTCCCCGTAACAAGTGGTTCCTAGTGTTGGTTGTAACCTTGTGACAACATGTTGTGTCGTGTTATGTGTCAAGAAAGTCAAAAAAAAAAAATTCCTGTCTTTTTCTGTGTTGTCGTTGTGTGGTGATTTTGGGTCGTTACACTTTGGTATCAGAGCGTAGGTTCATGCTCTTGAACCTATGGGCCGGATTGGTGTTATATGATGATGTTACATGGTGGTGGTGGTGTTACATGATGATACTGCATGATGATGATGATGTTGCATGATGGTGGTAGATATTGGAAGAGTAATGTGCTTTAAACGTGATGTGATTATTGTCGTAATTGTGATATTGTGAACGCACATTATGGGTATGTCACCTTGTGCGTGTTTGTGATCATGTTGATATGTTTGGGGATGGGAGTATTCTCTCTCCTTCTTGTGGATTCTAGGAAGAGTTCACGTGTGAATTATTGTTTGTGATGTGTGAAAAGAATTCTAATGTGGATGACGTAGTGTTGGAGCATTGTGGCATATTGTGATATGTGAGTGTATCAATGTGTTGTATGACTAGTTGATGTTAAAAGAAATGAGTTGTATCATGATGTTTTTACCATGTTCTGAAGAAATGTGTGTACCACCTTGCTATGTTGCAATGGATGTTATGTTGTGATGTACTATGTTCATCGTATATATGAGTTGTGTAATATGTAATGCTTCATGTTGTGATTGTGGGTCATACGGTGAGTGTATGAACCCTATCGTATGGTGCTTGCACTTTGGGTGCAGAATGTAGTAAAGTGATGTGTTACACTCAGTGAATGTATAATCGTGATCTACCCTATATACATACCATACGTGAGACGTTATGGTAGTTATGTGTGTGCCACCATTATGTTAGTGATGTTGTTGTATGTTATGTTGTGAACCTTACGCTAACCGATCTTGAGGGAAATCGGTAGAAGTGTATGTTGAGATTGAGGAATGGTGTACCATGGGTCAATAACTTGAGCTAAAACTTCGGTTTAGTAGATAACATGTGATTCTTTCCTCTCTCCCTATGTGGTTGTTTGTATGCAACCTTAGTGTATCTATGACTATGTTTAGCCTTGTCAAGTGGTGGCGGGATGATTTAAATGGAGGTGATGATAGTTGTATTATTGATATGTATATTACGAATCGAGGCTCGATGTTCGAAAAGTCTTTGCAACTTGTTGAGTACCCCTTTGGTGGCTAGATAAGGCCACACGCTTATCGTAATGTGACAAGATTATAAGTTGATTTTATTCGTAAATTGAGTTTTTACTTTATTTTGCGAGGACCAAAGATCCTTTCTTGATTGCAATGCTTTACAATTTTGGGCATTTCCTTGGTTTGTGGCACTAACATGGGGATTTTGATACTAACTTTGGCTATTTGGCCATTTATTTTAACTTGATTTGGGGTCTTCTTTTAAATTTAGAATTTTCTTGCCTTGCCCAAGGCTTGTGCTTTGCCACTTGGCACTTTGATTGGATTGTTATGCTGCTTCTATTGTCGTGATGTGTGGAATAGGGTCATGGGATGCACCATGGATTGGTTGGACCTATGGACCCGCTTCGTTGTATGGGGGTACGCCCCAAGGGGTACATATAACTAGCGGGTTGTTGAACCACGCGTTATTATGTCACTTGGGTTAGGAGTGTTCGAACTCTATGTGTCTTGGACCATAGGGACAACCGGCCTCCTTGAGGGAGGCATAAGAGTTTGAGGGAGGCATAAGAGACTTGAGGGAGGCATAAGAGACTTGAGGGAGGCATAAGAGTTTGAGGGAGGCATAAGAGACTTGAGGGAGGCATAAGAGTTTGAGGGAGGCATAAGAGACTTGAGGGAGGCATAAGAGTTTGAGGGAGGCTTATGATATTTGTCTGTATGGTTGATGTTTCAGGATATATGTTGAGTTATTGTGATGTTTGGTAGTGGTCTTTTGATGTATGTGTTACTCATGTCAGATGGATATGTGTTGTGATGTTGTGGTTATGTCATTGATTCCCTTGTGGACACTATGTACCTGTAGCATGGTTTGGTGTTATGTGAGTCTTTCATTGATGCAAATTGAAGAAATGTCTAGTGGATTGTAGTACTCATTTGTTTGAGTATTTGGTATGTCGATCATTGATGTGTGACGTGTACTATGTGGGATATGCCTAATCCATTCCGTATTTGAGTAACCCTTTTATGGTGTAATGCAATCATGAAGTATATACTCGTGTGCTTGTGAATCTGTAGGGTCTTGTGAACCTGATAGGGTGTTGTGTTAGCAGTTCATGTTGGGCACCCACAATAAGGAATAAATCAAAACACTTCAATGACGATATTTTTAAAAGAAACTAAAACTAGAAATAATGATAATGGAAAGAACTAATGAAATGGAAAACAAGAAAGAACTCACAATCTTCACGGAACATTGAAAGTGAAATTTTCTACCAAATGTTCCTAAGGATACCTGTGGCCATACTTTAATCAACTAAAAATTTAAACCATGTAAAGTGTACTTTCTCCGTACTGCTTCTTGGTTGCGAACCTTTCTTTTCCATTGTGTTATGTCGCATCGAGGACGATGCTTTCTTAAGGGGAGGAGAATGTAATGCCCAGCTGGGCATCGGATCCTTTCTTCCCACCTGCCTCCTCTGCCACCGTGGCCTCCTGCCAACCACCCTACCTGCCATCTACACATCACACGTCATCGTCCTTGCGTGAGGGAGACAGGAGTGGGTGGAGTCCTATTTTGTTCACCAAAATCTCTTCTGGGATCCTCCTTCAATGCGCAAGTGGGTGTGGGTCTCGAAAATCATGTTGTGGGTAGTTCGGTGGAGTCGCAGGCTTTTAGAAGCTCTTCCTTGGTTTTTTCTCTCTTGCCATGGCCGCACGGGATGTTTTGCAACGGTTTTCCTATTGTTGTTGCCGCACGCGACCATAGTCATGATTAGTTGTTGCAAGATCTTGCGGTATAGCGAGAAAAATGAGATAAAGTTTTAGTTGAGTTTTGTTTGCCTTTTCATTTTGGGAACTTGGAGCTAGCTGCTTATTCCATGGTTAACAACGTTTCTCAGTAGGTTTCGCTTGGTCTCCTGTAAGGAATGGGAGTGTCGTTTCCATGCTTTGCAGACAAGCTTATAGAGAAAAAAAAAAAATGCATACTAGGATTTTGCATGCGACGTTCTTGGAGTGTTATCACTTGCTATTATGCATTTGCATTTTTGCCCATTTATATCTTTACCACACCTCTCCTAAAACTTTTTAGCCTGTAGGATGACATTACGAAATTATCAAGAAGAGTGTCTCTATTGTGTATTCGATGCTTTTCTCATTTGTATTCTATTACGTTCTTAGTAGATTTTACGTACACCCAAGAATTTCATAACCAAGCGTGGTCATCGGCACTTGGGGCCATATTAAACATTCTCTTATGCTGGTTGCTTTTACTGCAAATGGAGCATGGGACTTGACGGTGCAATTATTTCCTTAAATGTGGCATCTTTGGACCCCGTGATTATTCAATACGTTTATGCTACTCTGTGGGTGGTGTCCACATCATGGACAGATACTCAATGAATGCATTTGCAGATCTTGGGCCTTTTATCAAGCTATCTATTGCATCCGGTGTCATGTTATGCTTGGAGCTTTGGTACCGAGAAAATAGGGGTTCTAATGGCAAGTGAAGTTAAAAGACACAAATGTTGCAGTAGTTGATTCATTTTCTATTTTCTTAAGCCTCAATTCATGGGAAATGGCTATACCACTTGGTCTTCTTGTTTCAAATAGTGTGAGGGTTGCGAATGAGCCTAGGAAATAGTAATACTTGTTATGACCGAATCACAAAGACCCCAGGTGCATGTATTTAAACTCACAGTGTGATTGGATAACATGGGTACTATCTCCAAGTTGTGGGACTTGCTACTTGAGATAGACCTCCAGAGAAAGCTGGTTCTTGCTCCTAAACTACCTGCCACAATCTACTCTAATGCAGGATAAGCTAACTGTTCTAATCTAAATTTCCAAGGGACCAGGGAAAGAGAATACATAAAATGAAAGCCTACACTAAAGCGGTGATACACCAGAAAAGGAGGATGGGAGAGTAGTCTCCAAATGTGTGAAATACAGAGGCAAAGTGCACACTAGAAGAGGTGATGACAGTTCTCCATAATCTAGCAAAATGCATTCACAGTAATATTTCAAGCACACACAATGATAATGAATTCCTGCAAGAACATAATAGATAGACACAATATTCTCATAGAAGGATCAAAGGGGCAAGAAGAATGCAAGAAAGCACAGCAGGGGAAGATATATCCACAAACTGGTATTTTATTGCTTCATGATATGCACAGTTCAATCTATTACAAGATAAGGGCCTGGATCACCATGCAAGGAGTCCACTACAAGGGCCTGCAACACACTGGCTTCACAAAGCAATTTTGACAGAGCTTTGTTACCCAAAACTCTCCCCTTTTACAATGAGCCCAACACTCCAATTTATAGAAAAATGAGAAGGAAAAGAGAAGGGAAAATGGAAATCCCAAAATCTGTCCTTCAACCACCTGTAAGAGGCATTAAATTGAGTGAAAAGGTTGTCCATTACTTGCAAAAGGCTCCCCATACTGTCCCATGTGCTGCAGCAGAGAAAGAATGATGACCATGCCTCTTAATTGCACTCCCAGCTACCAAATAAAACACTGTTATGAACCCGGCCACGTTTCCTTAAAAATATCAATCAATTTCTGATCAAAACTGGAATTTATTGATTTCTGTGCATCGGGCTCGGAACCACGATTCCAACGGTACCAATTTTGTGCAATTTCGTTGAGAAATGCAAAAGTTATGGCCTTCTGAGTGTGGGCAGTAATTTTGGATCCGCGGGTGTTTTCGTCATTTGACAGGAATGAGCATTGACTGATTGGAGCCGAATATGTTTTCTGTCATTTGTCGTGCTCGTTCCAGAAAGTCCAATTTTATGAAAATCGGAGCTCGGAGTCAAAAGTTATGGCCGTTTGAAGTTTCCGGACCAAACGTTGACTTTTCTTCCCTGCCTTCGGCCATTTCGGCTTTTCGCGTCCCGCGCGTCCCTTTGTCCCATTTGGTTTCGGTGCTGAAATTTCCCATTTCGGCCGAACCGGCCGGTTCGCGTACTCGCAGCCCATATGTCCCATTTGGTTTCGGACCGTCTGGGACAAATTCGCCCGGTTCGGCCGGTTCGCGCCCTTTTGTCCCAACTGTTCCGGGACAAAAGTTCTCATTTCGGCCGGTTCGGCCGGTTCGCGTCTTTTGTCCCGCTTGTCCCAAAGGCGACCCTCTCAGCAGTTAGCCAATTTTTTCTCTCTTTTGGCCAGATCGGCTTTTCGCGCCCGCCGCGTACTTTTGTCCCAGATGTCCCAATTGCTTCGGGCTGCCTGTGCTCATTTCGGCCGATCCGCGCCTTTTTGTCCCACTTGTCCCAAATGCTTCTAGGACTAGGACTTAGCCATTTTTCGTGATTTTTCCTGGCCCGAGCTTGTTTTGCAAATTTTTTCACATTTTCTCAGAACTTGCTCTCTTCTACTTGGACAGGGGAGTTAGAAAAATATGAGGGGACCCTAGAGACATGAATTTTTTTTTGCCCTGACTCAATCTATTTTCCTGGGACTAAAGAATTTGATGCATGTTATCAAAATTACCTTGAGGGTGAATTTTGGATAACAATACTACACAATGCCAAAGTTGTCATGTTCCGTGGTTTCATGATTCTATCAGGTTGATCGATAGGGGCGTCCTGAACCAACAGAAGATGCCAAATTTGAAGCAAAGGAAGATAGTAATTTATCGTTGATAGAATTCGAGGTTATCACTGTTGTTGATTGAATAGTTTTTGATGTTATAATTCAGATGCATTCCATACAAGTTAATGGATCAGTTTAACATTATCAAGGAAATCAAAGAGGTTGGAACCATCAAGAGTTTTCTGCCATCTGAATTTGGAAATGTTAGTATGATGCGAGCTGCTCTAGAGTGTTGTCATAAGGGTCGGGGGACATCTGTTATTGTTGGTGTTGCAGCCTCTGGTCAGCCTTAATTGAGGATGCCGAGTCTAGGGACTGTTTTATGGATATGGAGTCTGTACCAAGAGATCTTTTGTTTTGGTTTTAAAGCCATCTTCTTTTGCTTCATCTCAGACTAGGGCTGCTCCTAATATGAGAGCACCAAGGTTAGGAGGTCCCTGAATAAATTCTTCTCACGCACAGTGGAAATAACTATAGCTCAGCTCTGGTCTAGTGGAAATGGAAGTCTTGCTACAACGCTTGTAGATTTGGAGGTCGAATTCCATGGGATTAGTGCAAATAAGGAAGAGATTCTTCGTTCTAGGTTCGATGCACCTACCAAGATTGATGTGAAGGCCTTATCAACTGAGACACTTGCTCCTGTTGCAATTTTGACAAAATTCAGAGTTCCATATCGACCTGTTGAAGCTGGAGAAACAGGAAAGATATTTCTACACTTTTCTACTGTTATTTTATTTAAAAATATTGTGAAATCGAACCACTATTCCTTGCATTGATTTGTCAGTTGGATGTCATGATGGGAGATTTCCCTTCCTGCTTGTGTCGTCTTGTTTTAACTTTTATCATTGGCAGTATGTGGGTCGAAAGGATGCGTGTGCCCTCTCCTTGAATGTTATGTTTCTCTTACTCAAATGATAGAACTTCGTCTGTTTGTTTATGTGTTTATTCTTCTCTGCGATTGAGTTGCAAGTTGTTAGGTTGATTAACTAGTATTTTTGATATCATGGAAGTAAGTTACGATAACTGTGAAGCTCCTCCCTAGCACCCAAGTTGCCTTTTGACATTTTGTTAGCTCCTTCGCAAGTCCCTTTGATAACCTTTTGGCATCGAGAAAGAAAGGTTGTAGGATTGTGTGATCAAGGCTTGGGGCTAACCAGCTTGAGTTTTGGTATTAAACTTTTTGAATGAAAAGGTTGTGTGCAGTGTGTTTTCCACCTCGCAGGTGTAGACTCTTATACTATCTTTCATCTTGTTTCTAGACTTTTAAGGCCATCCTCAGGAAGTACCTTGACCATCCCTGGCAACTAGAACCATAACTAGCCTTACGGATCAACTAAGCTCGAGGTTCTTTGTGCGAATCTGGTACCTCGTTGACACTGGAATAGTTCTGGTCTAATCCCCCTCTCAGAATTATTGTTGATGGCACTCTTCTATTTTTTTTTCCTAACGGCATTGTTTTCTCCTTGTAATGTTAACGCTGTTAATTAATATTGGTCAATTTTTATGCACGTAACTCATCGTAATAGTTTGTGATGGATATTTCCTTAGACGTGATTGACCTTGGGAAAAACTCGGCTTTCGTGTGATAATCTTATGATTTCATAAGCGGAAGGTTTTGTTTTGATAAAGTCACTTAGAAATTATGTTTGTATCTTTTTGTGCAACGGTTGACTGCGTTACCAAGGGTTGCCGTAAAATTTGGTTGTTTTGGGATATGGGTAATTTATTTTAAATTAACCAATCATTAGTACTGTAGTGGAGGTTGCAAACCTTTAGTGTTATAAAAAAATTGTTGACGACATTATTGTATACTCTTGTTGGACGAAACCCCCTTCTTCTCTCGCGTGTTTGCTACTAGCCTGTGAGACTTTGACCCTTCCTGGATGATTGGTAGATCTCTTTGTAGTTAATGGTCAAAACTAGTATACTATGCCTTCACTTCGAAACTTATGTTGTGTGTATACTCTAATTGATTTCCGGTTTGAAACTCTATTATCCATGGCTTTTTGTGTTAATTTAAAACCCCCCCCTTCTTGCGTAGATGAACTCTTGTTCTCTTGGAAAAATATGATTTCAGCCTATGTGTTTGGTTCCTTTGATAAAATTCTAGATGACTGTATATAGATCAATTCTCAATCTTGTAATTATTGTTTAATCACTTACTTGATGGGGATATTGTCTTTGCTAGATTGTTTGTTTTCTCCTTATAGGGCCAAGGGCCATTCTCATATGATTGTTACTTTCGTTGCATTTGCTCCTAACTGAAGTACAAGGTCTTCTCCTTCTTTGATCGACATGTTATAGACTTTATTATAACTTGATGTGCTCATAGTGTTTAGAGGTTTGACCCAATTTCTTGTAATAAGGTGCTTCTTTTCATGATATTGTTAGATAATAGTTATGGTGGTTTTCTATAGCCTTATCTTGCTCAGTTCTCGTGAATTGAGTCTTGTAGAAAATTTGCTTTGCGAGATGGATTTTGCGTGATAGATGAGGGATATATTTGTAGACTTTTGTCATCAACCTCGGTTGACAAGATCCTTTGCTCGAAACCTTTTTATGTTGTTCAACTTTTGTTAACGTCCAGTGGAAAGTTTAAAAGAGGATTAATGTCTTAGTATAATGTATTGTGGACTTGTCATCTGAACTTTGGAAACCTTGTATTGTTTGACCATCATTGAAATTATAAGAAAATTTGGTTATTGTTGTTGAGTGACTTGTGGAGTATCAGTATTTTGAGAAATGATGAAATCTTGTTTTGTTCTCATAAATGAGTGTTGCTTCAACTTTGCCTTGAGAATAAATTCTGAGTTAAACCTTGCCATGACTTAGTATTAAAGTGTCATAAGTAAACTAACATAGGATTGTTTAATACTTCAGGAAGTTAAATTAAAAGTTGTATTCAAATAAAGTAACGTAGGGGTCACCAACTTGAGAGCAAGAAATTCTTTAAGTAAACAAGGGCAAGACTATCATTGTAGGTAAACTTTATAACTTGATATCCCTAGCTAAACTAGTGAACACTACTCTTTTTGGTGAACGCTTAAAACAAGCTTAAAGGAAAACAATGGTTAGCTCCTAATAAGATTTAACAAGTAAGAGAAGTAAATTTAGAAACCACTCAATTTATCTCTCAGCCTTTTTGGAAGTAAGTAGTTCCCTTTTGGATAAGCTCTTTCGGTGAAGCCTAAGTAAAAGCGTTAATACTTACGTATAAAACCCCAAGCTCCAATTAAACCTTGGTAATAGCTAATGACGTCTTAAAGAGGAATTTAACTCGACCTTATCTCCTTAACTCTTTCCCAGAATACTTTGTAAGTCATCTTGATTTTGTTGAACACGAATTCTTGTTGTAGCAAGGTAATGAGCAATTTTTAGTAATGTAAATATGGACAGATAGCCTTGTGGAATTAAATTAGTCCCTTATTAAATAATGGAACTAAACAACTAATTGTCGTAAAGTGAAGACTTTTAGTGAACTTCTCTACAGTGTATATGAAATTAACTCTGTTGGTAAGATGAATTTGTGTGAATCATATATTGAATCTTCCTGAAAACATAAGTCATGAGTTAAAGGGTGATATATCAAAATAAGTAACCTTCAATCATTCTTACTGTGGCTTGCCCTATTTGTTAGAGTGATCTGTCGTTGGACTTCTATGTTGTCTGGTCAAAAACAAAGAAAGGTGTATTATCCTTGGGGTGTGAACGTTTCCGTGCTGACCTTGTTGTCCTCCCCGTAACAAGTGGTTCCTAGTGTTGGTTGTAACCTTGTGACGACATGTTGTGTCGTGTTATGTGTCAAGCAAGTCAAAAAAATCCTGTCTTTTTCCTGTGTTGTCGTTGTGTGGTGATTTTGGGTTGTTACAAAATCAACTTTGCATCATCGACACTTTTTATAACCATACTAGCACAAGGCTAGCCATGATTCTATTTTTTGTTGATTATTCTTAGCTCAATATTGCACCATAAAATTTAGATTTATTTTACGTTAACTATTTTGAATGATTATCTTCCAAATTGTAATAATATCAATATTTCAAGAAACTTCTATGTTCTCGCATATGTTAATTATCCTATATTTTAAATATACTAACCTATACAACAAAATCTAATTTATTCAACAATATCTATTAATCCATGATTACAACGCATTGTGATCAATTATAATGCTTTATTAGTGCAAACCACTTTCCACATCTACACCTCCATTATAGGGTCATGATGGGATACAAATTTACAAGTTCAACTAGTTCGGCGTTGCCCACCTTGGTGAATGGAAAATAGTTGCAATTTAATCATTAAATATTCTAATCAATTCATTTTATTACGTCTTTTTCTACCGAAAAAATCCATATTCTTAGTGACCAGAATTTTTTGATCGAGACAAAATCATGTAGGGGCAATATAAAAAATATTTTGTTATTATATGTTCTTAAACAAAGATTACTGCTTTCGGGCCAAGAAACCGCGTGCGATTCCATACATGACCATTTTGTCGGGAAAAAACACGATTGAAGTTATAACACGTGGAAGAAAGAATAAAACATATCGAATGATGAAAGTGGAGTTTAACTGTGTAGTATGCCCTTTCAATAATAAACTACGAAAATACCTGCACAGAAATATGAAAAGACAAAGATGTATCTTTAATTTTTATTTTTTTAAAGTAAAGGTAAAAGAATATTTACTCAATATTCAATTTGCAAATTACAAAGATACGGCAATACTGGCAGGTTTAATTCTTAAAAATTCAGCCTTTTGCTTTTTGATTGGGCTACTCAAGTACTAAGTCTTCTCTGAGGAAATTATTAAATAGCAGAATGGAGAATATAAGATCTTCGGTATATATACTGCTCCACCAAAACTAGTGTGTATTCGTTAAAAATAAAAATACCTTCAAAGATCAATCATTGGACTCATGCGCAGTGCAGTGCTCTTCAATTTTCAAGAATTACTCGATCACCCAGAGCAGTAGAAAGAAGCAGAACACGTACTAGTAAGAGAAGTGCTGCAACTCTGAATGTTTGGAGTTGAAACCTCGAGCTTCCATGGCAGACGAAGAAAATGTGTATCATGAGAGCGATAATAAAGTTCAAGACATTTTAGGACTTGGTGTTGAGGCAGATTTTGTGGACTGGAGAGGAAGGCCTTGTTATGCAAACAAGGGCGGCGGTGTTAAGGCTGCTGCATTCATTTTGGGTACGTTATTTTTCATCTCGAACTCAACTTGTTAAGAAATGTGATGTTTAAGTAGAATTTTCTAATATATGGTATGTTTGTTACAGTGGCGCAGGCATTCGATGGCATGGCGTTAATAGCAGTGCAGAACAATCTCATAACATATCTCTACAGTGATATGCACTTCTCTGTTGCAAAATCGGCAAATGCAGTCACAACCTTTGTGGGAACGGCTTATCTGTTGTCCTTAGCGGGCGGTTTTATGACGGACTCCTTTCTCAATCGCTTCAAAACGATGTCCATCTTCTCCGCAGTAGAACTGATGGTAAACTTTTTTATCTTCAAAAGTCACAATAACAAGATCAGATTATATCACGACTTTCAATTATGTTTCCTTTCTCACTTGCTTCAAAACCGTGTCCATCTTCTCTGGAATAGAACTGATAATAAACGTTTTTTTATCTTCAAAATTTACGATAACAAGATCAGATTATATCACAACTTTCAATTATGTTTCCTTTCTCACTCGTTTCAAAACCATGTCCATTTCTGGAGTAGAACTGATGGTAAATGTTCTTTAATCTCCAAAAGTTACAATAGCAGGATCAAATTATATCATAACTTTCAGTTATGTTCATGTTTTTGTATGTGGTTTATTTCAGGGATACGTGCTACTCACAGCGCAGGCGTATTTCCCTTCGCTGAAGCCCCACAAGTGTTCCATAAACAGTTCTAGCAGCATGGATTGCCAAGAAGCACGCGGTGTACAAATCGGCGTCATGTTGTTGGCCCTTTATCTCATAGCACTCGGAAGTGGATTTATGAAGTCGAATTTGTTGGCTCATGGAGCAGATCAATTTGATCAGAGAATCCCCCACCAGAAAAAGCTGATGTTTAATTTCTTCAATTGGGCCTATTTTGGCATAAGTTCGGGTTCTGTAGTTGCACTGACGCTCTTGGTGTGGGTACAGGACAACGTCGGTCGGTTCTGGGGCTTTGGAATTTCTGCTGCAGCCATGTTTATAGCTTTTCTCACTTTGGTGTCAGGAAACTGTCTTTATAGAAACAAGATACCGAGGGGCAGTCCCCTGACTCGAATCCTTCAGGTGGGTCACTCATTATTATCATCAATATATACGAACAAGTCGGTAGTGGAGTAGTTTTATTTTATTAACTACTGATTAAAAAATGGCCTACAAAGTTATGTTTTATTCAATGCTTTCTATGTGGTGGAAATTTTATGAGGATATGGATGATGTGCAGGTTCTGGTGGCCGCGTTCAGGAACAGGAAAAATCAATTCACACCACAAGAAAATAAAACATGTTTACAACTATCAACCCAGCTCGGGTATGACTCAAACACTTTTTGTCTCGATTTGAAGTGATCATTCTTGGAACTTATATAACTTAATTATTTTTGAATTTTCTTTTTATTTAACTCTAGAAGTATCATTGCTTGTTCTACAAGCAAACAAATGTGCCATTTAAAAAATCTATCTATTATAAAAAAACAAATTAATTTTTCATTGTGTGTTACTATGTCCTAACACAAAATTCATACTCAAATCAATCCATGGCCCTGTAGAGACAGGTAATAGAATATATATCCATGTATTCTATGCATTTCCCTTAGCCATTTGGTACACTTTACATCTTGATAAAATCCTAATTCTCCACCACAATAGCAATTGTGTTACTTATACCCAACAAAATATATATATATATATATAATCTTACTTATACCGAATTTTCCGTCCATTCTCTTATAATGTTTTATTTCGTTGAACCAGGGATGCACACCTACTTTCACATGAATAAATAGGCATATGAATAAATAGGCATCTTGTATCAAATAATCACAAGAACCACTACCCACTATAGGGTGTTTATACTTTCTCACAACATCACCATGTAACATATATAATTGTTGTTCTGCCTATTTGTTAATTTAGGTGTTTTTTGATATTTGGTATAACTGTAAACCAGATTTCTGAGCAAAGCAGCCTTCAAACATGAGGAGGACGGTGATTCCCATCCATGGCGAAGTTGCAGCGTTGAGCAAGTAGAGGAAACGAGACGCTTCTTGAGAATTTTGCCCATTTTCGGCACCACCATAGTGATGAACTGTGCAACAGCACAGCTACAAACTTTTTCAGTTCAGCAAGGAAGCACAATGCTCAAAACATTCGGCAAAAGATTCGAGCTGCCACCAGCGTCAGTGGGCGCTGTTCCTCTCGTGGTACTGTTATTCCTAGTGCCCTTGTACAACTTGTACTTCGTACCATTTGCCAGGCGCTTCACAGGACATCCTGCAGGAGTTCCCACTTTGCACAGAACAGGTCTGGGTCTTATATTCTCCGCCGCTTCCATGGCAGTGGCCGCCGTAGTGGAAAGTAAAAGGAGGAGCAACGTAACCCAGTTGTCAATAATGTATCTTGTCCCTCAGTTTTTTTTGTCTAGTTTGGCTGAATTTTTCACCAAAGTGGGGCTTGTGGAATTCTTCTACAGTGAATCGCCCCGGAGATGAGATCCATGTCGGTAGCACTAAACGCCGCTTCAGTTGCGTTGGGTTATTTTATGAGCTCCCTATTGGTCTCCCTCACCAATTACGCCACTCGTAGCAGGAAAAATATTGGGCAGTCGGTAGTGCAGTCTGGAGGATGGCTCTCGTATAATGACCTCAATAAGGACCATCTAAATTGGTTTTACTGGTTGTTAAGTGGTATAAGTGTTGTTAACTTTTTCGGCTATGTATTTTGCGCCTTGTCCTACAACAACAGCAGCAGTATAGCCACTTTTCCACGGGTTAAGGGTGATCAAAATAGCGATGGTGTGCTGCTTCAACAGGAAGAGGAAGGCGGTGAAAATGTCATCAAATTAGATGGCGTTTTCATCAAATCAAATTGACAGCTGAGCCACAGACTTTCCAATTGTTGCAATATACAAAGCAGCAAATCTGATTTGATTCCCAAATTAAAAAAACGTCAGCGTATGATTTCTACGTCACCCAGTTGATGGCATATACGCACGGAACACAATTGTTAAAGCAAATGTTATTAAATTCGGTAAGTTATTCTTGTCTTGAAACAAATTGCAGTGTTGTGTTCTTGCTTTAAATCTATTTCGTAAGTTATTCTTGTCTTCAAACAAATTTCAGTTTCGAGTTTTTAGCTTTAAATCAATTCGGTAAGTTATTCTTGTCTTAAACAAATTTCAATTTTGGCTTTATTTCCATTTAAGTTCAAAATTCATCTTTGCCTTGAACAAAATTATAAATAAAGTACTCCATTTCGTTATTATCAATGAAAATAATACAACATACAAGTAAATAAGATAATAGTTTTAAATTAGTAAAAGACTTGTCAATCGTTGTTTCGTGTGGTGAAACGAGAGTATTCTTTGTTTTGCTTGTGTAATATTTCTAACCTAATATTTAATTATATTTAATGGGAATAAATATTTGTATTTGTATATAAATATTTAAAAAAATTTATTATCAATATTAAAAATGTATGAAGAGAATAAACGAAATTTGTTAGACCTATACTTAAAAGTATATAGAAATAGTCAATTACCCCATATATATATATATATATATATATATATATATATATAAGTTTATTAATTTTGTATTCTATAAAATTGTTTATAGCAAGTGTGTAAGGCCAACGACTAGGCCTATAAATACGGGTGCCTATTGACCATATGCAAACACTTGTGGATGTTGATTTTAGTTTCATTCATATTCAAAACACTCATAAAAAGAGAAATAAGATACTAAGTAGATTGTTTATGTATTTAAATATACCAATAGATTCCAATCATCATATGAGGATTCTCATTACGACCATTTCTCAAACTACACATCACAATCTAAGAAGAAATTGACCATCAAATACACCTTTAAGTACCAACGCTATGCAGGGCACCTAAACAACAATATCTTCAAATTTGATGTAATATGAAAACACCATTAAGTAGATTTTTACAACACACTTATCAAAAAAATTGATATACAAATACCATTCACTTGAAATTTAGAACACATTCGTCACAAAAATATTTTTTTTTCTAAAAACACAATTTAAATGATTTTTATAACACAATTATCTCTAACTTTCTAATATTTAAATAATGATGGGAATTGACTCCAACAAATTAATACAACATAGACTCCATATGGGTCATATCAAACCGCACTACTTTAATAGGCCCGAATATGTATGATATTTCAAAAACAAGATCAAAACTTTTCCTTTGTAGTGTAATTCTTCCTTTAGTGGAGAAGATCATTTTGAAAACAAGAGCCTCGAAAATAAAATTTAATGTATTTGTACTATTTGGTCTTTAGAATCAATAATACTTTTGAGCTTTATTTATTGCATATCTATATTAAGCGTATTAAGAGGTCAATTTCATTACTCAACAATTATCTACTTTCCTCACTATCGGATAATTTTTCTTAATTCATTTAAAAATATCATCCCTACGTGCATCTTCCAATGAAATTGTGATGCATCACAGGATAAAACTTCTTTAATGTTTTTTAAGATAAACTTATATGTTCTTCTCCGAATTAAGAATCACAAATTATTTAATTAGTTTAAATGAAAAAATTAGGGTAATTTAATCAAATGAATCTCATGATATTATGGAAGATATAAAATAATTCAAATTAAGAAACTATACATGCAAGTACCTAAATTTGTATTTCATTGCGATGAAACCATTAAATTAAGAAATATTTATTTCCCAATTATTTTGTAAGAAATTTCTTTATAAAATTTTTCAATGGCTTCATTTCTTCAAGCACAAATTGTAGTGCCCTTGTAACACCCACAATTTCGACGTTCTAAAACCACATTAATCCTTAAACAAGTATTTAGAAGCTTGCGGCAATTTTTTTTTTTTTGTTTAAAGTTACAAGGGTGTCAAAACCTAATATACGTTTAATTAATTGCTACTAGAAAAGTTGCATTTCATAGAATAGATCAAGTCTAGATTATTAATTAATTATTCTTAATCCAGATCTAATGTCAGTTTAATTATCATCACTAGATAAGTGTCTATTAATTTATTTTACTAGGTTAATTAGTTTCCCCCTTAGGAATTAACCTTCACTCACATTTAACTAACCCTTATCCTAAGTTACCTTAGTTCACTTAAATTATTTTCTTCGATATCCATTGAATTAATCACTAAAACCTACTAGAAGGGTTATATTTTTAACTTAACACACTAGAGCCGTAAGTGACCCGATTCATCTAATTACACATACATTTTATTTATTTAAAATTTTACACCTATGACAAGGATATACTCACCTAACAATTGTAGGTTTGATTTTTAACCCTCGGATCAAATCAATAGGGTCTATAAGATCAGATCTACCTAAAAGAAACCCTAATCACCCTTAAGGGAGTCTTCTTAAGCATTTCTTACCCTAACTCATTCATTTCATTTTCTTTTGTTTGCAAAGTTGAAGGAGTGGATGCCATGGATCAAGGGAAATTATTAAAGAGTCTTCTTGAAATCAATGTGCAAGAAGAAGGGGATTCCATCCATTTGGATCCTCCTTTAGAATAGTTGAATCTTAGATTAATCATGTATTCTTAGTTATTTATTGCAATGCAAGAATATATCCTAGATTTGGTTTGAGATCTATTGTTTACTAGTTTTTTTTTTTTTTTTAATTGATGGAAAAAAAAACTCACTTTGTAGATCAAGAGTTTTATGTATTTAAATCCCTATATGCAGGTTGGAGTATGGATCCAACAAGCATACATGGCCCTCATAGGATGGATCTACATTTAGGTGAAGTATAGATCCATAAGAGTCAATGGCTTGGCCAGAAATGTATTTTTTTATCAAAAAAATCCACCCACAGTGTGACCGATAGTGGTAACAACTGTGCTACCAATGTTGGTTCCACTACTGGCACCAGATTTACGTGTTAATGGTAATTTTTTATAATATTGTTTTAAATGGAAGGGGTAAGAGATTAATTCCCGACAAACTTATTATTCAATTTTTAAAGCATAACAATCAGTAAAGAATATGATATCAACAAGGGCACAAAAATGATTGTCACACTTTGCGAGAAACAAAATTGGCGTAGTATCCAATGACCAATGTCGGTCACAGAAATACCAACGGAAATTAAGTCGCCGACGCTGGTTATTGTTGGATGATTCTATTTTATAAATTTTAACATATCTTCAACATTTTTTGATTCACTTTTATCTAAATAACTTTTCCACAATTCTTCATTAAATTTAAGGTTGATGTGCAAGTCATGGCATCAATTAATTTTATAACTAATCTTGAAGTTAACAATTTAAGTATTGCAATATGAAAAAGTGAGCAATGTTAGTCTTGAATACACCGACGCTAGTTAAGATTGACCGGTGTCGGTCACTTTATGTAGGCCGAGAGAACTCAAAAATGAATGTATAGAAGAACATAGATATCAAAGGATAACTTTTTCAACCCAAAATAAGGCTATGACAACCTCCCAATTCACATTTAGAGCAAAACATTAAGATGTGCAACTTTCCTTTCTTTCAACAAAAGGTAGAATTTAAACATGATATCCATTTAATTAATTCATTTACGTACAAATAATTCAAAGAGAAAGGAAAGAAACATTATTTAATGAACTTCCTTAAAATAAGACATTACAACTTGGTAAATAAAACTTGCAAAGAAACTTTTCTTTTAAATAAAATCTACTAGTCTTCCAAATAAGGTGGGAATTTCAAGAAAATTTCTACAATGAAGGGTTGTTTTTGACTTCAAAAATGCTCCAAATTCCAAATCTCCAACAAGAGCTCCATCATGCATTTAATTCAATTAAGAAAATAAAAAAATGGTGGAGAGGAAACACTCTCCACCAAACCAATAATCCAATGAGCTAGAGAAGCTATCCTCCTCATTGGCCTTTGAGCCCCAACCAAAATGCAATACATGAAGGATACAACACATGAAAACTACACAATGATTCAATATCACAATACAAAATTTCACAACCGCATAACACACATTCAACACAAGAATGAAACTTTCATAATACACAAGGCTTGAAATGTAAATCCAACGAGAAAGGATCTATGGGAGATCAATTATGCCTCCCATTTGGGATTAGGTGCTGTTAGGGAAATAACGATAAAATATGTGGAATAATCCCTTATAGAATCGCAATAGTAGAAAATGATATACGAAAAATATTACAGATCTCAAATAAAAGTGCATAATAAATAAAACAACACGAGAGAGACAAGATTTAACGTGGTTCACCAAATTTGGGCTACGTCCACCAAGAATCACTTGCTCAAATTTTATTACAAGCCTCAACTCTCTCAATACAATACCTAGATCCATTTGGAGCTATGCTCAAGAAATTCTATAGAATTCACACCCGAATTCAAAACACATCTGCAATACATTTACTTGTACCTCTATCATATTCATAAGACCATATAAATAGACAAGCTGCTTAGTAGTTTTACAAAACTGTGGGTATTAAAACCATGGGCAAAAACCCATCCCATAAACCTATGGGTCAAAAATCTAGCCCATATGAGAAAAGCACATTTCCCGAACCACATGAGGATACATGAAAAGTGTACAGTAATCTTAGTGTAAGTCTTCAACACTTTCACACATGAAAACAGGCTCCACAACCTAACAGTGCCCACCTTAAATTCCTACAAAAATAACTCAAAACCCTACACAACTCTTATGCCTCCCTCAAGATCCTCTTATGCCTCCCATATTCTCTTATGCCTCCCCACAATCTCTTATGTCTCCTTCAAAAGAACCAAGTACAAACTGCAAGCATATTCTTATCAAAGGTGGGTCACCCAACCCAAACACCCTCCCAAAAATGAACTAAACTCTTATGCCTCCCTAAATATAAGATCCCCATACCCTCCTCCTACACCATATGTAGGAATTATACCCATTAACCCAACAAGAATAAAAACCATTCATTTACACATAAGTATACACATAAAAAAGAAAAAAATTTAAAAAGGGTGCAGCTCCTATCTTTCAATTATAGAAATTGATCAAGGAGTCATAAACCAAGCGCCTTCAAGCTCAATCCAAATTTAACAATCTCCAAAAATTCAACAAGCACTCCAAAAATATCCAACTCCAAATATTCAAGAGAAATAACAAAATGAAGTAACCCCCAAACAAACAAATAAACTTGCATATATAGAAAAAGGAGAGAGGAGGGTGAAGTGGCTCTATGTAGGATGCAATATCACTTATCCTTAACTCCACATCACAAGTCCAACCTCAAAACCAATGCACAATAAATTGGTGGTTGAGAGGAATGACAAGCCTCTTACACACACAATCCAAACTCACACCCCCTAAGGACATAATTTAAAATCCATGTAAGAAAAGTGCAATAAATGTCACTTTTTGTCTTACAAAACACATACTGGGGTCTATTTTGGACCCCTCAATCCATATGTAAGGTTGGTATATGAAATTAAGAGGTGTGGGACAAGCTTATCTTGTCCCACAAGCCTCCAAAATTACCCTTAAGCCCAAATACAAAATTCCAAGGTAAGGTAGAGTGTACCACACTCAAAGTCACTTACAATCAATCAAAATCATGAAATATAAAAGACCAACTACTATAATAAATGGCCCCTTTTTCACATCCCCAAATAACTTAATAACATGATTAAATTACTTAATAAATGCACATTAATAAACAATGATTAAATAAATTACATCACAAAATAAATCACATACTCTACAATAAATAAAAGAAAAAGGGAAAGAATTGCACACAAAGACCATGGTCACAATTGATACCCCCCCATGGGGACCCCTAACAAATAAAACAAAATAACAACATTACATAAGTTGCCATGGTGACCTTCGTTGTATCCATCTAATTTTCCATTGTGGTTGGTCTTCAATTCCCCTTTTGATTATTGTGATATAATTACCTACAAAATCACACAATACCTCCTTCGGCCTTGTAGACGCATCAAATATATCCAAGATAAAATATAGGCACGTCAATCAATAAACATCCTCGTATAATTAAATCATCATCTAGACTACAAAAGCTATCATTTTTCTAAAATTTCAACATCTTAATTCTATCTTTTATCAATATTAGTAAGATCACAAGATTAGCTCAAATGCTAAATCCTAGTCAACATGACGATAATTTTGAATGTTAGTAATATATATTCTAACAACACATTGTCATCATCAATATAAAATGTTTCTCTATGTCTCTAAGCCTCCACACAAATCATAATACGAGTCACAATCCTTTAATAGTAAGAAAATCTCTATCATCCAACCTCATGCTAAACTAAAATGATACAATAATATCCATGTCTATGGTCAACAATAATCGAAATAAAAATATAATAAGTGTAAAAGAGGAATGGGCACTACATCCCCTCCCCTTAGACTCTACTTCCTCCTATAAGTCACTTAAATAGGTGTGGAAATTGGACTCGTAATAACATAGCATCCTCCCATGTAGTAGCAATCTCATCATACTTGTTCCACTGGACTCACACCTGATCAATCTCTCGACCTCGAAGGGCTAGAGTCCTATGCTATAAAATACACACGGGCTCAACCATCATTTGCACCTATTCCTGCACTGTAATGAATTCCAATCCAATATATGAGATGGATCTAGGATATATCTCCTAAGAATAAATACGTGAAACACATCATGCATGCAAGACAAGTGGGTGGTAAGGCTAGATGATAAGTTAAAGTACCGATCCACTCCAGGATATTGAATGGACTCACAAATCTAAGAGACAACTTAGAGCCTTTTTGCTCGTAATAGATAGGAATATTATGAGCTCGACACGAAGAAAATCCTTCGTGCCCACCTCATAACTACGATCAACTCTCCTCTTATCTACATACTTATTTTACTTATCATGTGCCTCTTGCAACCTATGTCGGACTAAAACAACCTAATGCTCCATGTAATGTAACAAATCTAGTCCAAGAGATACTCTATCCTCCAATTTGTCCCAAGTCAACGTTGTCCTGCACTCTCTTCCATACAATTCCTAAAAAGGTGCCATGTCGATCGAACTCTGAGAACTATTGTTGTAGGAAAACTCTTCCAAATACAAGTAATCCTTCAACCTCAACTAATGATCCATGACATACATCTGAATCATGTCCTTTAAAATATGATTCACACACTCTATCTATTCATCTGTCTCTGGATGATTGGCTGTACTAAAGTTAATGCTCGTCCCAAGGACCTACTGCATGGTAGTCTAGAAGTGTGATGTGTATAAATGATCACGGTCATAAATAATCTTCTATGAAACATCATGTAGTATAACAATTGGATCCAGTTACACTCTCGCACTTCTTGCACTAAATGTATAGGTGGTATTCACCAGAAAAATGAGCCACTTTCGTCAATCTATCCATCATGACCATGATGGCATCATGGTGGTATCTTGATGTTGGTAGCCCTACTATGAAATCCATGGAAATGGTGTCCCATTTCCACTCGAGATAACATGTGGGTAAATAAGGCCAGCTAGATGCTAATGCTCGGCCTTCATCCTCTAACACTCTAAAAAATGTGACATGAACTAAGCTACATCTCTCCAAAGACCTCTCCAATGGTATAGTTTTCTCAAGGTGGCGTGCATATTCTTCACCCCTAGATGGGCTGAATAAGGTGCATGATGAGCCTCTATCAAGATATCCTGTCTCAAACCTCCATCCCTAGGTACATAGATATGGCCATTATGTCTGAGAAGTTCATCTCGAATCTATCAGTAAACCATAAAAAGTTCCCGTTAAGGGGTCACGATACTCAATCCCTACTCTAGTTTAATGCTAGATAATGTCATGAGGAACCTATCATGAAATAATGCTCTGTAAATTTGTACCCACTGAAGTAGCCAAAACCAAATGTCTCCGTCTACTCGCATAAAGCAACTCCATCAAATGCCATTGATGAGTGTTGAGATTTGGTTATGTGAAAAGGTGACGTAAACTCAAATGGTCTGTCTTGAGAATAAACCATCTGCTAAGAAGGCAATGTCTCAATCGAACCAAAGCATGCACAAATGCTAAAAGATTAAGGTCATGAGTTAAATAATTGAGCTCATGATCTTTGATTTTTGAGACTTAAAGGGAACCACATGACCCTCTTGCATAAAAACCACACCTAATCCTGCCAAGGAAGCATCCGTACACACAAAGAAATCCCTCAAAGGGTTTGGCATAACAAGAATCAATGTTGACGTAAGGCATCTCTTTAGTGAACTGAAGGCCTTATCACATCCATCGGACCAAAAAAACTTCTTCCTTTTCTACTGAAGGGAAGCGATGGCATATACCATTTGAGGGAAGTCCTGAGCAAATCTCCTATACTAACCTGTCAACCCCATGAAACTACACACCTCGGTCACACTAGTTGGTGTGGGCCAATCCATGATATATCTAATCTTAGAAGGATTGACTGTGATACCCTCCCCAGAAATGATGTGACAAAATTACCGCACCTCTAACTAAAATAACGCACACTTCTCTAGGTTCGCATTAATATGCTTCTCGTGAAGACATTGTAGAACCTGTCAAAGGTGCTCCTCGTGCTCCTCATGTGTGTGTGTGAGTAGATCAAAATTACATCAAGAAATATGAGCATGAAGCGATCCAATTTTTTTGGAATACCCCATTCATCAAACTCATGAATACTGCGGGGCATTCATCAGACCAAAAGGCACTACTTGTGAACTCATAGTGGCCATATCTCATACGGAAGGTTGTCTTATGAATATCTCTGTCTCCATGATCCTTAGTTGATGGTATCTAGACTTAAGATCTATCTTGGAAAATATTATGGCCCCCTTTATCTAATCAAAAAAATCATCAATACGTGGAAGGGGGTAACGATTCTTGATTGTTACTTTGTTAAGTTGAGAATAATTGATACACAATCAAGGAGATCTATGCTTCTTCTTTACAAAAATCACCAGTGCACCCTAAGAGGATACCTAGGATAGATTAGGCCTTTCTCAAAAAGTCCCTCCAGCTATAATTTGAGCTCACAGAGCTTAGGGGTAGTCATCCTATAAGGTTCTCGTGAGATAGGCTCTAGTCTTGGAACCAAATAAATGTAAAAATCTAACTTACGTGTGGGGGTAACCCATGAAGCTCCCCTAGAAAAACATCAGAAAACTCCCTCAAGATATGATGATCATCAAGTGATGGCCCACTAGTCTCATCCTTTGATCTATCATTAATTATGACATGACATCTGTTAAACCGACAACCTCATCATGCACACCGCTTAAGCTGCATAACGGATATGGTGCAAATAGAGGTGGGTCTCCTAACACCAACTATCACTAACTCCACTCCCAAATCATCTACACATGATATTACCTTAATGTAATAATCAACCGTGGACTTGTGTGCGATAACCAATCCATGCCCAAAATAATCCCATAGGAACCCAACGAAGGATACGAAGATCCAAGGTCATGGAAAAGGGTCCTAGGTCAACTATGCACTCCTTGACTAAGGAGTCCACTGTGAGCTTTGCTCCAGAAGCCATCTCCACATCCCAACTACGATTATTCCTAACTTCCACCAACCTTCATCACTCTATTAAAAATGGAGAAATAAAAGAATCTGAGGAGCATGAATCAAATAAAATAGGGATACAAATGCCATTAATGCTACTCTATCGTCTCAATAATCACGTTTTGGTGCTCTTCTTGGCGGTTCTCAAGCGCTCCATATATCTTGTCACTCCTATCCATGGTGCCTATTGTAGGCTCTAAAATTAGTACCTTACACTTTTTATTAGAGTTATGAGGGTACTCTCTCCAATGATGCCCATTTACTTCACACCCATCAAACTATCGGGTCCTCTCTAATGAGATCGGCTCCTGCAGGTACTCTTGTGGTCTTTGCCGTGGATCCTGATGATCCTACTATGGAATTTTGTGCTTGTTGGTGATGAGGTCCTGATGATTGAGATCTAGGTGGTACTTATATCTTGAATGGTCCCCTAGGAGGAGGCCCCATATTGTGTCCCCTCTGAGCATCAAATCTCTACGGAGGCCTAAATGGAGGATGAGATTGCTTCTTCTACTGAGAGGTGGCTTCGTGGTGGCCTGAATAAAGATTATGTACAACCATGTCTACCAAAATAATGAGGAGATGACCCTCTTTACCTATTATCTTGCATCTTCTAGATATGGCTCTGCACTCTATCTCTGGCATGTTGCATCTTCCCCTAGTTTCCTCCGTAATATAGACCTTCTCAATGACATCTCTAATTTTCTACGAGAAATGAATGTGCAATGCCCTCCAATTTCTAGGTTTAGGAATCTTATGAACCTTTAGATCCTCACCTGCTCATCCTACATGTAGTATACATATTGAAGTAGGTCGAGGAAGTGACTCTCATACTCGCCACCATCATGGACACTTGATGTAGGTCGTGGAACTCATATATCCTCTGTTGAATGAACCTCCTAGACAAGTATCTTCTCCTGAACCACTCCTTGAAGATCTCCCAAGTGACTATCTTGGAATCCACATGGAGCTTTTACTCCTTGGTCCTCCACCAAACCCCGCTTCGTCTCTCAGAAGGTGGATGGAAACACGAGCCTTTGTGTTGCTGGTACACGGACATAGCTTGAAGCATCTGCTCAAGCTAACCAACCATGCCTCTTCCTGAAATCCTCTAGTGTCCCCAACAAAATGAGATGGATGGAGTTTTAGGATCTCTCTGATGTGATCTTCTGCTATAGAATTTTTACCTCTAGGTTTGTGAACACACTCATCACACTACCTATGGATCCTAGATCTGTCTCTGCATCCTATAGCTCGGTCTCCATGACCTCTCTATGGTGACTCTTGTCTAGATGAATCCATGTGGGATTTTTCTCCTCTATGCTCATCACTGTGTTGGGAAGGTGCATGAGCCTCTCTCGATGGCTCTCGGTCCTGCTCGCGAGGTCTACCACCTAAAGATCCCATGTGTATAACAACATTAACATCATGTAAGGTCTAATGTATCTAAGGAAATATAGCTACTACTACCTAATATGGGGGTGGTAATTATAGGTCCATGTGTAAGAACCCCTCATCTTGTCTACACCTCCTGTACAAACCAAGAAAATTGTTAGTTTATTACTCTAGATTTTATTTCAGTTTTCTAGGTTTTCTACGTTTTAAAACATCATGCAATTTTGTGTGATCTAGGTTTAATGTTGCGTTAAGTTTCCTTGTTATGTCTTATGTTTCCATGTGTTCCCGAGGTCAAAACGTTGAACCCATGGCTCTGACACTAAGTGTACTGCCCACAATTTTGACATTCTAAAACCACATTAATCCTTAAACAATTATTTGGAAGCTTGCGGTAATTATTTTTTGTTTTATGTTAAATTGGTATCAAACCCTAATATACATTTAATAAAAACCTACTAGAAAAGTTACATTTCATAGGATAGATCCATTATATATTATTAATTAATTATTCTTATTCTTGATCTAATGCCGCTTTAATTATCATCACTAGATAAGTGTCCATTGATTTATTTTAAGTCTAGGTTAATTAGTTTCCCCTTAGGAATTAACCTTCACTCACATTTAACCGACCCTTATCATTAGATACCTTAGTTAACTTCAATTATTTTCTTTAATTTCCATTGAATTAATCACTATAACCTACTAAAATGACTACATTTTTAAGTTAACACAGCCCTAAGTCACCCCATTCATCTTATTACTTACATTTGATTTATTTAAAATTGACAACAATGGTAAGGATGTTCTCACCTAACAATTGTAGGGTTGATTCTTAACCCTTGGATCAGATCAATATGGTCCACAATATTAGATCTACCCAAAAGAAACCTTAAACATCCTTAAGGGAGTATTCTTAAGCATTTCTTAACCCAGCTCATTCGATTGTTTTTCTTTGGTTTGCATGTTGAAGGAGTGGATGCCATGGATCAAGAGAAATCATGAAAGAGTCTTCTTGGAATAAATGTGTAAGAAGAAGGGTATTCCATCCATTTGGCTCCTCCTTTAGAATAGTTTAATATTAGATTAATCATGCATTCTTAGTTATTTATTGCAATGCAAACATCTATCCTAGATCTAGTTTGAGATCTATTGTTGACTAGTTCTCTTTTTTTTGTTTTCATTGATGGAAAAAACCCCACTTTGTAGATTAAGAGTTTCATTTTTTTAAATCCCTATATGCAGGTAAGAGTATGGGTCCAATAAGCATACATGGCCCTAACAAGATGGATCTACATTTAGGTGAAGTCTATATCCATAAGAGTCAATGGTTTGGCCCGAAATACATTTTTTTAATAAAAATTTAAAATCCACGGATAGGTGACTCGACGCTTGTCTCTTGAACGATTGCGGTAACCACTATGCTACCAATGTCGGTTCCACTACCGGTGCCAGTTCCTATGTTAATGGTAAGTTTTTAGAATATTGTTTTAAATGCGGGGTAAGAGATTAATTCCATGAGCAACTTCTTATTCAATTTTAAGAAGCATAACAGTCTCATAAGCATCTAATATAAACAAGGGCACACAAATGATTATCAAGTTTGCATAAATGAAATTGGTGCAATATCCAATGACCGATGTCAATCACGAAATACCAACGATGGTTAAGTTGCCAACATCGGTTAATGTCATATGATTCTATTTTATAAATTTTAACATATCTTCAACATTTTATGATTCACACTTATCTAAATGACTTTTCCACAATTATTCATTAAATTTAAGGTTGATGTGCAAGCCATGAAATCAATTAATTAGATAACTAACCTTGAAGTTAACATTTTAAATACTGTAATATGAAACAGTGACCAATGTCGGTCTAAGCACACGATGCCGGTCAAGACTAACTGTGTCACCACAGTGTAGGCAACGAAATCCAAAAATGAATGTATAGAAGAACATAGATATCAAAGGATAACTTTAACATTAACTTTAACTATATAAAAAATAGAGAGTGTTTAAATTTTTCAACCTAGAATAAGGCTATGAAAACCTCCAAATTCACATTTAGATCAAAACATTAAGATGTGCAAATTTCCTTTCTTTCAACACAAGGTAGTATTTAAATATGATATCCATTTAATTAATTCCTTTACAAACAACAAATTTGAATAGAAAGGAAAGACACATTCTTTAATGAGCTTCCTTCAAATATGACATTACAACTTGGTAAGTAAAACTTCAAAAGAAACTTTTCTTTTAAATATAAATCTACTAGTATTCCACCTTAAGTGGGAATTACAAGAAAATTTATACCATGAAGGGTTGTTTTTGACTTCAAAATGCTCCAAATTCCAAATCTCCAACAAGAGCTCCACCATGCCTTTAATTCAATCACAAAAACCAAAAATGGGGGAGAGGCAACACTCTCCACCCAACCAATAATCCAATGAGTAGGAGAAGCTATCCTTCTTATTTTCCCTTGAACCCCAACCAAAATGTAATAAAAGATGGATCTAACTCATGAAAACTACAAAATGTGTCAACATCACAATATAAAATTTCACAACCACATAACACACACTCAACACAAGAAAATAATCACAAGAATGCAACTTTAAAAATACACAAGGCTTGAAATGCAAAGCCAACAAAGAAAGGATCTATGGGAGATTACTTATGCCTCCCAATCGCATTAGGTGCCCACCCTAAAGCCCTACAAAAACAACTCAAAAACATACAAAACTCATATGCATCCCTCAAGATCTTTATATGCCTCCCATATTCTCTTATGCCTCCCTACAATCTCTTATCTCACCCTCAAAAGAACTAAGTAATAAATGAAAGCATATTCTTATCAAAGGTGGGGCACCCAGCCCAAACTCCCTCCCAAAACATGAACTAAAATTTTATGCATCCCTACATATAAGATCCCCATATCCTTCTTGTACACCATACTTAGGCATTCTACCCATGAACCCAACAAGCATACAAAGCATTCATTTGCACATAAGTATACACATATAAAAGAAAACAATTAAAACAAGGGTGTAGTTCCTACCTTTCCATGGTAGAACTTGATCAAGGAGTCACACACCAAGCTCCTTCAAGCTCAATCCAACTCCAACAAGCTCCAAAAATTCAACAAGCACTCAAAAACTCTCCAACTCAAAAATACAAGAGAAAAAACAAAATGAAGTAACCCCAAACAAACAAATAAACTTGCATATATAGAAAAGGAGAGAGGAGGGTGAGGTGGCTCTATGTAGGATGCCACATCACTTATCCTCAACTCCAGATCATAATTCAAACCTCAACCTCAATGCACAATAAATTGGTGGTTTGCAGGAATGACATACCTCTTACACACACAATCAAAACCCACAACCCATAAGGACATAATTTAAAACCCACATAAGAAAAGTGCAATAAATGTCACTTTTTATCTTACAAATACATAATGGGGTCTATTTTTGATCTCCCAATCCATAGGTAGGGTTGGTATATGAAATTAATAGGTGTGGGAAAAGTCTAGCTTGTCCCACAAGCCTCCAAAAATGGTCCTTAAGCCCAAATCCAAAATTCCAAGGTAAGGTAGAGTGTTCCACACTCAAAGTCACTTACACTCAATCAAAATCATAAAATCTAAAAGACTAACTACTATAATAAAAGGCCCCTTTTTCACATCCCCACATAATTTAATAACATGATTAAATTACTTAATAAAGGCACATTAATAAACAATGATTAAATAAATTACATCACCAAATAAATCATATACTTCATAATAAATAAAAGAAAAATGGAAAAATTGAACACAAAACCCATGGTCACAAGTGGAGGGCACCCCCATAGGGAACCCCTAACAAATAGAACAAAATAACAACATTACACAAGTTGTCATGGTGACCTTTGTTGTATCCATCTAGTATTCCACTGTGGTTGGTCTCTAATCCCGTTTTGATTGTTGTGATATAATTACCTGAAAAATCACACAATACCTCCTTTGGCCTTGTGGCTGCATCAAATACATCTAGGATAAAATATACGCACATCAATCAATAAACATCCTCATATAATTAAATCATCATCTAGACTAACAATGCTATCATTTGTCTAAAATTTCAACATCATCTCAATTCTATCTTTTATCAATATCAGTAAGATCACAAGATTAGTTCAAATGCTAAATCCTAGTCAACATGAAAATAATTTTGAATGTCAGTAATATATATGCTAACAACACATCATCATCATCAATATAAAATGTCTCTCTATGTCTCTAAGCATCCACACAAATCATAATATGAATCACAATTATTCATTAGTAAGAATATCTCTATCATCTAACCTCATGCTAAACCAAAATGATATAATAATATCCATTTCTATGGTGAAAATTAATTAAAATCTAAATATAATAAGTGTCAAAGAGGAGTGGGCACTACAACCCCTATATAACAACACAACTTGACAGGGGCTATACTTTGTATGGTGTGTTAATTGGGACTAGAGCAACATATGGTTACCCATCAAACAGAACATGGAGAGTGACACTTCCTAAAGACCCTTTAAACCTATAATTTCCTTGCATAATAAGACAAGAAATTTATTTAAGATCCAGAGCAATAACCACAATGAAACGCAAGTTATTGTTATAAATTTAGTAGTAATTAGATAGTCGCGGTGAGTGCACAAGTCAAAGCTATTATTTAATAAAAATGGTAAAATAAATATCTGTACTCTCATAATTAAATAAATAGAACTTGATAGGAAAATGTGCTGAGTAAAGCTCTCGCTAACATCCATCCAAAAATTAGTACCATTATTGGTTAAATAACCCCGTTCACATGGAGATAAATCTATAACCATAATATTTCCTCATTTTACCATGTACAAATTGATTGATATGGATTTTTAGTTATATCTATAGTGGTTTCATTTGTCTCTCAAAGGAAAGGAAGCTACTTCTTGTAGTTGTTTTGTTTTTGTATGCAAAAGAAGAAGAAGAAATTTGCGGATTAGGAGGTGCTTCATTCGGGTGTAGTGTCTAGTTGTATTAATTTTGTTTCTTTTGCTTCTAATAACATGTGATATGTGTAATATAACATTTTTAGCACCATTCGCAAGATATTTGATAGCTACCATTCCATTTTTCCTACTCTTTATATTTTATGTTGAGTAGTTGAATTGTGTTGATTAAGACATTGAAAGTGCCCTTTCCTTCTATCCCACTTATGTCTCTGTAAGATTTTTCTGTTTCAATCTCCCTCTATGTGAAAGCCTATGTTTTTTCATTCTCTACAAAAAAATCATAATAGATTCAAATATAGTATAGGTTCCATGTTGTCCTATATTTTTCATGGGAAAAATTCACCCGAAAACAGGACAACTATATCCTAGTGTCAATTTTTTCATGTCATACCTTTCCAAGCACCCCAGATCATCTTATCCCTCAATGTCAAGTCCATTATTGTCCCCCATTTATTCCTCTTTTAATTTCATGATTCCCCTTAGGTTATTTAGGAATGAGAAAATTCATTTATGTATGTTGGAGCAGTGGTTTTCAAAGCAAGTTTACAACAAACTTAGAGAATGCATTCACTAGCCTTTCTAATCCAAGTACATCATCATTGGAATAGTACATGAGGATAATTTTCATCATCATGGTGTATCTAGGAGCCAAGAAAACCAAGGAATTTATTTAGGAAAAATCTCTCGAAGATTCAAACGTTTAGGAGCTAATTCACCGAAAGCTGGTTTTTGGGCCTAAATGAGCTTGCACCAAAAAAGAAGCTAATATTAAAGGAAGGATTATGAGAGATCCAAGATGAATTGAGAGTCAAAAAAATATATCATTGGAAATATATTTCATTAATCCACATAGTGGAAAAACATATAATCTTCAAACACCATGAATTTCTTAGGCCAACTCATTATTCTCATATAAAAAGTGTTGTCTAGAGAAAAGTGAGATTTTGGGGGTTTTCAATTCATAATAGAGTCTTAGAAAACTCACCATTATTCTAAAAAGGTAATTTTCATGAAAAATCATATAAGGAAGTGTTCGAAAACTCATTTTGGAGCTCAAGTTATGACCTTCACGAGTTAGCTCTTAAGGTGTGCTCTTCGATACTTAACCATTGTCATAACTAGACACGTGTCAAGATGAGGTTAAGTAGAAATTTAATGTCCCAATTACACCTTACCAATTGGAAATGAGGGACATAAAATTTTCCCTCCTCCCATTTAGTCTTCTGGTTACTGATATGACCCAGAAACCACCTTTCCAACCCCTTTGACTATGTTGACTAGCCCTTCCACCTAACCATGCATGTGTGACAATTTTCATTTATAGAGCAAGGAGAATTTTCTTACACCTATTTTTACATTTAAAACTGGACATGAGGGACATAAAAATTCATCCCACCCTTATTCTTCCTCTTAGACTCACATGCGACCATCTCCTAGCCTTGAGGTGCTCTAGTTTAGCCCCTTATCAACTTACAAAACACATGATCATTCACCACTTGTCCTCATGAGGGAAAGGTGAATTTTTATGTCCCTATTGTATATTTTACAAGTTAAATAAGGTGCCTAAAATATTTTCACACCTCTCTCCTTCCATTTCCAAAGCTATAAATATCGAAGGAGATAGCCATTTTTCTCATTCTCACCCCTCACATCCTCCACATACCGCCGGATGTTTTCTAGAGATATCTCCACAATTTTGCTTCAAAAATAATATTAATCATTCTCACTGATCTGAGGAAGATAAAAACACAAAAATTCCTTATTTGAAAAGAAAAAAATGAAGTTTTTTTCTCGAAGAGACTTCGAAACCCGCAAGGAAGAATTTCTCATATCTAAAAAACTAGGGCACGGATCAACATGCCATTTTTTGAAATCTTCTATTTTTTTAGAGGCCATGAGAATCCAAGTGAAATGTTTCACATTCATGCCCCATATTTTTGCAGCAAAGAAACCCCGAGTTTCCCATGAATTTTTTTGAAATTTAAAATATCTCAACCTAGCAACCGGTTTGAGCGAAAAATATGGAAGAGCATTGTAGAAAAAACCAATATCAGGAAAGTTTCTTTCTTTTCAAACCAAGGCCCAAAAATCAACTTTTCAAAAATACTAAGCCTTCCTAGATGGGTACTTACTACTTTTGTTAAGTCATTACTAGAAGTAGTTGCGGAAAAGACAATGCACACCAAGGATAATCAAAAGGTCAAATGGATCGAAAGCGGTGTGGAAAATTATAGAAATGGACACTTAATAAAAATAATAAGTTTCCCATATGGTCACTTGCTAAAATTAGTAAGTCATTGAAAAGGGAATTCAAAATGGGAGCAATATCCATAGGGGTGACTTAGAAATCTAATTTCACTAGTGGGACCGAAAAGGAAGAAAATTTCCATTTTCCAAAAATAGAAACTCCCTAAAA
The DNA here is from genome assembly GCA_018340775.1 of Taxus wallichiana var. yunnanensis. NCBI lineage: Eukaryota > Viridiplantae > Streptophyta > Pinopsida > Cupressales > Taxaceae > Taxus > Taxus wallichiana. The sequence goes on from CM031243.1 coordinate 831,814,837, forward strand.
TTAGTATGTCATCGAAAAGGGAATTCAAAGCGGAAGCAGATATACATAGGGGTGACTTAGAAATCTAATTTCACTAGAGGGACTAAAAAGGAAGAAAATTTTCATTTTCTAAAAATAGCAACTCCCTTGTCCCAAGTATAGTAAGTGCTCAAGAGACAATGAATTTCAAGTTCACAGCAGGGGCATTCTTTACTTTCATGAACATTATACTAATCAATGCTCATCACCTACTTCCTTGGTGTGTACCAAAAATTACATCATTCTATGAGAAATCTTTCTCAAAAAGTACGATAGTGTTGAACAAAGATATCATCATGAGCATTTTATGTACGAGAATCTTGAATTCACTTCTTGAAATCTCAAATAGTGTTTTAAACACTCATTCAATAGTTCAAAGTTTCTATGCATCATGTAGAAATGAGCATTTTTATCATCGTTGGCAAGGGACAATGTATTCAAAGGTATTCGAAGGAATGGTAACTTTTCATGAATTATTCAGGAAGATTTTTCTCATGTTCAAAGGTCACAATTCATCGTGACATTGGAGCATTTCACATATTTACATATGGATTTGATCCACATTATAGACAGTGTTCTTCATCCATGCTACGATAATACCCATGTTCATTCTCTCTTTCTCCCTCTTATTTATATCTCCTTTCTAATTATTTGTTGGGATTCATCATTATATTTTGTCCTATTCACTTAAGTGACCTATTTTAAAATTATAAAAGTATTTTCTCAAAATTATAAGATAAATACTTATTTAATGGAAAACGAAAGGTCATAAGTGGAATATGGAAATGAAGAGTCATATGAAGGAGGTGAAAGGTCAATTCACATGGATATAAATTGGGAGGAACTCTCCATTCCAAAGGATTCCAAGATTTTGAAGACTTTCACTTTGCAAAGCAATTGTGAATTGTAGTTATTGAGCATTGTATCAATGTATAAGGAATAAAAGATGCAATTTCTTCCACTTTCTCGTTTTCCCTTGATTTTCACAACTAGTGTAAATTTCGATTCAGAATAAACTTTCTTCTTTCCAAGATGTATGAATGTGTGTAGCTTTGTATGGATGATTTCCTCTCATTGATGATATGATAAGCATGGTTTTTAGAGACATCTCATGGTTCTTCTATTTCCCTCTTTTATACACTTTATAAGCATAGTGACGCAAGATCTTTGTATCTTTGATAGATGAATATGAGAACTTGGTGTCTCAATTTTTCCATCTCACTAGATAGATTCATTGTGTTTCCTCTATATTGAATGTTGAACTAATTCGGTTATAGGGTGTGAGCTCATGCGATCTACTCATGAAAATGATATTCCTTCCCTAATTTCCCTTATTTCCCCTCATCATTGTAATTTCCTCCCTTGTACCCTATAAAATCACTTTGCCATAGGTTTAGTGGAGTGTCCTGTGTGATCCTTGACTGATTTTTCCATCAAAAACATTTCTAGATAGGATTATGATTAGTTTATTTTCAATAATGGGAGCCCCGTGAACGTTGGAGGAGACACCTAATTTTCCATATCAAAAATTATTCTCACCAAAATGCCATTAATGGAGAAATTTTCAATATTTTGGAGCCAAAGAGATTTGGTCTCTTGGAATGTGTTAATTTTTGTTGAATAATTTGCACAAATGTTTTTGTTGAAGCGTCTATTGGGGCTATGAAATGGATTTGCATCCATCAACACATGATGGAAAGAAATAAATATGATCTTAGACACATTTTAGGATGGAGTGCCACCGTTGATGATTTCTCATGGCCTCCATATCTTTCCCCAAATGGCTGCTTCATCTAAATTGTGTTGGCTTGTTTTGTAATGGTATGCTTGGTGGGATTTGGTGGCGGGAAGTTGAGTTATCCAATTTGGTCATTAAAACATGCAAGGGACTTTGAGCTTTGCATATGATGTGCTTACTTTGGTGTCTCTTAGGAGTGTGGAGTGGTCGTTCCTTAACCTCTAGCTGTTTGTTGGTGAGCTATTTGGATTGGGCATGGTAGTTGATGTGGCAAGATCACCCATGAATAATCTGCCTAGATAGTTAATGAATGGTTTCATGGTTATGGAAATTTAGCTTATGTGTGTTCAAGCTAGAATAGAGAACCTCCCTTGTCACCTCACTATGAACATGCATGGTTTTCTCCCTATTTCTAACATAATTTCATAGTTATGGTTTTCCATTCAGAGTAATAGTGAAATTCGGGCTTTGCATTTAAAACGGTTGGTGGGGACTAACTGGTTGGTTGCTTTGATTTCGGTGAATGATCACCGCCATTGATATTTTTACTTGGATCAAGGTTGGTCGTCAATTCTTGACCATGGTTAGGTTTTGTTAGTTCTCACCTCGAGTTGGCATAGTAAAAGAGAAATTGAACCCGATGATCATTTCATTTGGATTTTTGTGAAGCGGACTTAAACCCCTAGAAATTTTTTTCCTTGACGCCATGGTTGAAATTTTCAAGCTTGGCTCTGTTTGTCTTTGGGTCTTCGAAATCTTCATGTGATATTTCAATATCTCATTACTGTATATACGAGCTCGTATTTTCTCGATAGAAAAAGGTTTTCTTGTCTCTTGCGGGTCCTTTGAGATTTCTTTGTGTGCACGTTTCCCCTTCATGAAGCTCGATCCTTCTATATATTTGTTGGTTGCTTGTCTTTCTTTGACTTTGAGCTCGGCATTTTTGGAGATTTGTATGGTTTCGTGTGTAGACACCAAATTTGTGTCTTACGACCCCTTGTGACCCGCATCGCATTTCGCAACCTAACCTCACCACCTAAACCTTACACAATTATTTATTAATTACCTTATAATTAATAAATCCACATCACCATACCTGCCACCTCATGTCGCCACCTCATCATGACCTAGTCTTAACCCTAAACTAACCTAATTAAGACCTATAACTTGGTCCAATTCCACACCTATGACTAATTACTCCTCATCCGCACCTAAAACCAACTTCATAATGACTTGACCAAGCCCGCTACCAATCCCTCGGAAGAAAAGGAGGGAAAGCTGGCTATTTTACCAAAAATAGCCCGCTTTGACCGACCGATACCGTTCCTACTCGACCGCCGTCGGTTGCATAACCACCATCGGTTCCCCGTAAATGACCACTTCCAACCAAAAACAAGGATCGGATTTTCATTTGATCGGGAGAAAGAGAAAATCAGAGAGAGAATCCAGATTTTGCTGGGCCGAAGCAGAGACAAGTGAAGAAACAGGAAGAGTTTGCAGAGAAGGACATCAAGCCCAAGATTGCAACTGCACAACCAGAGCCCTGTGACACTCAGCTGATCATCGTGAGGGAAGACATCTCATCTTCTGATCGTCAGGACGTCCTATCTGAGTTCTACCTTCATCACCACAGTTCTTGGACCTGCATTCTCGTCAATAAACAGTAAGTAGAACCTTGTATGTCTCTTTGTTAACATTTCTTAGACTTATCATAAGTTTATTCCTAGATCTACTACCAGCGACATACTGCACTTAACCTTCATCCATACACCCTGATATTGCCTAGAAGGCCATTTTACCACACTCTGAGTCTTCCCTATCCTCCCATCATTCCCCTCAGCCATCCCCCAATCTTAATAACCCCACAATCACCTTGCAACCAACCTCTATCCAGAAGCACTTAGATTGCTGACCCTACCGGTATCGTTTATCCTCTACCGGCAGCGGTTCGCTAACCGCGGTCGGTTATCTAGTGACCACCGTCGGTCACTGTGACTTATACCCCAAAACCTTTTGCTTGCCTATTTGCCACCTAACAACCCCAAATCCAGCCCGGTTTATCCCTATAACTCAACCTGAACATATCAACGACCAGTAACCAAACAAACAACGTGACGCTTTATTATTGATAGTTTAGTTTCTATTGCTTTGTAACGAGATACCTAAATCGTGATTTTGCAATAGCTTTCTATATTATCATTTGTGTTAAATCATATTAAAAGGGGAACTGACCACCTTTGAAAGGAAGTTTTTATATTTCCTGGGCCTAAGGTAGATCCCTCATTTGTTGTCTAATTAAAATCTGGTGGTCTTGTATTCTTACTTGCAGGTAGTCCTTCCAAGACAAAAGGAGTTCTTCGCGATCGATCGATATTTCTCTACGGTGCGCGCACACCATCTCAACATTCAACAGGTATTCCTCCTATCCCTAACCCTTATCTGTTTCTCAAAGGAATGATAGGATAGAAGCAAGTCTATTCTGTAGAGCCGAAACATTCCGTGCGAAACATTTTGGCACACCCGGTGGGACCCATTTCGGGTTTCTGTTTCTCTTGCTTATTTTCATTTTAGGAAGCATACTTGCTGTTGCTGTTTTTGTTATATATTTAGTAAAGAATTTGTCTTGCTTTCCTAGTTTCGCATTAGTGAAAGTCATCTCATTTGCTTCATCGAATATCATTTTCGATTTGGGTTTAAAACACGTGCATTACATTCTTGCTTGCTGTTTTCAATTCTAGTGAACATAGACTAAGTAACAGGTCGTACACGTGGGGGTGATTTCCATGGTATTGACAGGAAATTAATCTTACTTTCACTGCACAACACATACCGAATCACTTCACAATTAACACAACAGCTCAAAACATCCCCCCTTTTCTGCGGTATTCCTCCGCCCGATTGAGGTAACCTTATAAGCCAAAACAAACTTGACATTTCCCCTAAGTCTTTTGTTTAGGATTGACATCATTCTGCGTCTAAAGGCATAAGCCCACAATAATTAAAATTAACCCTAGGGTTAGTCTCTGGATTTCCGTGTGCATCTTGTTTGTTTTCAGTTCTGTTTTCTCTGTTATACACTGTCTTCTGTGATTACCTTAAAACAATTTGATAAATATACTTGAGCAATCAATCAGCAGCTTCTTATATTTTCTTATACTAGTCTTATTACACCGACATCGGTTAACTAACCGACATCGGCTATAGTGTAACCAACATTGGTTATCGGATCGATATCGATTCTTTTTTCCAGCTTCTGACAAACCAACAACCTACCAATTTCACCGATCCCAGTCTGCATTTCTTCTGATGATTGAAACCCTACTGTGAACTCCTGTCCATGGTTGTTATCACTCGAAAGCAAGCCGCCACCATGGTTTCACATGCTTGCTCTGTTCCTTTGCCTGAATCACCCCCTTCACATTCTGTGGGGAATCCTACGGACACCAGCGAGGTTCCTAAAATTCCTGTGGGAGATAAAGAATTTTCCAAATTTCTGGATGCTAATCCTAGCACTGTACAATACTATTTGTCTCATGCCCTTGACCGTACACCCGACGGTCAACTCCTTGTTGGCATGCCTATCAGTATAGCTGCTCATTTAGCCCCTTCTCCACCTGATAACTCTGCTTTGCCTTCCGCATCCTTAGTCCTCGTCTACCCATACGGCACAGATTGGATTTCCTTTGGTTAATCTTGGGCCCAACATGTCATTACCGCCGACTGCTCCTACCTCGTCTCTCTTGCAGACTGTTCCGTTCATGACTTGCTCTCTGCCACCTATCCACACGAGCTTTCCTTCTCAAGCTCCGCCCACCTTTTCATTTCCACACACATATCCGGTAACCTCAACAGCTTATATAGGACATCCCTATTTGGTTGCCTCAACACAGTCGTCCTCCATACCTTATCAACATTTAACCCCACCATTGTCTAGCGGTGGCCCTTGGCCCAATTTTCCTCCGTTTACCACAACCACACCATCATCTCATCCAACTACTGATTTAATTAAACAAATGATGGACAAAATGCAAAACACAGGCTTCCGTTTGAGAAGTCGTAGCGCCTTGACATACGAGCAAGTTTGTCGGGAGCCTATCCACCCTTCAGTCCCCCTTCATTCATATCCTCCTCAATGGGAATTACCAAAATTTACCCGTTTTAACATTAAGGAGGACCCTCAACAACACTTGCGATCATTTAGACATGCTCTATCTCGATTGCTCATGACGACACTTTACTACTCCGCACCTTTCCCATGTCCTTATCGGGACCCACTTGCTTGAGTGGTACGGTGCTTTAACCTAGCACTCAATCTTCTCTTTTAACCAACTAGCCCAATCTTTCTTGGATCATTTCTCCATTAACATTGCCAAGAAAGTATCTATCACCGACCTCTATGCCATCCGACAATTTGAAGACGAATCTATCACAGATTTCATTGGACGATGGCGGGGCCTTATCAACCAACTTACGTATGCCTTACCTCAGACCGAACTTATCGAACTGTTTACGCGGGCCTGCGCTAAGCACATCTCTCCTACCCTCCAAATTCAAACTTTCCGTACATTTGACGAGGCCTTTACTATGGCTCGAAAACTAGAGATTCGAGCCTTAGAGGAAGAGAAATTGCGGTTGCGTAACAAAAACCCCACTTTCCGAACCCAAGATTCCACCAACAAACCTAACACCACCAATCCTCACCCATCGACTGCTTCGAAATCAAAAGGGGCCGTGCACGCGGTGATGGTCAAATCCCAACCACCGTCTAATACCCCGCCAAAAACCACCTATAAGTATAAAGCAGAACCCATCAACTACACTCCCTTGGGAGAAACATATGGTGTGATATTGGAAAAATTGCTCAAAGCAGGAGCCATTACCTTACCTCCTGTTAAACCTCATTCCGGGTTTGATTCCACTCGCGCCATACCTTCCTGGTACAAAGAAAATGACTTCTGTAACTTCCACCGCGTGAAGGGACACAGTCATGAGAACTGCAAGATGTTGAAAAACATAGTGCAGGAAATGGTTGATGCGGGGATATAGCCCTTGATAATCCTAACGCCCTTGCTAACCGAAATTTGAAAATATTCAACAAACCATTCCCGAATCATTCTTCTAACAGTAATCTAAACCAAGATATCTTAGCCGAAGAGAGTGTTCATGAGATCCATGCAGTCTTCGATTCCCAGCCAAAGACCTCTATCGAACAAATTCTGAATCAAACCTCTTCACTAACGCAGGAAACCGAACCCCCTTCCTCACCATCAAGACAAACTGAAATCCTTGCTGTTCCTTTACCCATCAAGGAATTAACTGCCCAGAGTTCCCTTCTCACAAATGAGCCTTCTTACACCACGTCCTTGCAAGACTGTGAGCGGATGTTATCTAATTTATCTATTTCCCAAACGTCTCCTTCTACCATTCTTGCTGTACAAGAGGAAGGCTCGCCACTTCTTTTGTCATCCTTAGACGAGAAACCTCTTGAACCGACATCACCACATTCTTTAAACATGACAGATCCTCTCAAACACACCCTCCTACCTATTAGTCCTTCATCACCTAAATCTTTTCAGCAACCGGTTGACCTCTTAACGCCCATTGATACAGTGCCTCATATACCCCTTGTATCACACCCACAGTGGACCGGAATCACAACCCACCTTTCTTCCATACAAAATTTCCTATTCACACGTGAGGACTGTCATTCCACAGAAGATAGACAGGTCCTATGGGAACGTTTGAGTACGCCATATTCTACTCAAATGCAAATGACCGATCCTGATGCCTCCACCATATACCCGAAGTGTTTACAGAAGCTTAAAATGCCCATGTCCTCATCTTCACCCCCCTCATCTCTACCAAATACCTCATCCACTTCTATTAACTTAGCCAAATCTTCCCCTACGCTTGGGACCTCACCCATACCTAGTCTAACACACCCACCTAAGCGGCTTGATTTATCTAAAAATAAAGCCATCCATCCCATTAGGAGACAGACTCAATCTCCTCAACCTATGCCTCTATCACAACTAAAACCATCATCGTCACACCTACCTTCCATATTGGGACCCCATCCCTCTACCTTACATCAATATATCATACCTCCTGCGTTTTCTTTAAAGCGACCTACGCCTTCTGCACCCATACAAAAATCCAAGGGTATAGCAACACCGTCACCCCGCGTATCCTATCCACCTATCAACCATAGACAAATTCCACCATCAAAAGATTTGTTTTCTGTCACTCCTATTTCTCCGTGGTTGTTTTCTGATACCACATCATCTGTGGCCTCATCATCCAACCAGCTAAACATAGCCTCTACGTCAAAGAAACCATGGTTAGTTAAAACCCATTACCAAAACTCCTTGGCTAAACCACCCCCCATACAAACCAACCACACCACGTCATCACCAGAATCGACCCAGTCAATAGCCTCATTTTCCTCTGACTTTGACCCACTCAAAGGGTCTTACGCCAAAATCCTTGCTATGTTGGTGGAGAATGCGACCATTTCCCTACCCCCACTTAGACCTTATGATCCATCTAAACCTCGACCTATAGGTTATGATGAGTCTAAAATCTGCACTTACCACCGCACACCAGGACATGACGTAGAGGGATGCAAAGCGTTGAAAACCATACTTCGTCTGTCACCTCTCTCAGATAGAAAAGTTAAGAAAGACAACTTATGAAGAGAGAGACCTTTAGCTTTAATTCCCTCTCCTATACCACCTATCCCCGCCTCACCAAGATCTATCATCATTACAGCCCCACCTCTCAAAAACCATGACCTATCCCTACCATCTTCCTCCTCTCGTATTCACGAGATCAATATGATTAGTGTTGCTACTCGAGGGCAGAAAAACAATGGGAAAGCGAAAGAAAACACGCCTGCGGCATCTCTTTCTCCGTCCACCATCCCGATTGCACCACCACCTAAAGTGGTTATTCGCGGACCCGCCTATCCCGTCTCTAATGGCATTGCCCATCGAACTATGATCAAACAGCTTCACCAATCACCTGTAAAAATGACATTGTATGATCTCATTCAGACTTCTGAATCTCATCGACAAGCTCTCGTTGAAATCCTTCAAGGGATAGAGGTTTTACCTAATGAAACCTTGCCTGTTACCTCTATTCTAACACCCAATCATGTTGCTTCACTCACCAAACAATCTATCTCTTGACCACTTCTGCCTCTCATATAGCAAGCGCCTTATCGGTTTCTCGAAGATGAAATTATCGACTTTGGTGCCGAAGATCCTGACCCTGCTCTTTTCATCTCAGCGTACATTTGGGATATTCGGTACATCGTGTTATGATTGACTGGGGCATTAGCCTAAACATCATCTCTTCAAAAGCCTTCCAACAAATGAATATCCCTTCTAGTTGCATGTGTGCCAACCCCATCATGTTGCGATCATTCAATGATGCTATTACTTCTACTTTAGGCACCGTGATCCTTAACATTCGTGTAGGACCACATACTTTACCCGAACTCTTCTATGTCCTTGAGGGAGAGTTCCAATACAACATGTTGTTAGGCCGCCCTTGGATCCGGGCTATGGGATGCGTTCCCTCCACCTTACATAGATGCATAAAATTTGAGTACGAGGGGAAGTCCTACACCATAAAAGCTGATCCTCCCCCCTTCAAAACTTGCAATATGTTATATCGCCCTAATGATGTGCTTGTACCAGTCAAGACACCCATTCATCCAACCCAGCCATCCACTTCCGATGCACCTACACCTTCAACTAATGAAACTGCCGTTACAAATATTACTTCCTTTCCCTGCAGATAACATCCCAACCTCTGACCCCTTAGTAGATGTTTTTCAACGCCTTACGCTGGGGGAGTACCGCCTATATAACTTTAGTTCTTTCCATACCCCGCAGGAGTACAGACAGTTACATGCACATCCCACCTACGACCGTCGCGTGGGGGAGGTAATCTCTTACGGACCACCCCATTGCCGCACCAACCTAACGTATGGGGGTGTTGATGCATCCTCCATTACCCCTGAACCTCCTCTTGGTGTGGTTCCCTTCCAATCCGATTTTCAATACTTGACAAATCGTCGTTTCGCCCTCACCTTCTTGACTCACTGTGCTTGGAAAGGCTTTGGTTTTGGTCTTTACGAACAAGACCAACATACACTCATTCCCGTGACTACACGCAAACATAATGATCACAGTGGTCTCGATTTTCCTAAAACACCTACACAGGAGACACCTCATGTCAGCTGTATCCTAGAAGAAGACGACATCACCCCTACCAAACCATCATCACCCACTTTGCCATCATCACCCACAGAGTCGATAGACCCTGAATCTATCCCTCCTAACTTTTTTTTTTCATAAATGCTATCTTCATAGGTCCTCTCACTTATCAACGTGATAATGAGGATCCATCTTCTCTTCCCCTTCTGTATCCAGACATGATCGAAGAGGATTCACCTTCGATTAATGTTGTTGAGTGCCAGGATGATGACTCCATCCTCACTTACCTTGGGGCGGACGACTCCTATATTCAATGCGCCTTACCATCTGAAACTCAAACCATGTTGAATGATTCGAATATAGAAATCAACATCCACACGAGGGAGGATCCTCACATTGTGAAGATCGACAATCCCTTAACACATCGAACAAGCCACCTTTACTACCTTTCTCCGTACCCGAACCAAGCTTTCACTTGGTCCTACACCGACATGCCAGAATTGATCCTACCATTGCGTCGTCCATAACATCACCCTAAACCCCGATTCCAAACCAGTCAAACAAAAGCGAGAAAAATGCATCCACGCATTGCCCTCTTGGTCAAAGAAGAGCTTCATGACTTCTTTCTGTTTCCTTCATCTTGCCTATTGATTATCCTCAATGGATTTCTAACATCATACCGTCTACTAAAGCGACGGGGGACTTTGGATATGCATGGATTTCCGAGACCTTAACCTCGTTTGCCCCAAAGATAACTTCCCCCTCCCAAGTATTGATCAACTTGTTGATCTCACTGTGGGCCATGAAATGCTCTCTCTCATGGATGGTTTTTCGGGATACAATCAAATTTTGGTAGCCCCGGCCGATCAACATAAAACTACCTTCATAACTCCTTGGGGAACCTTCATTATCGTGTCATGCCATTTGGCCTTAAGAATGCTGGTGCGACCTATCAGTGGGCTATGACTTACATTTTTCATGACATTATGCACACTATCCTTGAGGATTATGTCGATGATCTTCTTGGCAAATCTAAACATCGTAGTGAACATCTCGATGTTTTAACCATTATTTTTGATCACCTGTTGCAATATTCAGTCCGGCTTCAACCAAAGAAATGTGTCTTTGGTGTTCTTTCGGGAAAACTTCTTGGCTTTATCGTCTCTTTGCGTGGCATTGAGGTCGATCCATCTAAAGTCAAAGCTATCCTAGAAATGCCCCCACCCAAAAACCTCAAACAATTGCATAGTTTACAGGGTAAACTTCAATCCATCCGGCGTTTCATCTCTCAACTCTCGGATCGATGTCAACCTTTCCATCACCTTCTTAAAAGGACATTTCCTTTCAATGGAGTGAAGAGTGTCACCAAGCCTTTGAAGCTCTCAAATCCTATCTCTTGCAGCCACCAGTGCTTATTCCACCTCAGGATGATCGCCCTTTCTACGCCACTGACCATGCTATAGGAGCTATGCTCGCACATCGGGACTCGGCACGTCGAGAACAAGCCATTTATTATATAAGTCGTACTCTCGTGGATTACGAGACTAGGTATACACATGTAGAAAAATTGTGCCTAGCCCTATCATTCGTAGCCACCAAACTCCGACATTACCTCCTGAATCACAAAACTTTTGTCATCACCAACACGGACCCCATTCATTATATGTATGCCAAACCACATCTAAACCAACGCATCACCCGATGGCTTATGCTCCTCGCTGACCTCGACCTTGAGTTTGTACAATAGAATTCAATCAAAGGACAAACTATTACGGACCAACTTGCGGAGGCCCCTTTACCTGGGGAACAATTCACCAATTTTAATTTCCCCGACGAACTCATCGCCACTCTTTCACTCAGGGAAGAGTCGTATCAAATGACCCTCTTCTTTGACTTCTAGTGTGGCGGAGGAGCCGGCGTTGTTCTCATCCCTCTTGACGCTGAACCTATGCCTCTTTCATTCCGGCTTGATTTCCCCTGCACTAATAATACAACGGAATACGAGGCCCTTGTTTTGGGTCTCCAGGTTGCGTTACACTTAGGTGTCAAATCTATTAATATTTTTGGCGACTCTCAATTGGTAGTCAATCAAGTAATGGGCATATACTAATGTAAAAATGAGGAACTTCAAAAGTACAAACATTACGTGGATTCACTTTTGACCTCATTTACTCGTTATTCTATCCAGACCATTCCCCGCTCCACTAACAAATTTGCGGATACTATGGCTTGCTTAGCCTCACAAATTCCTGCCTCACCAACTGACTCTGACATATTCATCTTGGTCCAACAACGTTTTGCCCCATCCTACTCAGCCCCGATAGTTTGTATGATAAATACTGTGTCTACTAATTCGTAGGATACCTAGTACCACCAATTTCACGACTACCTTACAACCTCTGTTCTCCCACCTGACCTTTCTAGTAACGGCAAACGTGCTTTTCTTAAAAGTGTTTCTTGTTATGTTGTCATGGGGGGACTCCTCTATAAACGTGGCTTTGATGGCATCCTCCTTGCTGTCTAACCGGCGCGAGGTCACCTATACCATCCAACAAGTCCATGACGGCATTTGTGGTGGACATTTTAGTGGCCTTGCCATGGCCAAATGAATCCTTCGCCTAGGTTATTATTGGCCTACTCTTAATAACGATTGCTACGAATATGTTAAGCATTGTGTTATGTGTCAACAACATGCCAACCTTCAACATACTCCTAGCCACCCGCTACAGGTCGCCCGAGATCTTTGGCCTTTCTCACAATGGGGTTTAGACCTTATTGGTGAGATTCATCCGTCCTCTTCGCAACGTCACCGATGGATTATCACAGCAACCGAATATTACACAAAATGGGTGGAGGCCATTCCACTCATTTCAATCAAAAAAGAAAAAATTGTCGAATTCGTTAACCATCACATTATCTTTCATTTTGGTATTCCTCATCGCCTAATAACAGATAATGGTAAATCTTTTAAAAATAAGTTGTTACAAGACCTTTGTGACAACTTTTGTATCAAACTTAGTTTCTCATCGCCTTACTATCCGTAGGCCAATGGTCGAAGTGAATGTTCTAATAAAACCATAACCAAAATCCTCATGAAAGTTGTCAATGAGTCCGGCGAAACCGGCATGATCACATTCCCTTTTCCCTTTGGGCTTATCGTACTAGCATTCATACCTCTACTAATGCCACACCATTTTCTTTGGTATATGGTACCGAGGCTGTCTTGCCTCTCGAAGTACAAATACCCTCCCTCAGAATATCTCTTCAGGATATTCTCACCAACGATGATTTCCGCCAAGAGCGGTTAGCCCAATTAGAGCTTCTTGACGAGCGTCGTCTTATGGCTCTGGATCACCTTCAAATATACCAAAAATTCATCAAGCGTGCTTATGATAAACGGCTTCATGAGCATACTTTTAAGGTTGGCGATCTTGTCCTCAAAGAGAATCAACATGTAACCAAACTAGAAAAGAGTAAACGTGGAAAATTTGCTCCTAATTGGATTGGGCCTTACATTATCACTCACACTTATGGATCAGGCACTTATCGTTTAGCTTCACTTAATGGTAAACCTGAGCCTGAGCCCCTTAATGCCTTGCATCTTCGACCATTCTACTGTTGAAATTAGCGTTATATCACTACTTATCTACCTTACGCTCGTCCCTTGAGCTCATTTACCACCGCATACACTTTGTTTCTTACATCTCAAAATCCAATCAAGCTCACATGGTTTGATTATCACCTCCCCTTAAAAGATGCCTTCCCCTTTTTAGTCTAGTCCATGACTTCAAAGTATCAAAATGACACATTCTTAATTACACACTTATGGGATTTTCTTGAGTCAAACTTCTTACAAAAAACTAGATGCTTCATGCCCAACGGACATCTAGACCTCTAACTTATACAATAGACTGCTCCCTTGAAGGACAACTATATGCCAAACTATTGCTCTTATTATAGATAGACTGCTCCCCCGAAGGACAGCTATACATAAGCACCGCATCTGCTACTATAAATAGACTGCTCCCTTGAAGGACAGCTATACACAGTCAGCCTTTATCAGAAGCTTCTCGCATTGATCAGCTTCGTGAAGACCTCAAGAACAACAAAATACATATCCCATGTAGACTTCCCGCATCGATCAGTCTATATCCAGAAAAATAAAAATACAAGCAGTACTTCAAAACACTTCTGAGTCATGGACTTGTCTATTTTGGTTTGGTTTTCTTTTGTCAGATTAATCATCTTATAATAAACTCACCTACACCCTCGCCCACATCAACCACCTCACCTCACCATTTGTCAAAACAACAAAACTCAAGGGACGTGACGTATATCCGATATATTGTGATTATACCACTCTTTTCACCTATCGACTTCTCACCTATGCAAGGTACCTAGGGATTCAAGCTCATCCTACATTAATATGTGGGTTTGTTTAGCTCCTCTCAATTACGGGACACTCTTGCCTCTTTTGCTCGACTCTAGGATTGTGTGTTGACCTTAATCAGGACACGATTCCCTACTACTTGGGTATGCTAACTTTCTCTTCACCCATACCTACACCAACAACATTACCCTACCAACACCAACAACATTACCCTACCAACATCAAATTTTTACTAACCAACAAAATTGCCTAACCACAACCAAATTTCCCGAATTCACCCCTCCTGCTCCTCCTGGTTGTGCCATGGCTCCAAATGTCCTCTTCTGGGTCCTCCACCAATCAACTGCTGCCTCCTCCTCACTCGGGCCTACTACCAACTAACTCCTCCAGTCAAATAGCCACCTCACGCAACCAATGCTCCAATCTTAACTTTCCACGTCAGACAACTCAAATTGGTTTCCAAATTGCAAAAGTGACAATGACAGGACGTATTTTTCTTTTTATAGGTTTTTGACCTATAACCGATATTGGTTATATTGTGCCCTAAGGAACCGGTATCGGTCCCCTAACCGATATCGGTCATAGATAATCGACATCGGTTTTATCTCACCTCTACCCCAATTTTGGCCCTTATTTACTAATAGCCCTTTCTACCAACATCGCCTATATCCACCTTCATTGACAACCCCTTGTTAACTTCATTGGCCCGACCCAAGGCTGCAACCAACCTATTCGGCCCGACCCAAGGCCGCAACCAACCTATTTGGCCCGACCCAAGGCCACAACCAACCTATTCAGCCCAACCCAAGGCCGCAACCAACCTATTTGGCCCGACCCAACCAACCAACCTACCTATTTGGCCCGACCTAAGGCCGCAAGCCAACAACTTGGCCCGACCCACGGTCACAACCAACCTATTTGGCCCGACCCAAGGCCGCAACCCACCTATTTGGCCCGACCTAAGGCCGCAACCCACCTATTTGGCCCGACCCAAGGCCGCAACCAACCATTTGGCCCGACCCAAGGCCGCAACCAAACCATCCGGCCTGACCCAAGGCCTCACCCCAACCATTTGGCCCGACCCAAGGCCGCAACCCAACAACTTGGCCCGACCCAAGGCCTCACCCCAACCATTTGGCCCGATCCACGGCCCTCACTCATCAATTAGACCGACCCAAGGCACCACTTAACTACTTCGCCCAACATCAACAACATACACTTTTATCCACCCAGTAGCCTTTTGTTCAATCCAGCGCACCTGTTCATGTTTTAGCATGATTAGGGTCCTTGACTTGATATGTGGACCAACTTTGCCTAAGACCTTGACCGTGACGTTTATCTCAACCAAACCAACCATTTGGTAATGCTTGCGAACATGCCTAAACGTTCCTATACCTTACCTTACGTTATATACCCTGGAGCTACTTCCTATGCCTTGGATACCAGGATTATATCACCCTTGTTTGGATAAACTATCGACCTTTGCCTATGCATTGCTGGTTTGCTAGTCAAATCATGTACCCTGGTCGCACTACTGCATTTCAACGTGCGTCTGCTTCTTTGGACCTACCCCACCATCTCACCCTCATCTCAACACCATTTACCCTTTATCAACCCTATCCCTGATTTCACGCTACCTCAATCTGTGATAGATTTGAGGGGGATTACCTATACCCTTAACAGGAGTAACCACTTCTTATTATTGTCCGTGCAGCTTTACAAAACAAACTACACGACAATAAGGGGCTAATGTAGACACCAAATTTGTGTCTTACGACCCCTTGTGACCCGCATCGCATTTCGCAACCTAACCTCACCACCTAAACCTTACACAATTATTTATTAATTACCTTATAATTAATAAATCCACATCACCATACCTGCCACCTCATGTCGCCACCTCATCATGACCTAGTCTTAACCCTAAACTAACCTAATTAAGACCTATAACTTGGTCCAATTCCACACCTATGACTAATTACTCCTCATCCGCACCTAAAACCAACTTCATAATGACTTGACCAAGCCCGCTACCAATCCCTCGGAAGAAAAGGAGGGAAAGCTGGCTATTTTACCAAAAATAGCCCGCTTTGACCGGACCGATACGGTTCTACTTGATCGCGTCGGTTGCCATACTGCATAACCGCCATCGGTTCCCCGTAAATGACCACTTCCAACCAAAAACAAGGATCGGATTTTCATTTGATCGGGAGAGAAAGAGAAAATCAGAGAGAGAATCCAGTTTTCTTTGGGCGAAGCGAGACAAGTGAAGAAACAGGAAGAGTTTGCACGGAAGGACATCAAGCCCAAGATTGCAACTGCACAACCAGAGCCCTGTGACACTCAGCTGATCATCGTGAGGGAAGACATCTCATCTTCTGATTGTCAGGACATCCTATCTGAGTTCTACCTTCATCACCACAGTTCTTGGACCTGCATTCTCGTCAATAAACAGTAAGTAGAACCTTGTATGTCTCTTTGTTAACATTTCTTAGACTTTTTGAATCACAGCCATCATAAGTTTATTCCTAGATCTACTACCAGTGACATACTGCACTTAACCTTCATCCATACACCCTGATATTGCCCAGAAGGCCATTTTACCACACTCTGAGTCTTCCCTATCCTCCCATCATTCCCCTCAGCCATCCCCCAATCTTAATAACCCCACAATCACCTTGCAACCAACCTCTATCCAGAAGCACTTAGATTGCTGACCCTACCGGTATCGTTTATCCCCTACCGGCAGCGGTTCGCTAACCGCGGTCGGTTATCTAGTGACCGCCGTCGGTCACTGTGACTTATACCCCAAAACCTTTTGCTTGCCTATTTGCCACCTAACAACCCCAAATCCAGCCCGGTTTATCCCTATAACTCAACCTGAACATATCAACGACCAGTAACCGAACAAACAACGTGATGCTTTATTATTGATAGTTTAGTTTCTATTGCTTTGTAACGAGATACCTAAATCGTGATTTTGCAATAGCTTTCTATATTATCATTTGTGTTAAATCGTATTAAAAGGGGAACTGACCACCTTCGAAAGGAAGTTTTTATATTTCCTGGGCCTAAGGCAGATCCCTCATTTGTTGTCTAATTAAAATCTGGTGGTCTTGTATTCTTACTTGCAGGTAGTCCTTCCAAGACAAAAAGGAGTTCTTCGCAGTCGATCTGATCTTTCTCTACGGTACGCGCACACCATCTCAACATTCAACAGGTATTCCTCCTAGCCCTAACCCTTATCTGTTTCTCAAAGGAATGATAGGATAGAAGCAAGTCTATTCTGCAGAGCCGAAACATTCCATGCGAAACACTGTGTCTTCGCATATCTTTTATATTCAGCCTTTTGTTCTATTAAAACTCTTCGAGTGAATTTGGATAATGCTCATCATTTTTAGAGTAACCCTCGAGATCGGTTCCCGACTATCAATGTGTTTTTTGGGATTTTGGAACTCAGTGAGGATTCTAGACACTAGTTATGTTCCTTTTGAGTTTTGTTAATTCAACTTTTTCTCAGACTGGTATTATGAATATTTCTTGCCTTTATATTTTGTGTTTATTCTTTGTTCTTTTTGAGATCTACCATTATTGGGGCTTCGAAGCTCGATTTATTGTGGGTTTTTTCTCTACTCTTGTGATCTCTTCATACCCATTTGGTTTTGTGTCACTTCTTTTGGCTGTGAGAACTTTTGTCTTCGAGTTGATTGTGCAAATGGTGTTGAAGTCTGGTAAGTTCCTGACCTCTGAGCATGGTAATCATTTTGTTCTTATTACCTTGACTTCGAAGCACTAATAATTCACCATTTCTTTTGCATACTTCATGTCTTCTTGGCTCCTTTATGGATCTTGAGTTGAAACTCATGTTGGGTTGCTTCTTTTGCTAAACTTGATGACATTTGAGGATTGCTCAGATTTAATTTGAACAGTAAGTACTTGTTCCCTTTTCCTTTGATACCCATTAATGGGCCTGCGATGAAAACTAGGATCTATATTTCTTGTAATCCTGAATCATTTTGCACTCTATTCCATTTTTCCTTAATTTTGATGAGGGTATTTGAACTTCATGTTTGCCTCGATTCTGGACTTTTCCTTAAGGGTTTACTGAATATCTATGGCTCGGCCTTGGTCATTTCAAGTTTGAACCTTGCTCTAAGCTTTCTTTCCTTTATTTAAACTCTAATGATTCGAATTAATGTTTTAATCAATTGTCAAGATCTATACACACTCTTATAACGTAACTCGAATTTGATCTTAATGGGAATAACAAGCTCTGAAGTACATTAATGTTTCTTTGATTTGTATCTGTGTGAGTTTTCTGATTCAAAGTTTCCCCACCTGAGTTCGTGTCCTGAGTAATGTGTCAAGCTCTTTTACTTGCTACTTGGATCTACTCCTTATAAAATTATCCCTGGAATGTAGGCTATCGATCTTTACATTTTGCGGAAAGGGCTCTTGATATGGGTATTTATATTTTTAGTTTATTTCTTTATTTTGTCTTTAGTATTCGAAAATAGAAAGGCCTTTTGAAGGACTTGAGATTTAATTATTGTTACTTAAACGTTGAGTTGCCCACTTCTGACCAGACTTTTTACATTTATCATTTCATCCTCGTGTAGATTCCTTTACCTCAATGTTTAGCACCTTGGGTTTTGCACTCTGTTTGAGATTTTGATTTCTTCCATGATCAAGAAGATCTCTTTAATTCTTTGTGTATTTCCTTGGTTTTGTTTAACCATGAATCTTGTATTGAAGTTAGTTCTGAAGTATAATTTAGCATGTTGTGTACTTTGATCTGCTTCTGGTTCTGTTGATACATGAATCTTGTATGTGCTTTCTGGAAATTACAAGCAATTCATTTGTTCTGAAACTATATATAACTTTTATCTTTGTAGTTGTAAATCTTGCATTCAATTTTGATCTCTGAAGCTTGTTTCTCTCAGATGGAGGCTTTATTTATTTTATAGTAACATTTCTAGCATTCTGAAAAATTTAAAATGTTGATTTTTCATGGCGAAGCCCTGGCAAAATTTTTCCAGAATTCTATCTTCCATCCATTTCCAGCATGGACATGTTCCTTTCCTGCAAGTATCCCCTCTATTCTAAAAATTTGAGCTCATGAAGACTTGTAGCTTAATCTGGTCTTTGCTTGTATGGATACTATATGAGGATCATTCATGCACTTTGTGTCTTCTTTAGCTTACTTTAAACTGTTCCCGTATCTAATTTTAATGTCATCATGAGATAGATTTTTTTGTTGACTGTAATGGCTTCTAATTATGTCATAGATGAGTACTACCTTGCTAGAATGAATGTACTTAATTGATATTGTAGTAATTTTGTGCTCTCATATCTCGCTTTATTTTGAAAATCGTAACTTAGAAAAGCTGAAATTTGTGAGATTATCTTGGAATTTCAATTCACTTCAATTGTTCAAGTTATAAGGAATTCTTTTCTACATTATATATTGTATTTCCTTTCATTGCAAATTTGATATGTATGCTTTGAAAAATTGAAATGTTGATTTTACATGATGAAGCCTTGTCAAATTTTTTCCAGAATCTTCTCTCTCATCCTATTTCAACTATAATGCTTTTTATTTTAGTTTTAGCTTGTAAAATTTGATTCTCGCTTCTTCTTTGGAAACTAAAAATGAACTTCTATCTTCCATTATCTCTTCCGAGCTCAAATCTCTTTCATTTGCGGAATGTTTAATGAACTTTGAGTTGCACACTTTCTTCTTCTTAGCATGTACTCATGACTTATTTATTTCTATCTTTGGCTGCAACTCAGACTCTACACACTTAGGAAAACAGTTAGGAAATATTTAGGATTTTTGGCCTCTCTTATGTCCATGTTTTCTTCTTCTCTTTTCACTTTCTTCTTTCGAGTGATTAAAGCATGCATGCATCTTGTCCTTCAAATAGAATACATCTCTTGTTTAGGGAAGTTTCATATGCATGAATTAGGATAGCCTAGGAATATGGTTTGATCCTTGAGCTTGTAATTGATGGTTGATTGTTTTTTTTCTTTTCAGGTACCATGCCTTGAGGATGAAGGAGTTGGTAAGGAGATTCTCTACAAAAAGAATAATATACAAGGAAATGATGGGTTCACCCTCATAATCCTTTGCTTTCTCCTTCATGCATGTGTATCTTTCTTTTCAGTAGCTGTACTTTACTTTTCAGTTACATCCCACGGCTTGTGTGGGAAACATTTGACTCTCCTTTTGAATAAAATATTGAATTACGTAACTAAGATGTATATCTCTTTCTACATTTCTGATTTATGTATGGATTGTATAATGAAGTAAACAACTCAATAACATAATTGAATGTATTAATCATAAAGGAAATAACATTAAGTAGAACTTGTAACATTCAGTAGTGAACTCGATTCCCTGTGATCTACACTTATGTTTTTGTTCCAAAACTTTACACTTCACCTATTCTACAATTGGATGTTCTCATCAAGATAACATAAGCTGTCCTTCGGGGCTTATGTTCTTTTGCGAGGATGGTCATGAAATTGTAGACTAAGTGATCTATTACATTTTTAACAAAGACAAATAGCTGCAGATTTCATGTAATCTTTTAAATAATCAACAACAATGACATAATCTGATGTGTTCTCCCCTAGCTTAGGTATACTTCACCTATTCTTTACATCATAACAAACTTTTGATTTGCCCATTTTTGCACAAGTGTAAAAATTTTCAACATTTATGGCGATCCTACGGGGAAAGCTGTCTCGTAGCTTATATACCTGGTGCATTGCTTTTGTCCATTGGGCATGGAGTCTAAAGCATATAACCAAAATCTACTTTTCCGAAAGGTCTAACTCTTCCAAAAAAACTGAAACTAGGAAGGGATTTGGTAAAATAGATCACATGCATGAATGCACTTATTGAATTAAGAAACAATGCAATGTGCAAAAACTACACTTATTAAAGGGAAATCCTACTCTAATAATCACTGTAAGATTTTCAATAACAATGTTTGAGAAACATACCATTCACAGGAATGGGAAGTTCCTCTCCATTCAACTTTGAAAGATGAAACACATTGTGTTCCTTGCAATCTGAAATCATGTAAGGGCCACTCCAGAGTGTATCAAACTTTGAGTGTCTTCCTGGCTTTGCATGATCAACATCCCATTTTAACACAATATCTCCTTCATTGAAGACTCTGAATTTGGATTTCTTGTCAAAATTCTTCTTGATTTACTTTTGATTCTTTTCCATATTTAAATGAGATTGATCTCTCATCTCTAATAATTCCATTAACTCTGCATAATGAACTTAATGGTTTATTCTCAAGTAGCTCCATTTGATGCAACAAATCTAATCACTGGTAACTCAACTGAAATAGGCATTCTTGCTTCTTTTCTATACACGAGCTTGTATGGTGAATTGTCAACTGATCTTTTAGGAGTCACTATGTCATCCCAAAGTGTGGAATACAACATCAAATGCCAAGATCTTTGATTATCCTTGAGTGTTCTTCTCGATGATTCTTAATAGATATTTGTTAGTAATTTCAGCTAAGCCATTACCTTGTGGGTAATAATGAGATTAAGAACTCGAGATATATTCCATGTTTGATAGACCAATTTGTTACCTTTTCACCAAGGAATGCTAAAGCATTATCTCGATATGATCGTTGTTTGAACACCAAATCTACAAACTATTCCTTCATAAAAGGATAGTATCGAAGCTTCGCTAGCATCTTTCAAAGCTATTACTTCAGTCCATCATGTAAAATAATCAGTAGTTAAGATCCACTTATGCCCTTATGACAAGGTGGGTTTTTATTCCAATAAAATCAAGACCCCACTTTGCATAAAAGGTTGATCGATTGAAATAGGCTATAAAGGCAACGAAGCAAGACGTTCTTTTCCAACAAAGAAAGCACATTTCTTACACTTTCTAATCCATTCAAAACAATCTTTGAATATGTTAGGCCAATAGTAACCTGCTTTCATAATTTTTAAAGCTATAGTACGTGTTGAGAAGTGACCTCCTATAGGTCCTTGATGAAATTTTGATAATATTTTCTGAATTTTATCATAATCAACACATCATAGGAAGATCCCATTTATATCCCTTTTAAACAATACACCATCAATGAAAAGATAAGGAGTAGCTTATAATCTGAAATATTTTCATTTATTCTTATCCATACCTTTTGGATAGGTGTCATGCTGTAAGTAGTTAACCAAATCAGTCATCAACCTTGATTCTTTGATCTCTTGAGAAAGTTTAGGTTGCTGATTTCCTAGTCTGACCATGATATTTGATTGTTGATACGTGACTTCAGCATGTTATTCTGAATCTTTAGGTTCTACTGATTGTTGTTTTTCCATATCCGTAATTAGATGTTCACATAAACCTTTACCTCAAACCATCTTAACAACCCAGATATCAACATCATATTCCATTACCTTCGTTATCTAGCATTCCCTTCTCTCATTCAATTCTTTATTTAAAAGGAAAGCTTTCACACTTGGATGAGAAACAAGAACGTGAATTTTATTGTTTTAAAGTATGTACTTAAAATTCTTTAGTCCTCTGACTACTGAAAGTACTTGTATTTCAAGAAATGTGTACCTTGTTTCGTAATCATGCAAACTCTATCCAAAGAAAGTAATTGGCTGCTTAATATTTTCATCATTAACTTGAGTCAAAATAGCTGAGATTGTTTCAACTCCTGTAAGTGCATACATTGTAAAATATTTATCAAAATTTGGGTTTGCAAGAGTAGGAGCTTGAGAGATAGCTGATTTTATTGCTTCAAAACCTTCCCTTCCTTTACTAGTCTAAGAGAAAGTTTTCTCTTTCTTTAACATAGTTGTTAATGGTTTAACCAATGCTGTAAAATCTAGAACAAATCTTCTAACAAAGTTGATTTTTCCAAGAAAAAATTGTAATGCCTTCTTATGATGAGGAAATGATAGCTATGATATAGCTTTGATTATGAAAGGATCAATTGTTAAACCCTTCTTTGAAACAATATGACAAAGTAATTTACCTTGATGTACTAAAAATATAGACTTCACCGGATTCTGCGATATTCCAAACTACCTGCATAACTGAAAAGTATGCCTTAAATGCATTAGATGTTCTTCTAGATTTTTGAGAATACATTCACATCATCTAAATAGACAAGGATGCATTTATTTAACAAGCTTTGAAAATCCATGTCCATTACATGTTGAAATATTGCTCTGGCATTTGAAAGACCGAAATACATTCTTTTGTAAGCATAGGTACCCCACTTGGTGGTAAAAGTTGTTTTGTATCTATCTTCTTCTCGGACTAAAATCTGATTATAGCCACTGTAACCATCTAGAAGAGATAGTCTATCTGAACCTAAGACTGTTCTCAAAATATGATCCATATTCGGAAGTGGGTAATGATCTTTTAATGAAGCTTTATTAAGATCCCTGAAATCTACACATAGTCTGATTTCACCGTTCTTCTTCCTAACAAGAACAAGATTGGCTACCCAACTTGAATGCTTAACTAGAAAAATAATACCTAATTCGATCAACTTGGATAACTCTTTCCTCATTAGAGGTTCTATTTTTGGATTTACAGGCCTCTGTTTCTATCTTACAGGCTTAACATTTGGATGTAACTTGATTTTATGTTGTGCTAGACTTGGAGAAAACACATTCGATCTTGGTATTTCCAAGTAAAGACATCATTAAACTCTTTGCAAAGATTAATAAATGACTATTTTTCGGTTAAGGAACATAGCTTTCTGAGAAATAACTTTTTCCCTTCATCAATTGAAATGTCTTCATAGTTATCAGCATGTGTTGACATCTTAGTTTTGTCTTTTCTTAACTAATCATCAATACTGAAGATGTCTTCCAATGTAACCAGACCTCGAGGCAATTTATTTGTCTTCAACTAAACAATCTGATCACCATATAAATGTTGTAACTTATCATGATTAACTGCAGAGAACTCAACTTCTCGCTACAAAAACCTGATTCATCAAAAAAACCTGCCAATTTAAATCATTATCGGTATTGAGGGCTTGACAATTAGCTTAATATTAGGATAATTTTTGTTGTTTTCCATCTATTCTAGCACTTCAAACTAGCACCAACTCACTGAAGTCTATTTGCATGCTTTTTTTTCCTCTCTAGGAATAGACTTGAGTATTAGTAGCATCAAAATCTTCCATTAAGTCTCAAACTCTATTTCGTAAGACTTCATTAGTGGATTATTACAAACATTGAAGATTTTACTTGATTGATAACCAACTCGAAACACCAAAGATTTGTAATGTGCGATACCTCTCTTTCTAGCTCAAAGTAAGCCATGAATTAATGCTTTGTATTTAGCCACATTACAAGTGCATGCAAATTAGAGACTCAAAGCTGAGAAATACCTTTCATTTGTCGGGAATAGAGCATAAAACCTACTCCCTATCCTTTCTTGTTCTTAGCTCCATCAAATTGAAGCTTCCAGAATCATTCTGTTGAATCGTCTATTTTGGACAAGGAAGGGTGTATTTTCGCATGCATATACATACATGCCGAAAATATGTTCTTCAATTTCCTTAAAAGGATCATGAGCATGTTCTTAAAATATCTTTTCATCCATAAACAAGATAGAAACACCATCCAATGTTAAAACATGAGCTACCTCGTCAAAATCAGATTGATCTTGACCTAAATAATTAGGCACTACATTTGAAGAGTGAGGCTCAATGTGAAATCTGAAATGGATCTAAATTGATAGTAACCTTAGTTCCATAAAGTGTGGTGAAAAATAAGGACCAATATGAAGAGAGATAACCTCCTATTTTGTTGTAAAATCTCTAGATAAGCATAAAGCAAAGTATGGAGGCAAATCCACAACAATAACATCTTGCAGAATAGAAACATTTGGGCAAGCATGTAATGTTACCTCTAAAGTTTTTATTATACCAACTATGTTAGTTATTCCATCAAGTTTGTAAGACACTCCTTTCGTAGGCTCATCTTTGCAAAGCCTAATTTTTCTGTAATTGCTTTTGGCATAACTATGCTACTTGCACCACTATCCACCATGCAATTATGAACTAAATGTTTTCTAATAATCGGTGATAAATAAAATGGTGGTGGTTTCTTGATGTCATGAGCATTCAGAACTTTTTGAACCATCCACTTAACTTCTTTAATATGGTCTTGCTCAAACATTCCAAGGACCATATCTATTTTCTGAACTTCCTTCTCTATTGTATTTGAAGAAATCTGCAACTTAGCTAGTTCATGAGAAAGTAAATCTTGTTGTCCAGGAATACTTAGAGCATCCCACATTGAGATGTTAACATTATGATTTTTCATTACATCAACAATGTTAAAAGAAGCAACTGTCTTAGAGACATAATCAACTGTCTTGGAGTAGGATTTAGCGAAAACTGATTCCTTCAGTTTCCTTAGATATCTGAGGTATAAACATTCTTCTTGGATTAGGTTGTAGCTATGTTTTTGATGACTTTTATCAACTGGGACACTTGTTGATTTTTGAGGAACAACAGGGTTGTTAGTTGACTTTGGAGCTGTTGTCTTGTCAATGACGGTAGGCAAGATAGGCCTATTTTGTTGCTTTTGATTTTTAGTAGCCCTCCCTTGAGCCCTAGTAGTGACTGCAATGAAATCCTCCTCATTAAAGCTAACTAAATTCTATTCAACTACTTTCTAAACATGAGTTTCTTGCTACCTACCCTCCATTTGATCCATAAACAATGTTTTAGATTGAGGTTGTGTGCAACAAGATTCAGATTCAGAAAAGCATTGGGGCAAGTTACCTCTAATCCAGGTTGATTACAAGGTTGAAACCACTCCTCTGTAGCCATATTAACTGGAACTAAAGCATTATAAGAACTAGGAGCCTTTGGGTCAAACTACCTTTACTGATAAGGATACCTATAATTATGATTTTGTTGATAGGGCTTCCTTTTTTGTTGATTCTGTTGGTAGGGCTGATAAGGAGCCTGGTAGGGTACTCTAGGTAATGTAATTTTTTCTCAATTGAAGTCAGCTTATTCCCCATAGTCTACAAAGATTTGAATACATCATTTAATGGAGCTACAACAGTGGGTTCTATGATTGTAATAGGCAGGAATAGGTGCTAAATCTGCCATAAAAGGCATTGATGGCCTCGGTATTAACTTTCCAACTTGAATAAGGCTATTTTTAACTTGGATAGCAATATCATAAGCTACTGGGAGTGTCTCTCCACCCATTGACTAAATCATAGTTGAGATATCACTATTTAATGCTCTAAGATAATAAATGAAAGAATGATCAGCTTGAGTCTTGACACTTACTAGAATTCTCTCCCAAGTTCTGGCAAAATGGTTATTGAAACTAGACATAAATTCATTGGGTCCAGATCTTTAAATAGTAGATAACTGTTCAATGAGAGACAAATGATCTAAGTTGTCTTGGAACTATTTCATAATTTTTTCCCCTAAAAAATCCCAAGTTCCTATGCTTCCAATTTCTAAGTTTCTATACCATTGCAAGGCTTACCCTTTAAAAGATGCAACTAAAAGTCTTAGGGCT
The DNA here is from genome assembly GCA_018340775.1 of Taxus wallichiana var. yunnanensis. Classification (NCBI taxonomy): domain Eukaryota; kingdom Viridiplantae; phylum Streptophyta; class Pinopsida; order Cupressales; family Taxaceae; genus Taxus; species Taxus wallichiana. The sequence goes on from CM031243.1 coordinate 831,841,775, forward strand.
ACGTATTCATGAGTGATATTATGGACTGCACATAGAGCTACAACATCTTTGATATGTTCATCTGGTGTAACCTGATTTTCACCCGTAAATGATGGCAAAATTTTCATGGCAGCGTTGGGAATATCATGATAAACTGGAATTACTAATAGGCTGCCATTAGTAAAGGGCACAAAATTCCTGGGTGCTTGTTGGGCCATTGAAAAAACTTGGATATTGATAGAAAAATTGATACGTGATAAATGAATATTAGGAGGAGGGTTACCAAAACAAGGTCTATTATAAGGAAAAGTATTACCAACTCTTCTCCTTCTAGTAGAATTCAAAAGTAAAGAAACAAAATCAGAAGGAATCCCTCTTACCGATGATCTTGTAGTCACTTTAGGCATGGAACATGCTGCAATACTGATTTGAAATCAGATTTACGGAGTCACCAAAAGATGATGAAATATTTAGAATAGATTAGCTGCAGTCTGCTCCTGAAAGTGACTTTTAATTCACTATAAATCTACTAGTCTCGATCTAATCGTGGTCCCACTGTGTGCCAAAGAACTATTATCTCTCAAAAGTGCACCCTGTAGAGAGATATCTATAGGTTTTCTAAGCTTGCAAAAATGATCTCTCTCTTTCGTAGATATAATGGAAACACGTCAGGTCTGTGGGTATACCTATATTGAGGTGAGTCTCGGTATCAAGGCCGGTTCCTTGTTGGTGTATACTAAATTGATTTCTAGGAGTTTGAGTGTAAAAGATAACTAAAAAAATGATTAAAACTAAGGTGATACACCAAATTTTAATGAGAGCTTTGACTAAGTATATGCACAACTGATCTGATGTGAAGGATTCTTAATGCATGAACCAATAGTTTTTCTACATAATATCAAGGGAAAAACACTTGATTGTCTTGAGGAGGATCACAACAAGATTAATAAGTTAACATGCTCATTAAAATTTAAGCAAAAAGGACTGAAATTTGTAGCAGGGTAAGGTGGTTGATCGGGAATTTGCATTCACACGATTAATTTAACATACAAAAGACTACAAAATAACTTGGAAAGGCAAAAAAACTCACACTCGAGAGGGAAAAGCTGGTGAAATTTGCTTCGGTACTCATATATCAAAAGTCCTCTAGGAAGATCCTCTTTTGTGCTTTGCAAAGGCAGACAATATATAGCAAAAATAAATTTCACCCCTTCCTAAAAATAGCCTAAGGCTTGTACTCGCCCATGCATCCTAATTTTATCCTTTATTTAATAATAAATAAAGGGATAAAATAATAAAAACTAGAGCATACATTTTAAAAATAGGCATTAATGGCCTTAAATACAATACAGTCAAACTGAAGTTGACTGTTCTATTTTTAAGAAAATAATGGGTGAATAATTTTCTAATAATAAAATTGCTTGCTAGGCAAGTCTCCCTCCTTTGAGCATGTAAATTTGTCTTCTTCTCTATTCTGTCTTCTTGTGAAGGTATGCAAAAATACAACTCCTTGTATGTGAGCAAAAATATTTCAAATATTTGCAATAATACTCATCCACATATCAATCTGGTTGGGACCACCTTTTCCTCTGATGTTGACACTCATTCTGTTTGCTAGTGATCACATGGATAACATTTGCAACTCTACTCAACCTCCTTGAAGTGGGGACCACCTTCAATCTGCTTGGTTTGGCCACCTTGGTGGACTTAGCAATATAAAAGGGTCGACCATCTTGATTAATAGACATGACACATGCCACCACCTTTTGATAAATACACACATGTATATATGTGTTGGTCGTTGCATGCTTGGTAGTGTATAATTTGAAATTCACCTTTTCGGTGATCATTTGGCATAATGTGGTCGACTTTTGATTATTTGAATGGACTATAGTTTTAGACTTTGAAATTCATGGCAATAATTATTTGGTTCGATGACGTGGGCTAGCCCCTCCCCACGGTGACTCAACCCTCCATGCATTTGTTGGTGGTAATTTAACCTTGTGTCGAGTTTACTTTGATATTGGTGATGGAAACTGGGTCGTTGATCTTTTACCTATGATTTTGATGTCGTTGATTTCTTACCCGTGATTAGGGTTTAGGCTTTGCATTTAAAATGGTTGGTGGGGACTAACTGTGGTTGGTTGCTTTGAATTCGGTGAATGATCACCGGCCATTGATCTTCATACCTGGATGAAGGTTGGTCATCGATGCTTGACTATGGTTAGGTTTCATTAATTCTCCCCTTGAGTTGGCATAGTAAAAGAAAACTTGAACCCGATGATCATTTCATTCAAATTTTTGTGAAGCGGGTGAAGCCACTGCAAAACATTTTCCTTGATGCCATAGTTGAAATTTTTGAGCTCAGCTCTATTTTTCTTTGGGTCTTCGAAATCTTCGTGTCATATTTCAGTATCCATCTTATATTGATGAGCTCGGATTTTCGATAAAAAAGGGTTTTCCTCCCTCAAGGGGTTCTTTGAGATTTCTTTGTGTGCACCTTTCACCTTTCTCCTTGAAGCTTTCAAGCTCGGTCCTTCTTTTATATTTGTTGGCCGCTTATCTTTCTTTGACTTGAGCTCGGAATTTCTAGAGGTTTTTTGGTTTCGTGTCTTCACATATCTTTTATATTCAGCCTTCTATTCTATTAAAACTCTCCAAGTGAATTTGGATGATGCTCGTCATTTTTAGAGTAACCCTCGAGCTTGGTTCCCAACTGTGAATGTGTTTTTCTAGATTTTTGGAACTCAGTGAGGATTGTGGACACCATTTTTGTTCCTTTCAAGTTCTTTTAGTTCTGTTTTGTTCTCAGATTGGTATTATGAATATTTCTTTCCTCTGTATTTTGTGTTTATTCTCTGTTCTTTTTTGAGATCCGCCATTGTTGGGGATTTGAAGCTCGATTTCTTGTGGGTGTTGGCTCTACTCTTGTGATCTCTTCATACCCATTTGGTTTCTGTGTCACTTCTTTTGGCTGCGAGTACTTTTGTCTTCGAGTTGACTGTGCAAATGGTGTTGAAGTCTGGTAAGTTCCTGACCTCTGAGCACGGTAATTGTTTTTTTCTTATTAACTTGACTTCAGCACTAATAATTCACCATTTACTTTGCATACTTTGTGTCTTCTTGGCTCCTTTGTGGATCTTGAGTTGAAACTCGTGTTGGGTTGCTTCTTTTCTACTGAACTTGATGACATTTGAGGATTGCTCAAATTTAATTTGAACAGTAAGTACTTGTTCCCTTTTCCTTGATACCCATTAATGGGCCTGCGATGAAAACTAGGATCTGTATTTCTTGTCTGATTCTTGAATCATTTCACACTCTATTCCATTCTGCTTTAATTTTGATGAGGGTATTTACACTTCATGTTGGCCCGATTATGGAGTTTTCCTTGAGGGTTTACTAAATATATATGGCTCGGTATTGGTCATTTTGAGTTTGAACCTTGTTCTGAGCTTTCTCTTAACTTTATCTGAATTCTAATGATTCCAATTAATGTTTTAATCAATTGTCAGGATCTATACACACTCTTATAACGTAACTTGAATCTGATTTTAATGGGAATAACAAGCTCTAAAATATAGTAATGTTTCTTTGATTTGTATATGTGTGAGTTTTCTGATTCAAAGTTCCCCCACCTGAGTTTGTGTCCTGAGTAATGTGTCAAGCTCTTTTACTTGCTACTTGGATCCACTCCTTATAAAATTATCCCTGGAATGTAGGCTATGGAAATTTTCATTTGTAGGAAAGGCCTCCTTCTGATATGGGTATTCAGATTTTTCATTTTCTTTCTTGATTCTATCATTAGTTTTTGAAAAATAGAAAGGCCTTCTAAAGGATTGAGATTTACTTCTTGTTACTTAAACGTTGAGTTCCCTTCTGACCATTCGACTTTGACTTTGTACTTTTAGCATTTCATCCTTGTGCAGATTCCTTTACCTCAATGTTTAGCACCTTGGGTTTTGCACTCTGTTTGAGCTTTTGGTGTCTTCCATGATCAAGAAGATCTCTTTAATTCTTTGTGTATTTCCCTAGTTCTATTTAACCATGAATCTTGTATTGAAGTTAGTTCTGAAGTATAATTTAGCATGTTGTGTACTTTGATCTACTTCTGGTTCTGTTTAACCATGAATCTTGTATGTGCTTTCTAGAAATTACAAGCAATTCATCTGTTCTGAAACTATAGATAACTTTTATCTTTGTAGTTGTAAATATTGCATTCAATTTTGATCTCTGAAGCTTGTTTCTCTTAGATGGAGGCTTTATTTATTTTATAATAACATTTCTGGCATTATGAAAAATGTAAAATAATAATTTTTCTTGGCGAAGCCCTGACATATTTTTTCCAGAATTCTATCTTCCATCCATTTCTAGCATGGACATGTTCTTTGCCTACAAGTATCCCCTCTATTCTAAAAATTTGAGCTCATGAAGACCTGTAGCTTAATCTGGTCTTTGCTTGTATGGCTACTATATGATGATCATTCATGCACTTTGTGTCTTCTACGCACTTACTTTAAAAGGTTCATGTATCCACTTTTAATGTCATCATGAGATAGATTCTTTTGTTCACTGTAATGGATTTTTTATGTCGTAGATGAGTACTTGCCTTGCTTGAATGAATGTACTTCATTGATATTTTAGTAATTATGTGCTCTCATATCTGCTTTATTTTGAAAACTGCAACTTAGGAAAGCTGAAATTTGTAAGATTATCTTGGAATTTCAATTCACTTCAACTATTTAAGTTATAAAGAATTCTTTTTTGCATTATATATTGTATTTTCTTTCATTACAGCTTTGATATGTATGCTGAAAAATTTGAAATGTTGATTTTACATGGTGAAGCCCTGTCAAATTTTTCCCATAATCTTCTCTCTCATCCTATTTCGATAGTAATCCTTTTACTTTTAGCTTCAGCTTGTTGAAATCTGATTCTAGTTCTTCTTTGCAAACTAAAAAATGTACTTCTATCTTACATTATCTCTTCTCGAGCTCAAACCTCTCTCATTTGCAGAATGTTTAATGAATTTTGAGTTGCACACTTCCTTCTTCTTAGCATGTAGTTATGACTTATTTATTTCTATTTTTGGCTACAACCTCGCACTGCACACTTAGGAAAATAGTTAGGAAATATTTAGGCTTTCTAGCCTTTCTTATGTCCATGTTTTCTTCTTTCTTTTAACTTTCTTCTTTTTAAGTGATTAAAGCATGCATGCAACTTGTCTTTCAAGTAGAATACATCTTCTGTTTAGGGAAGATTCATATGCACGAAGTAGGATAGTGTAGGAATATGGTTTGATCCCTGAGCTTGTAACTGATGGTTGACTTGTTTTTACTTTTCAGGTACCATGCCTTGAGGATGAAGGAGTTGGCAAGGAGATGCTCTACACAAAGAAGAATATACAAGGAAATGATGGGTTCACCCTCATACTCCTTTGCTTTCTCCTTCATGCATGTGTATCTTTCTTTTCAGTAGTTGTACTTTACTTTTCAGTTACATCCCATGGCTTGTGTGGGAAACATTTGACTCTCCTTGTGAATAAAACATTGAATTTTGTAAATGAGTTGTATATCTCTTTTTGCATTTCTACTTTCTGTATGGATTGTATAATGAACTAAATAACTCAATAACATAATTGAATGTCTTAATCATAAAGGAAAGAACATTGAGTAGAACTTGTAACATTCAGTAATGAACTCTTATTTCTTGTGATCTGCACTTATGTTTGTTGTTCTAAAACTTTACACTTCACCTATTCTGCAATTGGATGTTCTCATCAAGATAACATAGCTGTCCTTCGGGGCTTATGTTCTTTTTTAAGGAAGGTCATGAAATTGTAGACTATATGATCTGTTACATTTTGTAACAGACACATAGTTGCAAATTTCATGTAATCTTTTAAATAAATCAGCAGCAATGACATAATCTAATGTGATCTCTCCTAGCTTAGGTATAATTCACCTATTCTATCCATTGTAACAAAGTTTTGAGTTTCACATTTTTGCACAAGTGGAAAAATTGTCAACAGTATTCCACGTATATTTTTAAAAATGAAAAGAAAGATAACATTTAAATTTTGTGAAAGTTTAATTTTACTTGATTTAATATTACACATAAGAAGACACTTCATCATAGAAAAGGAAATATAAGAATGAAACCAATATTTTCTTTATCATTTGGTATTCATGCATCCATGGGGGCATATGGTAATTGTTTTAATGTATAGTGTGGAACCCCACCTTCAATATAGACTTACTTTGAATGAGTATGTATTTATACATAGATATGATTCATGGTGGGATGTGGGTGTCATAAATTTATAGGGTTGGTTGCTTAAATGTTTACCATGTAAATTGATAAGTGGAGATTTAACTTCACAATGTAAATATATGGATAGTAAAATTAAATGAGTAAATCTCATATATGGTTTGCATGTAAATGATACGCATATTTAGTGATGTCAAGTGGAAAAATTATCTAAAATGTTAGTGTATATGTGAAATAAAGTATTTAAAGAGATGTACTCATGATGTCTTAACATAAGAGAAAAGAGAAAATTCATAACTTGTAAGGATAAGATATGGTTTTTGTGAATGTTATAAGTGGGAAGATTCAATGTTCAAGCACAAGGAAAATTGGTAAGGTTGAAAATGTAAATCCAAGAACCTATATGCATGGTCATAAGAACTTAATCTTTCATTTCATTCAGTCCTCATAATTATATCATGTTATGCTCATTTTAGTGGATGTGGATTGATATTATAGTGTCTTTTGTGAGGGTGTACATGCTAAAGAAATGTGATTACATTGACCCCTCTCTTACAACAAAGAAGTATTAAACATAGTATAATCATGAAATATGCATATAGTAATGATTAAAAATAATATCCCTTCCTCTCCCTTGTATTTTTAGGTATAACATTCACTTAGGCTCAACTAGGTGTATAAAGAATAGTGTATAATGAAAACATTGTTCAATAAAATGATGTTATGTGCATATGGAAATAAGTGAACATGTTTTTATTAGTGTTTCATTAGATGGTTCAGAGTCATGCATGAAATATATTTTGAGCCAAGCTTAACCTTTATCGTAGAAGGAAATTCCTTAGGAATCTAAGAGGTTCAGTAAGTGATCCTCTTAATAACCCCTAATCTTGGGTTAGTCTTGTATGAGAACCTCATACCTTGGGTAGTATTGGTCCTTGGTGGTAAGGTTGGTTGAGATGTCACATTTTACCGTGGATGGGATTTTGATTGTAGTAGTGTGGGAAACTTTGAGTTGTTTTGTTGGTACATATGGTACCTATAAAACATCTTGGTGATAGGTGTATGAACCTTGTGAAATGTATTACAAGCTATACTCTTCTCCTTGTGTTTAGTTGGACTATGTGTGAGCTTGATTTGGTAGAATAATTGTGGCTCATAAAACCTACTATGGGTTAAGTAGCTTAGTCATGCACACATCATGTATTGAGTGATGAATGAAGTTTAATGAGGGTCTCTCGAAGTTATATTCTATTGGTCTGAACCTCCTTTTTTAAGAATTGAAGTTGAGATGTATGTTCTGAAATGGGTAGTGAGAGAAAAATATGATGGAATGGATTCCAAAATGAAATGAACCTTTCCTACTATGTGAGATGGTTTTCATTAGGTCATTCTTTTGGATTTCATGGGTATAATAATTCTAAGTCAAAAAAAGGCAATGCATAAAGAAGTAAACTATAAAAAATGTGTGTAATGGATTCATGAAAATGTAAGTGTTAGTGCATAGTTTCTTAAATGATGCATCTTTTAATAATAAAATTTTTAGGTATTGAGTACTTCTTGAGGTTATTTTGGTATCTGTTATTGTTGGATACAAATGTATTTATTCGAGCCATGCAAATATCTTGTGGGATATTTGACTCAGCTATACATTATCATAGTTACATTATGCTATGATGTTCACTTAATGTTTTGGGTACCCCTATTGGAGGCCATTAAATGTTGTATAGTGAATTTGATGTGAATATTTTCATGTGTATTCTATTTTTAATTTCCATAGAGTCTACATTTTATTTATTTGATTTATTGAGATGCTTTGACACTCTTGTTCTTTTTTTTATTTTTGTAAGATTTATTATGTTTTCAAACACGACTAATTAGCCATTTTATTTGGTTAATGATATTTATTGGTTTTATTAATTTTTTTGTATCAAAGCTTATGGTGTTGATGCCGCTTGGCTAAATTTTTCAAGAGTTTAATGTGGATTTTCTAGTTTTCTTGATGAGTTGGTTCTGTCCTGTTTTATGGTATATGCATGTTGTATGAGGGTACTCTCAAGGTTTCATGATTGCATGCATGGTGTTGCAGTAACATGCCTTTGTTTTTGAGGTGACGTAAGTACACGTGTATACGACCATGTAATGACCCAACCCTACATAGATACTTGATACTCACCCTCCTATGGTGGATTGACACTTATGATATTTAGGCCTCCTATGCTTGAGACACATATAATACTTAGTTATATATGGTTGAGAGACTTTAATAGTACTCAGTCCTCCTACGGTGGAGTGACACTTATGATATTTAGTCCTCCTATGGTGGAGATACATATGATACTTAGTTTTCTATGGTTGAGATAATTTTATGGTACTTATTCCTCCTATGGTGGAGTGACACTTATGATATTTAGTCCTCCTATGGTGGAGATACATATGATACTTAGTCCTCTATGGTTGAGATACTTTTATGGTACTCAAATTCTTCTCAGCAGAGTTTCCTCTATGACATGCATTATAGTTGGTGGATTTGAAAGTGATTTTCATTACTCCTTGCATCCTACGATGATTTTTTTAATTTGTTGTAAAAGATAATTTATTTGTTTCAAACTTTAGGGTTGAGCTTGAGATTATGCACTCTTTCATATTTTGGATTACTTGAGAATAGTGTAATTTTGAAATGCAAGACTCACTGTAAAATATACGATGGGACACCAACTTTCATTAATAGATATTGTTATACTTGGATTCACCTGGTATTGTACATAGTGATAATGTTGAGATGTTAGACTACAAATTTCATTAATATATATTGTTATACTTGGATTCACCTGTATTGTACATAGTGACAATGTTATTTTTTTTTCTTTGGGATCCGACTATAAGTGTGTTTCGGCATACCAATTTTTCTTATTTCTTATACAAACCTTGTGACATACATGTTTTTATGGAATATATGTTGTGAGGTATTGTGTTATGGTTTTTATGCTACATTCTCCTCATAGGTATGCCATTTCTTCTTGGTGAGGAATGGTGGTAGTATTATGGTAATATGGTTATGCCATCATAGACTTGTGTCTAGATAATTTTCTCTTCCATATTGATGTGGTGAATTTTATGTGGATACACTTCATTGTGGAATTTATCTTTACTTAGGATAGACGTATTTTTTGAATTACCATTGTGTAGATATGAAGTGGTCTATGTTATGGTTTTAGGTCTTGGATGACCTTGTATTGTATTGTATTTTTGAAAGCCCTACCAAAAAATTGTGCAATCTACTGGTTAAACAATAGAAGTATTGAGATGAAACTAGTGAACAATGGAAAATATTATGAAAATCACACAAACCAACTTGTGAATATGAGAAAACTAAAAACCGGAAATATGCTTATGAGAAAACACTATATCAAACAAATTTTCATAATGAAATGAAATTAAAACTATTTTTCATCCATGAGGTAAAAAACAACCTATGAGATAGTAGAACCATTTTATTTATTTTTCATCACTTATGATCTTCTTTTGTTAACCTTGATGAACAAGTCCCCCATTTTAGCTATCAACCCCTCTTTGAACATATCCTTCAATGAAAATGTTGTGAAATTTATTACATATCTCAAACGATGGTTATTATAATGAAATTTAGTTTGGAATATCTATGATAAAGAGAACTACCAGTCTTCATAGAGAGCTTAAACAATTAAAGAAAATAAAGAATTTTTTTATTCCCTTGAATCACATGTTAGTGAAAACATCTCGGAAATAAACAAAATTATCATTGTTGACCCCTTTCTTCTATTTTATATTTCCACCTAATATTGGTGTTGTTCCACACCAAAGGTGATGCTCTTATAAGGGGATCCAGTTCATATATCTGAAAGAACAACCGTCTAGGGGGTGTACTATATGGCGTGTTAATTGGTAGTGGATTAGTGTATAGTTACCCATCAAACAAAACACGGAGAGAAAAAAATCCTAAATTCCCTTTCAAACCTATCATTTCCTTACATAATAAGATGAGAAATTTATTTGAAATCTAGAGAAATAAGCATGGAAAAACCCAAGTTAACGTTGTAAATTTAGCAGTAATTAGATAGTCAATGTGAGTGTATAAGTTAAAGCTCTAATTTACTAAAAATGGTAAAGTATGGTTCTAAAATATCATAGTTAAATAAATAGAACGTGACAGAGAACTATACTAAATGGAGCTCTCGCTAACAACCATCCAAAAATAAATACCATTATTTGTTAAATCATCCCTACACATGAAGATAAATATGTAACCATAATATCTTCTCATTTTACTATATATAAATTGATTGATCTATATTTTTAGTTGTACTCAGAAATGGTTAATTTATCTCTCAAAGGAAAGGAAACTACTTCTTGTATTTTTGTTGTTGTTATATGTAAAAGAAGAAGGAGATTGAGGATAAGAGGTGCTTCATTCGGGTGTAATGTCGAGTTGTATTTATTTTTCTTCTTGTTCTTCGAGCACCTGTGTATATATGCACAAAGAAAATTTGCAGCACCATGCTTGGGGTAGATGATGTCAAGTATTTGTTGTTTTAATTAATACATTAAAAGCACCCTTTCTTGATATCCCACTTATGTCTCTACAATAATTGTTTCTTTCACTCTTACTCCGCATGAAACCCTTTGTTTTCCCATTCTCTCGCTAAAGAAAATGATAAGAGAATCAAATACAATATAGGTGTCATCAATGGAGAAACTTGCAAGATGTGGGAGCCAAAGATATTTTGTTGAGATACTTTAATGGTACTCAGTCCTCCTATGGTGGAAATACATATGATACTTAGTCCTTTATGGTTGAAATACTTTTATAGTACTCAATCCTCTTATTGTGGAGTGACACTTTGATATTTAGTCCTCTTATGGTGTTGATACATATGATACTTAGTCATCTATAGTTGAGAAACTTTTATGGTACTCATATTCTTCAAGGTCTATTTTCCTCTATGATATGCATTATAGTGTTTTTGTTGCTCCTTGCATCCTAGGATGATTTCTTTACTGATGTAATAGATAAGTTATTGATTTCATGTGTCGTGGTTGAGCTTGAGATTATACACTCTTTCATATTTTGTATTACTTGAGAGTAGTGTAATTTTAGAATGCGAGACTCACGAAAACAAATATAGCTGGGATAGTTGATAATTTTTCTAGATTATTTGAGGAAGGGTTGAGATGAAAGACTACAAATTTCGTTGAAAGATATTGTTATAATTGGATTCAATAGGAATTGTACATAGTGATAATGTTACTTTTGGTCTTAGGGACCTAACTACAAGTGTATTTCATCGTACACGTTTTTCTTATGTCTTATACAAACCTCATGATATAGATGTTTGTATGGATTATATATTGTGGGGAACTATGTTTGGGGTGTTATGATACATTCCCCTCATAGGTATGTGGTTTCCTCTTGGTGAGTAACAAAGTGGTTTTCTTCGGAAATATGTTTGTGTCATCATAGAATTGTGTCTAGATAATTTTATCTTCCACATTGATGTGGTGAATGTTATGTGTATACACTCCCTTATTGTGGAATTGATGTTTACTTGGGATAAAGATATTTTTTGACTTACTTTCATGTAAATGTTAAGTGGTCTATGTTATGGTTTTAGGTCTTAGATGGCCTCGTGCTATATTTTATTTATGAAAATGCTAAAAAAATAGTGCAATCTACTAGCTAAACAATAGAAGTAATGAGATGAAACTAGTAAAAATGAAAAATATTATGAAATTCACACATACACACTTGTGATTATGAGAAAAATAAAACTAAAAATACCCTTATGAGAAAAATCTATATAAAAAAATCATAATGAAATGAAATTGAAACTTTTAATAATCGACTAGGCAAAAATAGCCTATGAGATAGTAGAACCAGTTTCTTTTATTTTCATCATTTCGATCTTATTTTGTTATCCCCGGTGATGAAGTCCCCATTTTAGCTATCAATCCCTCCCCAACATATTCTCAGTAATGAAAATGTTTTTAAATCAATTTCTTATCTCAAACAATTAATATTATAATGAGATTTAGTTTGGAATCACTCTGATAGAGAGAACTACCAATGTTTATAGAACTTTAAAATTGAATAAAATCAAGAAATTTGTTATTCCATTGTAATTGAATTTTAGTGACAAGATCTTGGCATTAAATGAAATTTTCAGTGTTTAACCCTTTCTTCTATTGTATCCTTCTAACTAGTCTTGGTGTTGTGTCACATCAAGGACGATGCTCTTATAAGGGGAGGGAGATGTAGTGCCCCTATCCGACAACAAAACTCGATGGGGGTGTATTATATGGCATGTTAATTGGGATTGGAGCAGAAAATGGTATCCAATAAAATAAAACATGGAGAGTGACACATTCTAAACGCCATTTTAGACTAGTCATTTTCTTGCACAATAAGACAATTCTTTTATTTGAGATCTAAAGGAATAACCATATTGAAACCCAAATTAAATTTTTAAATTAAGTAGTAATTAGATACTCACAAAGAATGTACAAGTTAGAGATCTTCTTTACTAACAATGGTAAATTAGTAGTTTGTATTGTCATAATTAAATAAATAGAATGTGATGGGGAACTCTATTAATCGAAGCGCTCCCAAAAAACCATCCAAAAATCATTACCATTATTAGTTAAATCATCCCTACACATGGAGATAAATATGTAACCGTGATATCTCCTCATTTTACTATATAAAAATTTATTGATCTTGATTTTTAGTTGTGTCTCGTAGGGGTTCATTTTTAATCATAGGAAACGAAACTACTTCAAGTAGCTATTTTGTTGTTATAGGAGATGTAAAAACCTAAAATTAACACCACAAATCCCCATGACCACATCTGCTAGCACCCTTCATTATCACATCACTATCATATTATACATTAAACCCTTATCCTATGTCTTATTTCTCCCCATCATATTTATTCCAAATAACTATCATTCTACAAATTTGTAAAACCAGTTTTTATTCCCTCTTAAAACCACCTAAAAGCACTTAGAAACCATAACCAAATAAATTGAAAAAATCAACTTCTTAACTATTTCACAACCCCCGACCCGTATAACCTCTTTCAAACACATATCATTCATCAAAAAGCAAGCAAATCTAAAAGTGGGAAGTATTTTCAACCATTTCCCCATAGAACCCAGATTTCGGTGATTCTACCAAATCATTTTCAATTCTCTTAAGTCAGCACAAAATCTATATAAACTCATTTCGTGGATTCATTCGGGGTTAGCTAGGACATCGCTTCATGTTACTCGCTCTAGGAGACTTTCTATTGTATATTATTTATAGCATAGCCCTCTCTTCGAATCAAAAATCATCATGATAACATTTAAAGGCATCAATATCTCTTCTTCAAACTTTTGAGGCCATTTAAACGTCCAGAGTCAATTGAACAACCTTTATGAATATAGGACCTCTTAGTCTCAGGTAACATAACCTCGTTGTCTTCATTTATCAACTCACATAAGGTAAGTACCTTTCCTTTGTAGTTTTATATCATTTATTCATCATTTGCAACATTGAATAAAAATTATCATGTTTATTATCACCTGCAAGTTTTCAAAAAGTCATTGACGATTCCCCTAATCACCGATGATCACCAAATTTCTTGTAATTCAGCTAAATCGTAAATGACCCCTATGTGTTAGATAATTTAAGACCAAATATCATCCTCTAGACATTTATATCTTATCATCTGTCACTACTCCACCTTTGTAGGTTCTGTCAAACCCTATAAATCTCCTTTGAGCCATTTGTAGCACTTTATTAGTAATTTTAATCAACTCTATCACTTAGCTTAGATTTATGAGCGCATATCCATCTACATCCTTTCTCCTTTGATTCATTTTGTGATTCCTAGATTTTCTTTAGATTAGGTATCACCTCAAACCATTATATATCCTTAGACCGCATCAATACCTTTCCCTTTACATTGTTTGTTATATGATTTATTTTATCCTTATCATATTAATTTATTGAATGCAGATTGAATTCCTTGTAAAGAAGTCCATTAAATTCCAGGGACTAGAATTTTCCAAGAAATCCACCATATATGTATCTAATCCTATCTTTTTTTGCATATCTCATGTATTACAAGTAGCTTATTCCATTGGAAAGAAGAAGGTGTGTGCACTCTTGGGTTTATCAACGTCAAACATGAATCAAGATCAACATCAGCCATCTCCTAGGTATCAGTAAACCTTGTCGTCCTCTTAGGTTGGTTTTGTTATTGTTATTTCACCTCATTAATTTAAAGTAGAAAAGAAAAGAATTCTCTCGATACATTTTGGCATGTTTGGTGAGACCCTATCACTTTCTCATCTCAATTTTATGAAAATTTTATGTTTAGACCTCCTACTCTGAAATCACTAGTGATCCAGTAAAATCACCAATGATTGGTCCAATCGCTAGCGATTCATGTCAATTGTCGATGATCTCTATGACGCTTCGATTAATTATTCATTCGGCCTCTAACATTATTTTATTTTTTTATTTTTTGTCTTCTATTAACCCTTTGCGCAGTTTCAGCTCTCGATGATATTTCTTGTTGGTTATTGCATTCATAAAAAAAATCAAAAAATTAAAAAGTAAAAAGAAATCATTTCTTAGGTGAGTCTCCTCCTTTCTTTTTGTTTTTCAAGCATCACATTTTTTTGTGTCCTCATCAAAATCAATCATTCTTTTGGGATTAAAATGAACCTTGCATGTTTTTAGTCACATAGATTAATTAGGAGGTTAATAGATTTCATCCACTTTATCTCCCTCATAGACAACCAAATCACATCAAATACAAACTTGCTTTGAAACAATTATACCTAGGTGAAAATAGTAGGATTTCATCACCTAATAGGGAAGCCAACTCCGTTTTTTTGCCAAGTATAAACAAATGGTTGTTGGCATATTGATTAAGCACATGCCTCCCTTATCACCGCAAGAATGGGAAGTGAGGGGTAGGCCCCATTACTAAGCCCTATACTATTGACAACTCTAGCCTTAAAAATTCCTAAAACAAGCCTTAGAAAAACCATATCATTAGGTTCCCTTTGAGCCTCTTCCTTCACATCTAAATTTTAACAAAGATAACTAAACTTATTCTGCTTGACTTGTATATTACATTTTTATCTCTCTTAGGGATTATTTTTTTCATCCTCGCTTAACTATCATGTAATATGGATCAACCCTCTACATCAAAATATTATTTTACCCCTTGTATTGCATTTTTACAATCATCCTCAATTGATTTTTATATGAATTTAAATCGCAATAAATTTTAAAACATTCCATACATAGGACCTAATTCTTATCAATCTCATCAACCTATCTTATCCCAATCAACTTCACTTAGCTCTAGCATGTTAGCAGAGCCACACTGACCATATTTTTTCCACTATGAATCCTTTACCTTTTAATCACCATAAAGCCCTATAATAACCCCATCCAACAACCCTACGAATATCCTAAACAACCAAACTATTTCCAAATCATTGCTTCTCAACCCATGTCAAGTGTATACTATCAATCAATCCTCACCACATCCCCTCTTTCATTACAAGCTCATTAGAATTTTAAGATCCCCCATATTTTATCCAATCAACCTATCTCGACTTTAATACCTCTTCCAATACCTCACACATCCCAAACATTTACATACATAGATACTCAGGCCCAATAAACCCTCTCATCCAACAACAACAACATATCCCACATCTCTATACAACTACCCACATCCCTTTATCACAACATACTTTAAAAATGATATCTTCTTGAGATACCCCTTATCAAAATTCACATCAAGCCCATCAAAAAAACCATCTTACTCTCTACTATCATCAATCAAATCAACCAAATTCTTAGCAACTTCCATGTGTTAATTACCTCACGCCTAATCCTAAAAACAATCTCATGCAAGATCTCATTGAATAAATTATACAATTTGGAAGGCACTATCATAGGAACAAAACCCGTCCTCACTTATGATGAAGTTTGTAATGAACCCATCCATCCATCAACATCGTATAAGCCTTATCTTCCACATTGAAATAAACTTAATTTACCATGTTCCATAGCCATGAGGATCCTCAACAACATATATTATCATTTAGAAACTCGTGGTATCTCATCATCTGTGACCAATATATCTTTATTAGAACCTTTCCTATGTCACTGACAAGACATTTCTTGAATGGTACAAATCCCTCCTCGCACTCTTTCTTCTCTTGCACATATCTATCCTTCTTATTTCTTGAGCACTTCACTATCAATTTTACCCATAAAATAACCACACCTAATCTCTCTACCATCAAATAATCTAAAAAAATTCATTTTTGACTTCGATAGATGGAAAACCATTATCTATTAATTGACCTTCTCACTTCCTCAATAAAAATAATCGACTTGTTTACTCGATCATGTTTACATCATATCTCATCCAATCTTTAGACCCCCACATTACAGAATTTTGAGGAATCCTTCATCATGGAAAGAAAGTTAGAAATCCAAACCCTTGAAGAAGACCATCTTGATCCTTAATCTACACATGTACCATATGATTCCCCTAGGTATTCTTTTGAACTAGATGAAACTACCACATATGTCTTTATTACTTATCTTCCGACCCAAAACCATTGATAGATTCAATTCATATAGATACTACACATCCTTTGAGTCACATCATCAAAACTATTACATATGATCTTCCCCATGAGGAGACCCTTTCATCGCCTAAGCTACCCCTAGAAGACTCAAAATCCTTGGATCTTTTTTTCTTTATCCCTCATGAATCACATACAACCTCCTTATAATCATTACACTCCACTTTAGATACCATTACAAACAGGGTACCCATAGTCAATGATCTCAACGTATAATCATCCTTCCAACTAGTTGAAGAATTGCGTAGATCACATGAATTTAGCACACCTCACTCATGTCTAGAAATAAAATATCCCTCATCTAAATTAGAAATCAATACTATCCCTAAATATTCACTTGTGATCTAGTCTATAACCTCATCCTGAATCAAAACCATTTAATAAAATCCCATTACATCTACACCCTCATCTTCATCATCTGTCATAAAACCATCTCCTCTATCTAAATAAAACATTACAAAATCAAAACACACGTCATTTAGGGTCTCAAATTTACCATATGTTCTATAAGCCCATCCTTTATCACAATCCAATTATATCACATCTAGAGTTCCACCTTCACCATCTATTCTAGGATGCCATCCTTTATCACAATCTAGATATATCACATCTACAGTTCCACCTTCACCGTATATTTTGGGATCTCATCCTTTATCTCAAGGCATATCATATATTAAAACCCTATCTCATCAATGAACATTCCCCTATCATCTATTTTAAGACCTCATTTATCATCCAATTTCTTCAATCCCACATCCTATCCCATCCTTGGATCATATCCTCTCTCTTATAAACCTCATAACACCCCTATGATGTTTTAACACCATAGGACATATATGAATCCACCTCCATCTAGAAATAGGATGCGTCCTACTAAGTGTTATCATAAATCAAAATCCATTAATGCAAATCCACCAAAAGGTACTTACATTGAATTCCTCGAAAGTACTATAAAATATTATCTTATTGTATTACCACAATAAAAATTCCAATCCACATACTCGAAAAAATGTGTGGTACAACTAAGATAAAAGTTATGCCTACCATCAAATCCCGAGTCACAACACGAGAGTTGTAAAGTTCTCAAATCCATAATCGACGACTCTTCCTCATCAATGAAATTCTCCTAAGAAGACCATCCTAAGCCATCATGGATATCATCTACATCTCCACCCTTATTAGTGTCCTCACCTTTCATAGGGAGGAAAAAGGATGATGACTTGGAGGGAATACACGTGCATCAATGATTTTCACTCAACCGCGGAATGGTGTAGCTTCAAGATTCAAGTAAGAACACAACCATGAAAGAAATTTGTATGCATTATGGGAAAACTAGGCTCGATACTCCATTCTCATAGATCAAGAGAGGTGGTGTACATATAGGGGAGTGATTGAGTAACTCCCATGTAAGAAAAAGAAGCCTCCATAATGGATAAGAGGAGTTAAATTCTAAAAGGGGAATGTAACTCCTATGATGCATACTTACACATATGATAGATTCCATAAGGGAATCTATCATAACTAATATGAAACCTAGATCCATTATCCCACCTAAGTGAGATGACTCACCTGGTGAGGTGGCAATACACCTAATAAATAAATAAAAGGTGAAGAAAATCCCACTCACGCTAACACCCCCCTTCATCATAACTCAAGATCATGCAAGGAAATTCAAAAAAAAAGAAAAGAATGAAAAATGGGTTTGAGCCACAAACCTGATGAGGTACCCATGTACAAGAAATAATCTAAAGAAGTGAAGGAAAAACCAATGGGAAAAATTTCCACCACAAGATAAAAAAACACTCTCTAATATAAGAAAGATACCAAAGATGGGTCCCGTCCTAAAACAAGCCTCAAAAGGTACCCATGTACAAAGATAAAATCTCTCGAAAGGAAGAAGAAGAGAGAAGATGAGGGAGACGCAAGGGGTGTATAAGATGACGTGAATGGATATGAACTATGCAACTCTAGGAAGTCTCCTAGAAGAGTGTTGATGACAAGATCATCTACATCTAGACTGAAGAACAACCACCCACACCAAAATGTGTGCATGCCCTTAGGAAGGAAAAAATGACATGTTGGAATTTCGTTGAATCACCAAAGGAAATCAAAGGTAGCAATCAAAAGAACTTTGAATCTAGTCCACAGAAATGTGACATAGGTCTATCAGTGGACCGTTAAGGAACCATAGAAGAGGAATACCAACATAAATGATTTCCAAGTGATGTGAAGGCAACAGAACAACCCCCACAATAGGAAAGGGATCCATAAACAAGGGTGGATCAATGAAGATCTATGGAAAAATGGAAGTGATAAGAGTCCCAAAAGGGGCACTCCCAAGAATGGAGATGATGAAATACATTAATGAACCTATAGAAGGATGAGGAACCTGTAGTGCATAACAAGTGGAATCTCATAAAAGATGACCAAGGTCATGTATATATCATCCCAATGAGGTGGCTCAACAAACAAAAAAATGATGTCGATAGGAATAGGTCATTTAGTGAAGGTAGAGGATTTGAAGGGGCCTCATTTAATGGAATTGGAAAGGAGGCTATTACAATGATGGTATGGGGATTAAAAGGAGATTGCTTGACATTTGATGAGATGGGGATGACAAAATTATTTGGAATAGGGAGAGAATGAGGAGAGAAGTCCTTTGCAATACTCTTAGTATTAGAAACGGGTGCGCAATCCTCATCATCGAAGAAGAACTAAACAATTTTTGTCACCGTAACTACCATCACACAAATAAGAAGAGGAGAAAACTAGATCAACAACAAAAACAATGGAAATAATATGTTAAGGGTCTCCATATAGCGAGTGAAAGATGCTCTAGATGTAGTGGGGAGGATCTTAGTCTATCACATGAAAGTAGAGAGATTTGGAAACATGCATCATCGAGTGACCAAAAACATGGTCACAAGTGTCAAGAAAGTCCTCAAGATGATGATGATCAGTGGGTGCATTAATTGGCATAATCAAGAAGTATGAAATACCCTCATGGGAGAAGTAGCATTCCATAGAAGCATGCCAATATGAATAGTTATCTCTCCTAATGAGAAGTGGCAGAGGTTGTAATGCGATCCTACGATGCTCAAGTATGGAAATAACACCCTCCGTGATGGGGAAGAATTACGTGCTGTCTATAAATGCAAAACATAGTACTTAGACAATAATGCGCATGCATTTAATATAAGACCCAAGAGTAATAGTGACCCCCCTGAATGCAACACTTTATAAAGTAGTGCATTTGTAAAATTGAAAATACCATCATGTAGTGTGGGAAAAAACATGCAATTTTTACTAAAGAAGTCCTCAAAACTAAGCAATGAGTACAATTATAGCGAAGAATGATTCCTGCAACTAACGGAAAAAACCAATAAATCGTATGTAAATGGATTAAAAAGTGCATGAAACACATGTAAAGGGGGTCGTATGGGTACTCATTAGAAATGATATCAAACTTTAGATAGAGTTATATTTTCTTATGAAGGTGGATTAGCCTCTTACCAACCCCTGGACCTCACCCTCCGTCTTCAACATCCGTAGGAAGGGCTTACATTAACAAGAAAGTGAATCTAAAATGATTAAAATGCCAAAGAAATGATTTTTTTCATCTTAAAACATTAAAAAGAGTTTTTTTAACCTTTAAACAATTCTAAAATGGATGGGATATTGTTTTTACCTCCAAACAATAAAAATGGATGGATGATTTCTAAGTTGAAAACCTCTAATCTCCAACCTCCTACCGAGCGATTTGGGTTGAGCCCTTCATGCCTGGTTGAGATGGCCATTAACAACATCCATATGCACAAGTTGAGGGTAACCGGCCTAAGTGGGCAATGAAAAAAAGTGAAAGGTGGATGGGTTACGTGTCAATATTACTCGATTTAGGGTGTTAAACTTGATGTCAAGTTAAAACACTCATTGTGTGCAATACAAACTGAGTTAAAATGACAGTTGCATGTAATGCAAACCAAGTAAACATGCAAAGAAATTCCAAAAAATATCCACACATGTGCATAGTTGAAACTTGATTTTCGAGTTGTGCAACCAATTGTTGGGGTAACGCATGGCCGATCGTGAACATGCAAAGACAAGACAAAAAGGCTTGGGAAACAAACAAGGAAGTGAAACCGAGTCCACTCGCTCGTTGGTTCAAATAAAAAAATCCTAGTGCAAACCAATGCACTCCAATGTAGAAACCAAGTGTAACAAGACTAGCCAAAAACAAGTCCTATCCTAATTAGTGGGTGGAAACTATATACGATCGAACAAACAAGAAAAAAATGAGGGACAAATTGGAGTGCATAGCTTGGGGTACGCAAACAAGATCCGGGGATACAAGAAAATTTGTGATAATAATGAGACCTAAGATATATTTGAAGCTCTAACATGGGAGCTAGAGATTAACGTAGACACAAGATCAACCAAAGCAGGTGATACTAATGAAATAATAGGAAGAGTGAGCACAAGTAGTATGTGAGTCAAAGATCAAACCTCACAAAAACCACATGGTCAAATCATGCATAAAAATGTGAGATGGAAGTGATGAAAAGGTGAGTCAAGCCAAAACAATGCAGTAGAAAGCAATCATGGGAGGGTGAGTGCACAAAGACAAGTTGGGGTCGACTGCCTTAAACCAACTTAAAAATCCCAAAGACACATACTTCATTCAGCACCAAAACTTCTAAAATGAAACCTAAAGCTGTGAAAGACCTCTAAAATAACATGTAACCCCCTAAAAGATGAAAACCCATTAACACTAAACACTCCAAGAAAACACACCAATGACAAAACCAAGTACATATACCCTTGAAAAATGTAAGTAGAGCACAAGGTGAATTTGAGAACTCGACACATGAAACTATAAGGTTGCGAGTAGTAAGCAACCATAGCAAGCAACACAATTCTGATCCTTGAGCTTTAATACAATGTAGAGGGAGGAAGGAAGGATGAGGACCTAGAGGGAATCTGTGTGTGTAGTAAGGAGTTGCACTCAACGATAGAATCATGTATCTTCAAGATTCAAGCAAGATCACAACCATGAAAGTAATGTGCATGCATTAAGGGAAAAACTAGGGTCAATATTCTAGGCTCATCGATCAAGAGAGGTGGTACATATAGGGAATTGAGTGGGTAACTTTGATGTAAGAAAAAGATGCCTCCATGATGGAGAAGAGGATTTACATTCTAAAAGGGGAATGTAACTCCTATGATGCATACTTACACATATGATAGATTTCGTAAGGGAATTTGTCATAACTAATATGACACCTATGATCCATGCTCCCACCTAAGTGAGATGAATCACTTGGTGAGGTGGCAATAAACCTAATAAATAAATAAAAGGTGAAGAAAATTCCACTCACACCAACATCAATGACAGCTCTAGGACAAGGGGACCATCTTCAATCTCGTATTATCAAACCTTTGCAAGACATCTCTCTAACACCTTCCATTGAAGGTATTTCAATCCTATCAACATCTTTACCTCCACCGTCACGTCAATTTCCTCATTGACATCTACAAGACAAGGGGTTCATCCTTAATCAAATTTCAAATAAAAATTTTCATATGTATTCTCATCACCTTCCATTAAGGACCCTCATCTCAAATTAGTATGGTTAACCCACCTCCACAAATCATAAATCGTCATACACGAAGGAAAGGAAAAATTAAAGCTTCGTCATCTACCCCTCCTCATCAATTGTCCTATCATATCCCATCCAATATTTCAATGTACCATTTTTTAAAGGTTCGACATACTCCTTCATTTACCATATACACAATTAATCGAAATCAAATATTTCATCATCCTAAGCTGAAAGATATTGTTCCTTTAAGCACATGTTATCTCTATCCACATCATCTTATTAGGAGGTCTCCTCTCTTTTGAGACATCGAATGTATCACCATTCACACCTCCCACTAGTTAATCCTCACTAAACCTATCCTCTAAATCCAATAAAAATTTCACTAATTTGGAAAGGTGTAAATGTGGAAAGTTTTCCCCTAACTAGATGGGTCCATATAGCATGGGTTGGGAGTGTATAATATATCCTCCTTGATGCTACACCTCGGAAGAAACCTTTTAATTCCTTGCACTTCCAACCTTTCTACTATTGACATCTTCAACATCATAACACTAGTCACATCTGTTACATTTAGAAAGGGAAATATAATCCATAGATCATAGATCCACCATTAATGCTAAAGATTATAGATTATGATGTATAGTCGATTAGAAAAATAAATATATTGAACTAGAGAGCTAATAATAGAGCTTAAAGAGAAAAAAATGAGCAAGAGATGAAAGTAAATAATGAACAAGAACAAGAGACAGATAACACCAAATTTAAGTTGAGAAATATGAAGGAAAAAATCCACTAGTAAAGCATTGTCATTTATTATAAGTCTAATACAATTTCACCCAAAGACTTCCACTTAGCTCCTTAGATATTTACACATCCAAAGCTATGTATATTGCTTGTTTAATAACTAATATATTAAATAACCACAACTACATCCAACCCATCCTGCATATATCTCACATTCTTTAATACAAGTATGCATAGATTTTGTAGACAATGGATGGTCAATCCCAAGAGGGATCACCAAATAAATTTGGTTGGTGAATCAGTCAGATCGCTTTACTAGTCAGACCGCTTCACTCTTTGAGTATGAAAGACTTCACAAATTAAATTTTGATTCCATAAAACTATAATCATGTTGGGGCATGCCCAAATGGATAATCCCACTTGAAATTATCACCCAAAACTTCCCCTTAATGTTAAGTGGGTGAATACAATCAGACATGCCAAGTTTCATACCCATGAATCAACAACAATCAATGATTCAAAGCTTAGCATGTCAATGAGGGAAATCCATAGATCTTCCCAAAAAAATATTAATAAGACCAATGGTTTACAATATGAAGAATTACATTAGTCCATGGAGCCTTTTATAAGCTAAGGCATACCAATGACTAAAGGTTTGTTGGGATTTACAAGTAACTTCAAAAATAGTGGCACATTTACTTATTACAATTAGAGAAAGTATTGCAATTTGGAATAGGCCATTAAGAGGTGGCATTTTCATGTACACTCCCCCTCAAGGGAAACTCTTACAGAAAAAAAGCATGAAACTTACAAAACTTTAAAGAACACAATGTTTTGTGAAGATATTTGAAACTCCGATCTTGATTGACAAGAATTGGAGATCAATATCAACATTAAGGACTTTATCTCTAATGAAATGCATATGGACTTCAATATGCTTTGTCCTTTGATGTTGAATTGGATTCTTTAAAAGAGTAATTCAGCCGTGACTTGTCACATTGAAGAGTAGTAATCCCTTTAACATCCACGTGTAACTCATCCAACAATGTTTTTAGCCACATAGCTTCTTTAGCATCTTCCATGACACTTCTATACTCTTCCTCCGTAGAATAGATAGATGTTGTTGGTTGATTTTTTCTACTCGAGAGATAAAACTTGCACACATCTTGAAAAGGTATCTAGAAGTATAATTTATATCCACAAGTTCACCAACATGATTAGAATTACAATAACCAAATAATTGTACATCATTAGAAGAAGAATAAACAACAACAAAATTGATTGTGCCTTTGATATGTTTAAAAATGTTTGTTTCCATTTTCCAATGTTCCTCATAAGGTTCTTGCATAAATATTGACACTACTCCCACCGCATAATAAATATTAGGTCTAGTAATAGTTAGATAGATTAAACTACCAACTAGCTTCCTATATGGAGTAGGATCAAATTTAGCACAAGTCAAGTTAGGATCAAACTTAACAAAAAATTCAATAGGAATCGAATAAGGCCTACAATAAATCATGTTAAATATATTAAGTATATTAAAAACATATTGAGATTGAGATGCATCTATAAGGGTAAGATTTTAAATTTTAATCATGCCAAGAAAATTATTTAATATACCTAAATCAGTCATTTCAAAACATTGTTTTAATCATGTTTGATTTTAACAATTAGAATTTTATCATTACTAGTGATAAAAAGATCATCAACATACAAGAAAATAATTCTAATATGATTGTTATCAAACTTGAAAAATAAATCATTATCATAACAATAGTTATTAAAGCCAATGTCTTGAAAGAAACATTTAATTTTAGCATATCAAGCTCTAGGAGCTTGTTTAAGATGGTACAAAGATTATTAAAGCTTACAAACATAAAGTTCCTTTCTAGGAGTCTCAAAGCTTTTGGGTTGGCTCATATAAATTTATTATTTTAAGTCACCATTTTAAAAAAAAAAAAAATTGATATCCATTTGATGAATCTCCCAACCATATTGGGAGACTAATGGAAGAACTCTTACAAGACTCATCTTATCAACAGGAAAAAAAGTCTCAACATAGTCAATAACTTGTTTTTGAGTGTAACCACAAGCTACTATCCATTCTTAACACTTGTTAATCTATCATAGAGAGTTATATTTAATTTTTAACAACCACCTAGATCCTAGAATTCTTATTTTAGAAGGAGAAGGAACTAATTCCCAAATTTCATTTTCTATTAGAGAATTGTATTCATCCTTCACATCCTGAAGCCATCTATCATCTTGAGGTGATTCTTCAAAGGATTTTGGTTAAACCTCATAATGGATCTGTTGATGCGTAATCACAAAATCCTCAATGTCTCGCAACTCGATGGGTTAAAACTCTTAGTGTGATTACATAACATGGAGCATTTCCCAAAGTGTGGGACTTTGTAATTAGGAAAGCTCTCCAGATGAAGGCCGGTTCCTATTCCTCTATTCTGATGCACTCATCCAAATTGTAGAGGATCTACTCTAAAATCTACTCTATCTTGTGAAGGAGATAGGGTTAAGAAGATTGAAATAAATTAAACCTAAACTAACAATGAGGTGATGCACCAAAGGAATGTTGAACATATACTTTTCCATTAAACACAAACCATAAAAATGTAATACAACCACCATGCACAGATAAACAGGATTGTAATGAGAGATCAGGAAGATGTAATGAACATAATAAAGGGTTGAAAATCATCCACAAACTTTTATTATTGCTCTAAAGATTGATACAATGCATTACAATGGCCAAGAGGTAAGATTACATTTACAATTTTTGATGGGAGGTTTGAACTCGACAAGATCGCTTACAGATGAGAGAAGAATGGAGAGTGCAAAGTAAAATTATCCAACATTAGAAAAATTCCCTCATTACAATATATATGAATAATGAGAGAAGAAAGAGAGAGGAATTCAAAATCCTACTCCAACCACCCTCAATTGCATTGAATTATCCTATAGAAATAATGTGTGCCACTGCAAAAGTTATACCCCTATGTACTATTCCTTTTTGGGAAAGAAAGGAAGCCCATACTTCATTATTTTGGTAGGTGAGAAGTCTGACACCCTCTAAAATGACAGACTATATTTATTCATTTTGAATAACTTAGTCTCACTTCAATTAAGATAACCAATCATAGTTGCATAGTTGAGTAGAGGAGACTATAAGATTTCCAAAAATTCCTTTCTTGTGCATATCCGAGCTCCCAGTCAAAATTTATTGGCCATTTGAGGGTAGAGGTGTCATTCTGCAAAAAATGTGAGTTCTTGATCTTCCTTTTAAGAGTTCTAAATGCATGCAACCTCTGAAATAAAAAAATTCAGATTTTCAGACATTTTAGTTTTGGAAGTTTGTTAACTGTTCATCGAAAAATCAGCTAGAGAGTTATGAAACTCCGAATCCTAAATCTCAAAACTCGAAACCTAAAATTTTGAAATTTTAGATTTTCACAATTCTAGATCTTTTTCCTTTTGAACTCACAACATTGTTCATCCTTAAAATTTCCTTGAGATTTATGAAACTCCAAAACCTAAAACTCTAAAAATGCCACCACATTGACTTAGAAACCAAGTTTGACTTCCAAGTTCTTAACCCTTTCGGGATTCGGACTTTCAGGATTTCAGACATTTTTGGTCACTTTTCCTATTTTTCATCAAAGAATCTAAAACTCTAAATTTTTCATCTCCAAAACTCGAAAACTTGAAAGTTTTAAATTTTAGACTTTTGGAATTTCAAACTTTTCCCTTTTCGGACCTATTTTACTATTCATCCCTTCGTGCCCATCGAATATTTGAAACCTTGAAACTTGAAAGTCCAAAAATTTAGACTTTTGGAACTTTAGAACTTTTCCCTTATCATATATTTTATTTGTTTTATCCCTTTGCACCCACCGAAATCTTTGAAACCCCGAAACCCTAAAATGAGAAAGTCCAAAATTTTGAATTTCGGATTTCAGATTTTGGGCCTTTACTCTTTCGTACCTTTTTCCAAATTTTTCCGCCATGTCTCCAAAATTCTAAAAATGTGAAGTCAGAAAACTTCGATCCTTTCTTCATTCTTCCACTTGAGCTCTTATCTCCTTTGATGTTCCCTTGTCTATTCATTTGTCGACCTTGCATTTCCATTGTTGAGCCTACCTACAACTCTGATTTTGGAATTGAAATGTGAGCTCGCATGAATGAACCAACCTCTCCATTTCCTCCTGTGCATGGTTGTGTTTGATCAAATTTTTCCTAAGGGGAAAATTTCGATAACATGGTCATCAAGGCATGACAGTATGTTGACTTGAAGTTAATTTTCAAAGATTATCAAGCTAAGAGTTTTGAACAAGATTTTTAGCCCATATATGAATCTTAGGTTTCAAGACATTTTGGGATTACTCTCCCTCAATCTCCATCATATCTAGATCAGGATAGTCAGCCTCTTGAACTTCTTTTCCATAATGTCACGGAGGATTATCGAATCTATCTCTATAAAGAGACAGAGGGGTTCATTAGGATCAACAGAGAAAGTTCTTTCTAAGACTTGAAAATTTCTATTTTCAACAATGTCATGCTTGAATGGATCATAAAATCTCAATCCTTTAGTTCTACAACCATAGCCAACAAAAATACAAGAGAAAGAGGTTGGATCAAGCTTCTTCCTTTTTTATTTTGGAATGAAGATGGAAGTAGGACTACCAAATATTTTTAGGTGAGAGATATCTGATTTTTTCTTTGTCCATACCTCATGAGGAGTAGCTTGATGAAAATTTTTGTAGGGATTCTATTTCAAATATAGACAACAATGTTCATAGCTTCAGCCCATAAGAACTTAGGCACATTAGATGCATGAATCATAGTCCTAGCCATTTCTAAGACAATCCTATTCTTTTTATCTACAATGACATTTTGCTTTGAGGGAATATGCAAAGTGGTCAATTTTGTTTGAATATCGCATGACACACAAAACTCATCAAACATTTTGCTGACATACTCTTCTCCATTATTATTTATAATTATTTTAAATTTCATATTTTAAGCATTCTCAACTAGAGCTTTAAATTCCTAAAATTTAGATAGGACATCCGACTTCTTCTTAATGAAATAACACTTAAAGTGATTCTAGAATAATCATCAATAAATAAAACAACATACAATGCACCACTAAGAAAAGGAACCTCAATTGGACCTCTTACATCATTATGGATCATGATGTTTGTGAAATGGTTAAGCATGTTGCTTACCATGTAGGAAAATTTCACAAGTTTCATGTTCTAATTTTATCTTTGGAAGACAAACAAAAAGATTTAGTCTAGACATATCATACAGACTTTTGAAATTTACATGACCAATTATTTCATGCCATAGCTGAATATCATTCTTAGAAGAGGAAGCAAAACAAGATTTAGAGACAAAACCATCAAAGATATACAAGCCATTCTTCTAGATTCCATAAGCAATGATATTTTTAAACTCATCTTTGACATACCATTTTTCTTGTAGCAAAATAAATTTATAATTTTCTTTAGTTAGTTGAGAGAAAGAAAAAGATTCTTTTTCTTTAGAGACATAAGACATTCCTAATTACACCATTTTATAGCTTAACATTGCCACACCCTTAGAGTCTAATGATAGAATTATCTCTTAGATGGATACTCTCTTCACATTTGACCATTTCTTAAAGGATATTAGGAATGTAAGTAATGTGCCTAAAGGAACTACTATCAAGAATGTACTCATTGTCATTTGAAGCCGAGAGGGTTGTGTTCAAATGTAATAGATTTCTCACTATATTTGCTTTCTTTTTGCTTCGATTTTTCTTGAAATTATTAAGATTTTTGTTCTTAACATTCTTGACTGATTTATTAATCTTGACTCTACAATAAGACTCTTCTTGTCCAAATTTTCCACATTTATTACAAGTTCCATTAAATTTGACTTTAAATGGTTGATTTCTTTTAACGATTTAGTCTTAGGATTAGTTTTAAATCTGGATTTAAGACTATATTTTTGAGTTGGATTGAAATATATAGTATGAGAGGGCTTGTGATTTTGAAATAATAGAGCTTGATAAGAAGTCCCTTTTGAATAAAAGTTCCCCATGACTCTCTCTTCTTAAATCAACAAAGAATACAAAGTGACTAGATCAGGAAAATCATTCTCATTTTGATATTTGGAATTAAGAATTGAGATGTAATGTCTATATTTTTCTTGAGTGTTGATTTGAACTATAAAATATAGAATCTTGTCTTGAAACAAATCAAATTTGCAGCCGTCTAGTTGAGCTTGAATGTTTTTAATTTTTGCTAGATAGTTTACAATTTTCTCATCCACTTTCATGGGTGTTGTAAATAGTTCTAAAACAAGCTTAATGATCTTAGATATCCTAATTAATTCATGCATGATCTCTAATTGCTTCCATTCACCTGAAGGTGAGTCTAAATTTCCTACATGCATCAAGAACTCATCTCTAATGCTTCTTAATAGAATGGATAAAGCTTCTTGAGATCTTTGAGAAAAGGAGATATTATTTTTAGGGGTAGCTTGTCTTCCTATGGGACAGTTTTCAATACAACTAACTAGATCCCAAATCTTTTTAGCCATAAAATATGCTTTTAAACGCACTTTCCAGATGCTATAGTTAGTTGAATTCAAGAGATGAGACTTATCCATTGAAAAAACAATAGAACTAGATATTTTAGATGCTTAGACGGTAAATGAAGACATATATAGCTAGAAAACAACTCATATAAGCTAAATAAAGACAAAGAACTATTTACATATCTTTTAATTTGTTATATCAATGCAAATAACTCAAATTTAATAAAACAATATCTTTAATTGGTGAAGTTATAGATCCATTGAATAGGAAAGTTCATGTTATGGTTACGTACTATTTTTATAGACAAATGAGCTAATTAAATAATTAATTATAAGCTTAAGATCATAGCGAGAGTTCGTCAATTTTTTTAAAAAAAAATAGATCTAAAAATAGCTTAAATTGGTTGATTTAAGATCAAATTTATAAAAAAAAGTCGAGGTCGAGTTACAAGAGCTCGGAGAGTTCTTTAGGAACTTGGCTCGGAAATCTAAGGGATGAGCTACTTAATTAAAAAATAAATCCGTGAGACAAAACAAAGCTCGACGAGTTACTTTAACAAGTAAAATAAGTTAATAAACAACCAAGGAAAGGGATGACACGTGTCACAGATCAACAATGCCAAGAAATGCACGTGTCGAATTTAAAATAGATCCTTGGGAGGACGTGAAATTTTTATAAATTAAAGTCATAGCCTTTCGGGTCCAAAACCAATTAAAAAATTGTGAAAAAGATAAATATACATGTGTTAAAATACTATAACAAGCATGGTATCAAATACATGTTTCACATTTTAATTAGATCACATTTCATAAATGTAGCTAATAAGACATACTTACAATTAATAAAAAATAGAATTGTATATATATGTCTCTAATTAATTGGATCGCATTTTGCATTCTAACATAATGTGATAGCAAATTCAAAGTCAAACAAGCCACTGGTCAAAGAATTAATGGAATTAAATAATTTATAAATAAAACTTGAAATAAATTTAGGGTCTGGGAAAAAATAAGACAAGTGTCTTAATTTAAATGGAAAAAAATAAAGAAAATAATGACACCTAGACACTTGCGAAAGACCGAAACAATTAAAATAAGCATAAAAACAATTATATCATAATTTACAGTGTCCGACAAGTGTGAAAATAAGGTTGCATGTCGATTTATAATTATCTTAGATTTTTTAGTTTAAAGAATTAAAACAATCTATGGAATGAAGAAAAATTTAGAAGTCATAGCTAGACAAAGAAAAAAAAAAACCCACAAAACAAAATAATTTTAAACCCACAATACACATAAAATTTATTAGGCATGTGTTGCTTTTCTATTATCTTGCACTCTGTCAAAACCTAAGAGATATATACATGTCCAAAATCTATTGGATCACACTTCATAATGCAACAAAAATACTAAGTGAAACAAGATACATGGAGCCTTTTAAATGGCATGCATTTCACAAATATGAGAAATTTGAAAAGTGCAAGATATGGAGCACTTTTATTGGTCTTTCTTTCACAAATGTTAGAAACAAGTTAAAAGAAGACTGAAAAAGTGTTAAATGGAACCACTTAGAGCAATTTATTTTCTCAAGTTTCGCAAAATGTCATAAATAGCTAAATCAATTCTGCCAACACAAAGACACGTGTAAAGCCTTTATTGGCACGTGGATTTTTAAGTGAAAATAAGATAAACAATATTCTGACAACACAAAGCAAAATGGAGCAATTTGATTGGCTTAGGATTCATAAAACATGAAAAGTGCGATGCTAGATGGAGCAATATGATTGGCTCAAGCTTCATAGTCAAAGGAAGTCAAAAATATGTAAAGGTGAGGCCAAGTGGCACTAGAATATTAGAAAGAGATTTGCAAAGATATAAAGATGTTAGATTGAAGTCATTTTGCACTCTACAAGTGGGTATGACTTCACAAATATGAAAAAAAGAGTAGGAAAGCTAAGTGGAGCAATATTATTGGTCCAAACTTCGTAAAAATAAAAAGACCTAAAATATGAAACCAAATGGCACAAAATGATTTCCCGAAGCTTCAAAATAAAATGGCAAGAAAAATATTTTTCAACTAAAACATACTTAAACTCCCCAAATAAACTGGATATAGTTAAATATTTTGGATCCACATTCAAAAATGACTTTAATGGCTATTTAAAAGGGGGAAAACTAGAAAAATAGCTCACAGACGATGGATTCAAGCCGTAAATGGATAAAATTAAAGTAGAGGAAAAGATTTAAGAAAACATAAGCTTAAACATGATCTAAATAGCCATTTATCTCATATTTAATCAATATTTCAAGTAATATTATGAGGAAATTTAAATTTGAAACCTGGTTAGCTTGAACATGACTGTGGAACTTTTGGTTCTCATAGATATGTAAATAAACTTAAATTTTCTTTGGTGTCTCAAGTCAAAAGACTTCTAGATTGATCCCCGCACACACAATATCATCAAGCTCGATACCATGTTAAATTTATCAAGGGAAATGTAATCCAAAGATCAAAGATCCACCATTAATGGAAAAGATTATAGATTATGATGTATAGTTGGTTAGATAAATAAATATCTTTAACTTGAGAGATAATAATAGAGCTTAAAGAGTAAACATTGAGAAAGATCTGAAAGTACATAATGAACAAGAACAAGAGACAGATAACACAATATTTGAGTGGAGAAACCCATAGGAAAACTCCATTAGTAAAGTAATTTCTTTTATTATGAATCTAATATAATTTCACCAAACACTTCCACTTCACTCCTTAGCTATTTATTACATCTCAGAGATTTCTCTCTTGCTTTTTTAATAGCTAATATATTCGAGAACCAACAATAAATCCAACCCTTACTGCATATAGCTTACAATCTTTAATACAAGTCCACATAGCTGTTGTAGACATTCAAATGGTTAATCCCAAGATGGATCACTTGATAAATTGAGTGGGTGAATCAGTCCAGACTATTTAACTAGTTAGACCAATTCACTCTTTAAGTGTGAAAGACTTCAAAAATTAAAGTTTAATTCAGAAAACTTGTAATCATGTTGAGGCATTCGAAGTGGCTAATCCCACTTTCCATTATCACGCCAACAACATCAAATATCGTATCCCATCACATACTAACCATTTTTTCATCATGATGATTTGAAAGTATATGCTTTTCCGTCACTATCCTCGAGCCTTTAAGATGAAGACCATGGTTCTATTCATCAAAATTTTCCTATGAAAAAATTCCTCATTAGCAAAAACCCCACCATCATTACATCCATCTACCTTGTATGAAAACCAAAGACATTTCATGGGAACTTATGTGTAGGTCATCTACAGACTTCTTCTCCCCTCGTTGAAACAATATATTAGGTTTTTACTTTAGCTTTGTAAATTCAAAAATATCTACGGATGCATCTTATAAAAATAATAGACTGATGCCTAAAAGGATAAGTATTCGAAAATAAAATTCGATAATCAAAAGATAAGTATACTGATCCATCGAAGGACAACTACCTATTTAAAATCATAGAATGATTCCTCGAAGGATAGTTATCTATATAAATAAAGATTAAAAGAGTCAAAAATTTAGACCACTCCCTTAAAGGATGGATACCCATGCAAAAAAGGCTTCCCACATCGATTAGTTTGCATCAAAAATAAATGTATTTTTGGGGAATTTCCCTATGAAACCATTGAAAGGAGAACCCTATTTTCCCACACAACCTACACATGTCAATTGTTCCCATGTTCGGGAGCTATACATTTCACATCCATTTTTATCATAGATCCTATGTGTGACTACACATTGTTAGTCATTTGTTAAAATTTTTTATTAGAGCCGTTTTTAGAATGGTATCGAGCATAAGAATGCAAGTTCCTTCAACATATCGATCCCCATCACATATGCATCAAATCTAGTATAAATAAACCATTCTACATTTTGTAAAACATTAAAATCAACTTAAAATCAATATAAAAGAAATCATCATATGAGTCGATAAATATAACTTCCTAGAAAAGCATATAATGAAGTTTATTCCCATTTAAATAGGTTTCAACTTTTAGCTTCCACAGTCTTTAAGACTAGGGAATCCGTCATTCAGGTTTCACAAAGTAATAGTTGTGAATATAATATCCCTTTAATTGATAAAGCTGATGTAAGTCCTTAAGCATCAAAAATTTGCTCATAATCACACCTCTATTTCGCTGCGGTAGATTTGAGATTTGATAACTTTAAGGATAGTTTGTTCGCCCGCATCAAACCTACCACACCTTTAAAATCTATCAATATATCTAATATCATATCAACATTTGTCAATATCCACACAATTTTGAGAACATCTCGCATTAGAAACTCAAAAGTATTGTCATGTTACTTTCCTAATCACCATCTCAAAAATGACCCATGTCTAATCCTCAGTAAGATGACCTTTGTAAATCTAAACATCAAATTACGGTTCATTTTACATCATATACTTGTAATTTCATCTATCATTCCCATTAATTCATGTCTTATAGGAAACAAACCCTTGGTTCTCCTCCATCACTTGAATTTCACCCGCTAGTATTATAAGACCAACTTTGTGGAAAAATCACTTTTTGGTCCTTTGACCTCATCAAACAATCTGACAATGAATGCCCCGCCTTGTCACCCTTAACCGATGAAGTGTGGATTCTGCCTTCGCACCTGGTTTTCGATGCAAGAGTGTACTCCTCCAGTTTCTCATATGTCCCTAGAGGTATCGGATCCAAGTCGTCTTATCTCACAACAAGCGTTGACGACCTTCATGGACGCTAGTTTTTCTAAAGTTATTTAATTTTATTTTATTTTCTTTGTTTTGGTTGGATAATGGCAATGAGGAGATCAATAAACAAATTCAAACAAAATATATAGATTAATTAAATATTGTTTAACTTGACCGAATCAAATAAATAAATGGAGATAGTTTATTAAACAAAAGTAAAATTTAATAGCAAGTAAGACAATATTTATATATGTACATATATTAAATAGAATATTATTAAAATGCATACATTTACATTATGGCAAATGTTGCGGTGGGTGGGCAGAAGGGTATCTTCCTTCCCTACCACGCAATACTGGAAGATAATTCTTTTGTTGGCTGTGAGTGTGAGGTGACTCCACCCCAACGTCCCTTTCAGACTTGACTCTTTCCTTGCATGAGAATACAAGCAATCTTTTAAGATCCAGAAGCCGTATCCGATCTGACCCGAGTTAATGTGAGGAGTGGTTGGATAGTGGTTGGACAGATCTTCCCTCTCTGCGTCCTAGGACTTCGTCCCCCTTGCTGGCTCAAAAATGATTTTTAGGATCTGTATTTTGGAGGACAGACTGTTTTGGTTTTGTTTTTCTAAGAAATAAATTCTTCCTACCTATTGTTGGTGTGGAGGATGATGATGGGGATCTATGGAAGTGTCATTGCAATTATTGTGATGTTAATGGGATCCATAGAGTATGGCATTTCAGAAGACACGAACAGGGTTTTCGGTCCATGCTCGATTCATTGGTGCGAAGAAGGATGGATTTACGTTTGGTAATAGCCTTCACGGACAGGGACTCCTTCTACATCGACACGCAGGAAAGGACCAAGCTGGAGCTCTCACCCTGTGATACGCGTTTGGCGTTGTCGTCTAAAGCGTCTCAGTTGGCTGTATTCAGGCCCAAGGTCAACGAGATTTCCCTCCTCACTATCAACACCTCCACCGGCTCCTTCTCTCCGTAGAAGAGGAATGAGTGGCCACTTTGTGCAGAAGGAATGTCTAGCTAGGCACTGTGGTTCTCTTTTCAAGCATCGTGGCTCATGGAATTTTAATGTGTGCATGGAACAATCTTGCTATTTTCTTGTTGTTTCAGACAGTGGTGGTGTTTTTTTTTATGGAGCTTCAAGCTAGTGAAGTAGACATATTACCTCCACTTCCTGGGGCATTGTGAGGTGTGTTCTTGTTGGGGATCCACAGCAGAGACCTGCCACGCTTTTAGTTGAGTAGCCAGTGCTGCGAGCACGTTTCAATAAGGAAGAAGCCTTTTTGAGCGCCTCCAACAAGCAGGTTGTCCAACTATGATGTTATCTCTGCTCAAGATCGATCGATTGCATTTCATCCTCAATTCGGGATTCTCCTTCAAGGTGACAGATCACACCCACGGGCACAGGAGATCTATGCAATGTTGGAGAAAATGTCTTGGGAGATGAAGGTAGCAGGATATTTTTTCAGATCTAGATCATGTACTGAGTTTGTATCTTCAAAATCGATTATGTGACAGTGAGGGTGTTACCAGCAGACCTGATGAAATTTATTTACAAAGATTCTCTATTGAGATCTTACTTGTTGTACGATGTAACTCATGGAAGAGAACCTCATAGAGGCCGATCTGTTTCATATCAGAATATTCATGAAACACAATTTGCTTTGCCATTATATGAGCTTCTTCAACGAGTCACCAGGTTGGCAGGCATAAAGTTTCCTATTGGAATTATCACACCTTACAAGCTACAACTGTAATGTTTGCACCGAGAGTTTGATGTTGTCCTCAAATCTGATGAAGGAAAAGGTTTATTTATCATTACGGTAGATGCCTTTCAGAGCCAGGAGCGTGATGTAATCATTATGTCTTGTGTCCGAGCTTCAAATCATGGGGTTGGCCTTGTAGCTGTTTTTCACCGCGTGAATGTGGCGCTAGCATGAGCTCGCAGAGCACTTTGGGTTAAGGGCAAGCAGCTGCATTGAAACAATCAGATGCATATTGAGATGGTGTTTTAAACCAGGCATGTTAAACCTACCCCTTGCAATCTTCTGCTACCCTTTTATTATGTCATGAATTGAAGGTCCTTCTTTTTTTTATCTGTTATGGCATTTAGAATGGGCTTCTACTTTTTCCTTGTGAATCGACCCAGATTGAAGGAAAGGAAGGACTGTTGGGAGTTGTTTGTTTTTCTTACCCTGATAGCAACTGTGATAGCATGTATACATTCCTTTCTACCTCGTTTTTTTTTCTTTTTTCGAAATAAAAGAGTAACTGCTATGTGATAGCAAAATAATGGTTGAAGTTTTATACTGTGGGTGTTAGATCTTTAACCTAGGTGTTTCCTACTTAATTCTTCAATTCGGGTGACGTTTAGAGACAATAGTGATCAATGGCCATTGGGTTTGATTTCTAAACCAGCAGTAGCAGATATAAACTTGAGCCATGAATAACATTAGTGGATATTTGTAGATTTGTCGACTCATGGCCAGTTTTAGGCTAAGTGTTGTTTTTGTCTTGGTAAAAGCTTTTCTTGGGCTGAATCTGTGTGTAGACCTCGCATAGTGAGCATGATGTTTTCTTAGAGGCCTACGTGAGTGGAATATTGACTGCTCAATATAGATCCTATGACGTGAGTCACTGTATCATAAGATAAAAGAGTTCAATCGAACTCTGTAGTAGCAGATGTTTTCTTTGGAGCGACTATGAGGATAGGTCGAGTAGACAGTCGTGAAATAGATGGGTATGCCCAAACTATTCATATGTTGTTTTAGAGACGGAAGAGAAGGCATAGTTCGTAGGAAGAGTATTTTCTTTGTATTCCTCCTTCGCTGACTTTAACCTTGTGATTGGTGACTCAAGTTGGGTCACGGTAGAGGATCTTGTGTCGATTCACTTATATTTTCAACAGACTATCCCTTGCTTGTTTAAATTCAAGTATCGAATGAAATGGGTTTCTATTAAATCCATTTTGTAGCTTAGCAAACCTTCAATAATTCAGGTAGGGACTTTCTGAGTAAGTGTTGACTGAGGCATGTATGAAAATAGAATGGTTACCTTTCTTCGAATTGGGTTAGACTTGTATGAAAATGGAAAAGGTAGGAATCGACTCAGTTACATATTTTAGTGAGCTAAGTCCTTAACTCTTACAACAATCATACGAGTGGTGGATTACGGGTTTATTACTGTTTATGTGATGTAAGATAATAACAACCTTTGGTGAAAAGACTTCTTCTTGATCCTTGCTTGTGTAATCCAACTATAGTTGTTGAATGTAATTTAGTTGGATAGAATCTAATTTATTTAACTTCTTGAAGAAAAATAATTAGGTTCGGTGAGAATTACTTGGTATTTTGAATCTTCAGATTCAATTTTTGTGTTGTGAGTATTATATGTATGTTGGTTTATTCAGTCGAGTGAAGTTAACTTTAATCTTTGACTGATTTGTGTTCATATATGGTTGGGGCCTATATTCTTCCTAAAACAAGGTGTGTGTGTTAATGCAGTCTTGTTACCAAGCAATTTTGAATATGTTAAGTCATTTGTCTGATCCTTATCTTTTTTTGGTTAATAATATTAGAATGATGTTTGGGTGTTAGATTTCAATCACGTAATCCATAGGATTACATGACTGAAATCTCAATACTCTCAGTCTTGTTGTCTTCACCAATAAGGTCTCACCTTGATTGTCTTTGGAATATCTCTCTCACTTGAATATTGGGATCCCTCCTTGTTGGCTGGTATAAATCTCTTCATCTTGTGAAACATATGGATTAGTGGTTTGTGATTTGATCCATTCTTGAGTTTAGAATTTTTACTTTCATGATATTATAAAATGTTAGCCTACTGTTGCAATGGGTAGTCTTAACATGCTCAGTTCTAGTGAACTGACTCTAGTTAATATTTGTGCAGATGGATTATGCGAGTAGACTAGAGGAAAAGAGTGTTAAAGGTTCATCTGTACAATTTATGAAGTTCCTTGTGAAAATGTCCAATGTGTTGTAAATTGTGTAACATTGCTTGCAAAGAGAGTTTATATGACCTCTTGCCTGGAATTGTTCGGAGAATTACGTGAAGAAGTAGTTTTGTCCTTTTTTGTAATTTGGCTAGTAACTCTTCTTAGTGAGAAATGTTATTCAATCCTTTCACTGGCATAAGCATTGTAAAACTTTGATCTTGAGAATTAAGTGTTAAATTAAATCTTTCTAAGACTTTGTATTGATGGGTTATATGTAAGTTTTAATGGGGTGGCTTTTCCTTACAGAAGTTACCTAAAAGTTTTGTTCAAAGAAATATGTTGTGGTTTAGATCCCCTTGAAAACAAACAATGCCTTAAGTAATCAAGAGTGAGACTATCCTTGCAAAGTGATTTTATATAACATGTTATCCCTAACTGAACTAGTAAACACTACTCTTTTTGGAGAACGCTAAAGACAAGCTTAAAGGAAAACAATGGTTAGTTTCTAATAAGATTTAACAAGTAAGAGAAGAAAATTTTGAAACCACTCAATTTATCTCTCAGCCTATTTAAAAGTAAGTAGCTTCCTCTTGATAAGCTCTTTCGGTGAAGCCTAAGTAAGAGCGCTAATAACTACGTATAAAACCTCAAGCTTCAATTAAACCTTAGTAAGAACTAATGACGTCTTAAGGGTGAACTCATTTGACCTTCTTCCTTTAACTTTATCCAGGGTACCTTGTAATTTTCTCTTAAGTTTGTTGAACGTGAACCGATGTTGTCATAAGGGCATGAATGAGTTCTAGTAACGTAAGTGTGAATAGATGGCCCTGTGGAATTAAATTACCATCTTTATCAAATAAATATATAAAACAAATAATTGTTATAAAGGAGAAGACTTTAAGTGAACTACTCTACAGTGTATAAGAACATAACTCAGTTGGTAAGATGATTTGTGTGAATCATATATTGAATCCTTCTGAAAACTTAAGTCATGAGTTAAAGGGTGTCTTATCAAAATAAATAACCTCCAATCATTTCTTACTGTGGCTTGCCCTAGCTGTGAGAGTGTCTTGTGGTTGGGCTTCTATGTTATTCTGTCAAAAAAAAAAAAAAAAAAGTATATTATCCTTTTGGGTGTGAACGTTTCCATGCTAACCTTGTGGTCATCCCCGTAACAAGTGGTTCCCAGAGTTGGTTGTAACTTTGTGACGACATGTTGTGTCATGTTTTGTGTCGAAGCAAGTCAAAAAAAAAAATCCTGTCTTTTATTGTGTTTTCCGTGTGAATTTTTTTGGGTTGTTACACAATCATATTTTCATCATTAAAATCATATCTATAGGACATGAATCCTTTGGTTCCCCTAGCAGTTGACTTCATAGCCTCGTAAGCCCACCTTTATGGAAACCTAAATTTTGGTCCTTCGACCTCGTCAAACCATCATATTTCAGTCGTTAAATTCATATGACTATAGGACTAAAAACATTTGGTTCCCATATCACTGGACTTCTGGTCTCGTAAGATCAAATTTTTGGCAACATGTTTCTTCGGTCCTTTGACCTCGTCAAAACATATTTTTATTTCCCTTTCCATCATTAAGTCATACATCCATAGGATATGAGCCCTTGGGTTCCCTTATCACTTTATTTTTGGTGCACTCATCTTGTTTCTATACGTCATCTTGAGGAATTATCTTCATCTTTCCATCCTTGCATATTTCCATATATCTCTTTCAAAATCATGATCTATTCCCTTTTAGGTCAGGCATCCCTAGTTTCGGTGGAGCATCTCATCATTAAATTCTACATCTTTCACATCCTTATCTATCACATCTCTTTTTTTTCTTGCAACTTATCTAAAACCACTCAACAAAAAGTGAAAAATGTAGACACCTAAAATTAGCACCGCTAATCCCCGTGTCCGCATCCGCTAGTATCCCTTAATTATCACATCACTATCATATTATATATTAAACCCTTATCCTAAGTGTTATTTCTCCCCATCATATTTAATCTGGTAAAAATCATTCTACAACTATAAAATCCTATTCTATACCCTCTTAAAACAACCTAAAACCACTTACAAACAAAAACCAAATAAAACACAAAAAAATCAACAACTTATTAACTTTTAGAACCCCTCCAACCTGTATAGCATCTTTGTAAAACATATCATTCATAAAAAAAAATTCAAATTGGGAAGTAGATTCAATCATTTCCCGTAATACCCTGGATAGCCAACAATTCTATCTAATCACTGGCGATTTTCCTAAGTTGGTACCAACTCTATGAAAAGAGTTTCAGGTCTTCCTTCCGGGTTAGCTAGGAAATATCTTCATGTTGTTTTATCTCGGAATAATTTCTGTTACATATTCCTTGTATCATATCCCTCTTTCAAAATAAAAATCATCATCACGGAAACATTCAAAGGCATCACTATCTCTTCTTCATCCTTTGGAGGCCATTCAAACATCTAGGAGTCAATTCAACAACCTTTGTGCATCTACGACCTCTTAATTTCGGGTAACATCACCCCCTTGTCTTCATTTATCAACTCACACAAGGTAAGTACCTTTCCTTTTGTATTATTATCTCATTTATTCATCATTTACAACCTTTAATCAAAATTATCATGTTTATTATCAGCCTACACATTTTCACAATAATCACCGGTGATTTCCCCAATCACTTGCTATTCCCCTTAATCATCATCGATCCATGTCTGTTTGATCATTGAAGCCTAAATCTCATCCTTCAAACATTCAAATCCCATCATCTATCACTACTCCACCTTTGCAAGTTCCCGTTAAACCCTATCAAGCCGCTTTGAGCCATATGTAACAATTTATCTTTTATTTTAATCAAATCTATAACTCAACTTGCCTTTGTTAGTGCATATCCATCTACATCCTTCTCCTTTGAGCCATTTTTTGATTCCTATATTCCCTTTATATCAAGTATCCCCATCAGACCTTCATATAGCCTTGGACCGATTCATTCCCTTTGGCTTTGCATTGTTGGTTATATCATCTGTCTAATCATTTTATCTTATAATTATCAAATTAATTTCTCGAATGTGGATTGAAATCCTTGTAAGGAATTTCATTGACTCTTGGGAACTGTCATTTTTCAGAAATCCACCACACATCTATCTAATAAATTTTTTTGAGTGTCTATGCATTATTGGTAGCTTATCCTGTTAGAAATAAGAAGGTGTCTGCACTTGGTTGGGTCTATCAATTTCAACCATCCATCAAGATAAACATC
Source organism: Taxus wallichiana var. yunnanensis (assembly GCA_018340775.1). NCBI lineage: Eukaryota > Viridiplantae > Streptophyta > Pinopsida > Cupressales > Taxaceae > Taxus > Taxus wallichiana. The sequence continues at coordinate 831,883,650 of CM031243.1, forward strand.
ACCCATCTCATGAGTATTTTTAAACCCCACCATCTTCTCGACGTTATTTTTTTATTATTTCACTTCATAAACTTAAAGTAGGAAAGTAATAAATTCTCCGTACAAAAGAGGAAGAAGAAAATTTAGGGTTAGGAGGTACTTCATTCTCATGTAATTTCTAGTTGTATTTATTTTTCTTATTATTCTTCTGAGAACTTATGTTATGTGCAATATAACCTTTGTAACACCATTCTCAAGATTGGTAATGGATACCTATTTAGTTATCTTGCTCTTTAGCTTTTATGTTCATTAGTTGTTGTTTTAATTAATACATTGAAAGTTCCCTTTCTTGCTATCCCACTTATGTTTGGCTACAAGATTTGTCTCTTTCTCTCTTCCTCTACATGAAACACTCTATTTTTCCATTCTCTACCAAATAAAATGATAAGATATTCGACTACAGTATATGTGCCATTAATGGACAACTTACAATATGTGGGAGCTAAAGAAATTTTGTATCTTGGAATGTATTAAGTTTTGTTGATAGATTTACACAAATAGTTTTGTTGAAACATCTATTAGGGTTGTGAAACGGGTTGGTATCCATAACACATGAAGGAAATAAATAAATGTGATCTTGGGCCCATTTTAGCATGGAGTGTGATTGTTTATGAGTGCTCATGGCCTCCATATCTTGCCCCAAATGGCCACTTCATCTAAATTGTTTTGGCTTGTTTTGTAATTGTATACTTGGTGGGATTTGGTAGAAGCGATGTTGAGATGTCCAATTCAATCATTAGAACATGTAAGGGATGTTGAGGTTTACATATGATGTGATTAATTTGGTGTCTCTTAGGAGTGTGAAGTGGTTAATCCTTCACCTCCAATTGTTTTTCAGCTATTTGGATTGGGTATGGTAGTTGATGTGGCATGATCACTATACACTTGAGAATCAACATGTTATTCTAGACTCACTCGACCTCCCAAAATCATGCCAGGATATCCAAAATATGTGAGATTGTTGGAATTTGGATGGGAAACTATAGGATAATCAGGGACTAAGATTGTGTAGTGTGAGTTCCTAGTAGTTGAATTGTCCAAAAGGTAATTAGAGGATATGTATGGGTAATGTAAGTTCCCTTTTGTTTAATTTTTTTATTTTATTTTTTTGCTAAACTACGTTGAAAGTTCGAGTTTAAATAAGTAAAGAAATTAAATTCGACATAAATATATGAAAAGTGGGTATAATCTTTTAATTAACCAACTTCATTCCCAATTAATTAAATAATATGAAATGAAATATCTTGTATATTCTATTTGTATGAAAAATAAAACTAATTAAATGGCTAACATATTTTTGTATTTTTCAAAATTTAGATAAAATAAATAAATAAACTATTCTATAGACACAAGAAATTAATTAAAAATTAAATATGACTACTTCTAATAAAATAAACTAAAATAGATAATAGATGGATGTGGTTATTCCTTTGTTGTAGGTTTTCTGACAATTCTATTCTAAAAGAATGTATTCAAAAATTATTAATCTAAATAAAATAAAATAAACTTCTTTTGGAAAAGCTTTTGCCTCAAGTTTTCTAGAAAGGAAACCTTCTCAGAAGTAATTTCATCTTTTTGTATGAAATTTCCCAGAAAAAGTAAATATAAACTAATTAAAAGAAATAAAAGATGTGCAAGGATTTCTTCACTTCTTCCTCCAACTAATTTCCCGAGCATATCCATAGGGATAAGTTAGGAAGAAGTTATCAAGGGAAGATGTATGCAATAATTTTTTGAAAGGAATACTAGAAATAAAATAAATACATTCGAGAAGTGATGAAATATTTCGCTTCTACAATTCTACCAACTCAAAAAAAATGCAATATTTATATTCTAACAAATACAAATTAATTAAAGCTTCAAATAATTCAAGTACAACCATAATCTAGTTAATATTTTACTATGGTAGCTTCCCAAATATGATATGTACTTTTTGTCTCCTCATCTTTGTATCTTCTTCCAAAGATGAAGTCCAATTAATCTAGGAATGCATAGATTCTCACTGGAAGTAAAGAAAACAAAATATTGGTTGTGGTTGGCTTGGTGCAAGAAATGACTGAAAGTAAATGGTAGGAAAGAACAAAGAAAAGAGTTGGTTTTCTATGTGGTTCCTCTCAAAATTTCAGCAACATAACTTAACCTCAAGAATATGAAAAATCCAACCTATCATATAGGTAAAAGTTTGGATTTTTATAAAATATGGGAAAGAAGAAGTCAATTACATGTGTCGATGAAGAAGTGACAAATAAGAAAAAGAGAGGTAGTAAAAATTATAAACATATCCAAAGAGGAATAAAAATCAACTCAATTCCGATGAGTCAAAAATAGACAAAACGGTTAAGAAACAAGTGAGAAAACAACTCCTAAAATCAAAACGTGTGCTGAAAAATACACATTTAAAGTCTCTTAATTTAAGTGATAGGACTGCCGGAGAACAAAAAGGGGTGATTGCATAATCACTGGGCATTTTCACAACCACCGGTTACAAAACCACTAGAGCCATTGTGCAACCTATGGGGCGGTTACACAATCGCCACTGGAGACAAAGAAAAGGATAAAAAAGGTTGTCTCACAAGCAAAAAAATTTGTAGATAAAACAAAAGGGTTGATTTGAGTCAAAGGAGGGATGCAAAGAATAGGGGGAAGGATCTAGGGCTCATTGTTTCCTTGGAAGAATTTTTTTCATCATTAGAGATTTTACCATTCCAACAATATAACACCGTGTAATTTTGGGTACGTACATATTGCCCCGCCACAGAGAGAGTAGTTTTAGCCATGAAAAGGCATAAAACAGAAGTCCAGGATTATGGCACTCCCTAATGGAAAATATATAAATCATACCTTATTTTCTAGTGTATTGAAACCATGGCAATCCATCCTTCTCGCAACCTGTAAAAGGAAGATGAGAATAAAGTGTATATAAAAAACATGATTAGAAAAATACTTTAAAATAAAATGACAAGATTACGTACCATATCTGCGAGGGTGAGAAATATACCTTCTCCAGTGCATGCAATCCCTACTCACACAATGTTAGAAAATCCAAATATATGTTATATATTTCATTTTTACTATTTTTAGAAATCATTTATGTTGTGTAATTTTGTTGAATTGAGCTCTGGTTTCTTGCATCTATTTCATTTATGAGTAAAGTTGAATTGGAAGTGATTTAGAAATGGTGGTGTCTCACCAAAAATAAGTGGAACGGGCTTAGAAAGAGGTTAGACATGAGATACTTGGTTTTTTGTGTTAGGCTTTGGATTTTTCTCTTTGAATGCACTTAAGAATAACTTCTAGGAAATTCATAACTAAAGCAGTTGTAAGGGGGCCTCAAAGAGGTAGATAGGAAGAGTACCTTTATTTCTTAGTCTCATTTTTGTGTATTTAATGATTTTTTTATGTTTTTGGTATTTTTGGCTCATGGTGAGCATTTTTACCACACTTACTCTATGGTTTTATGACATTGTACATGAGAAAATTGACATTATATACACACACACACACACACACACACACACACACACACATAGACACACACACACAGACTTTTTGTAGCTCGGTATTCCTTATAAGAGTTGAACTCATTGTAGTTTACACATAGCTTAGATGATTATGAATTTCTGATACTTTTCATATGTTTTATGGATGCATGTAATGGATGATGCTGATGCAAATGTGTAAATAGAATGATTTTTTTTCTCTTTTGTTTTATATATGATGCATATGAGAACAAATTGTAATTTAGAACTTTGATTTTCAAGAAATATTTAGCACTTCTATTTTATTGGCAAAATGTGATGAATGCAACATGATAAGAAAATGAACTCACTCCAATCCTAACTCCATGCAACCAGTAAGATGTGAGGGATCATCACCGAGATCCGGAAGGATGTGAGTTATGTGACTTTGATGAATGAAGATGGTGAGAAAAGACAAGATTTTGAAAAAGAACCAATTAGGAACCTACAACTCAACCCTAAGCAAGGTCAACTAATGAGTGTAGAATGCCATTTGCTTGCAATTTTATCTATACTTATATCTGAAAATGGCCTTTTGATTGAAAAAAACTGGTTTTTAGGATTAACTCTCTTGTAACATACACATCTAACTCATTTTCTTGGGATTTTTAATATTTCAAAGCATTGTTTATTCATTGACTTATTTATAACTTATTGAATTATTTTAGTGGATGGCCTACATCTTGCCTCATGCTACTAGTAACAAACATGGGCTCATCAACGAGGAAACTATATATGCGAGTAAGATAACTGTTCTCTTTTTCCAACCTCACACCACTAGTAGGAAGCATGGTCTCATCACCAAAGATTGGTAGGGCAAGGAAATGTAGTATTATTTTGAAAGAAATCATTTTTTCATTTCTTTGTTGATTTGTGTGTGTGTGTGTGTGTGTGTGTGTGTGTGTGTGTGTGTGTGTGTGTGTGTGTGTGTGTGTGTGTGTGTGTGTGTATTGTTTCAATTTTAGACATGTAATTTTAGTAAGGAATGCTTTCCCGTCATCTCAACCCCATGTAGCCAAAGAAGATGTAAGGGCTCACCAATGAAGGTTAAGATAGGAGAACATGAAATCTGAGTGAAATTATTAGGTTGTTTTTTTATCGAGAGGTTTCTAGGAAATATGTGACATCAAGAAGTTTCTATAATAGACTAAGGCTAAAGACAACCGAGATAGAGGCAAAAGTGGATGGGACTATGTGTGTAATTATTTGTAGGATCAATGTCAAAATTTTGTCTAAGTAGTTGAAATGATAAATATATTATAATAATATGACGATTCAATGATGGATACTTGAAGAGATATGATTGAATGTGTTTGCCAATATTTGAAAGTTTTTGAAAGTTTCTTGAAAATTAAGTTTTTGTTTACAATTTCACTGAATGATAATACAAATGATAAATAGTATGAATGTAATAATGTACAGTGTAGAAATGAAAATGAACTATACATGAAAACATATAGGGTGACGCGAGTTGTGGATGTCAAACACCTCACCTACTAAGGTATACAAGTAATACACATAATCTTTCAAGTTTCTATTCTCTTGACAAGGGCCTACTATCTTGGGTTTATTCTTACAACCCATGCCTACACTCATATATATTTGATCATCTAATCTTGTTGTAAATCCATCTCTTTGAAAGAGGTCTTTGTGAACCTCTTTTTCATGTTCTTCACATATTGTATGTGTGTGAGAATGACTACACTTCTCGGTGTTATTCCCTACGCAGGAGTAGTGGTTGCATTTCACATTCGTCACACTATTGTATTATGTCCCATGGACACAATAAGCTTGGATTTTTACATATTTGTGTCTAGACCAAGGTTTGAAATAGAAGAAGCCCTAGAGATGCATTTTATGGGCATCCTCTTAATTTAAAAAATATGTTCTTCCTTTTTTAATTTTTTTTTCATGTTTATGCTTAGGTTGGAATCATGGGTAGGAAGAGAAGCTATATGAAGGAGGTTACCCATTACTTATGGTTCAAAGGGGAGAAGGATCGGTTCATCACTCTCTAAGAGTTTCATAATCTTTGTTGTGGTTTTGGTGGACATAGTTTCCATAGATATCACCTTACCTTTATCTGTTTTTGATACCTCAAACATTTTTGAGTCGATGACTTCAACCTTCGAACGCCGAGTGGTCATAACAAATTATTTTGATCGAAGCATTTTTTCAATTAATTTGTAGGGGTATCATATCGATAATGGACCCCTTATTTGTTTTTTAGGTTTTTAAAATGTATGTCGAAGGGATTAAGATCCCCTTGAGAAATGAAGAACTTTCTCAATAGGAGAAATCTACTTTCTTGGAACAAACTGAAGAAATATCATTCATTTGGTGAATTCGGGGTCTACCAAAGATCATTTTCTAACTCGTCTCCTTATAAATAATGTAAAACTTCATCAACATGGTTTTAGGAATAAAGGAGACACGAAGAACTATAGTTCTAATTGAGGTTTCCTTGAGACAATCATATACTCGCAACAAATTTCTTGTATAGAGCAATTAGTCTCCCCATATCCCAACTTTTACAAGAAAGAGAAGGGAACTACTTTCACCAGAGCCCCATCATTAATCATGGCTTTTGATTAACTAAAAATAAACTAAACTATGGAAAATTATAACAATAGTTAATCTAATATAGGAGGACTAAAACATTGTAAATTATGCTAAAACAATATGAAATGATTTTAAATAATTATATCAAATGAAATAAAACCCTAAGTATGTAAAGATGTAAAAGGAAAGGACTTAGTTGATTATCGAATACTTTCACAAGGTGTCGTAATTCATAATTTATCTTTCGAAGTAGGAACGATTATACAAAAGTCCCGTAAAAAGAGGATCTGGAGGATCCGAATGGAATTGAGTGATCAAGAAGGTATTGGGTCTCCCGGTGCCCCTGGTTTGGAGAATAGGCGTTGTGGTCTCTATAACAACTTAGAATATGGTTCTTTCAGTGTCACAAGATACTCTAAAATATTCCCTTTCTATCACTCTGGGTCCATCAAACTATCTTTGGATGAATGAAATAGTGTAGCATGAAGGAATGACTTTGTAAAAGATGAAGAAGTATACAAAACCTAAAAATTAAAGATGAAAAATAAATGGGTCGGGATGAGCTCAAAGCTTCCATAATATTGGGCTTACTAATTTGAGTGCTACACTACATTTCATACCCAAATGTAGTTCTGTGTGTATATGTGTGCATGTGGTGCCCTAGGCACTTGTGTCACTCACACTTTGTGAAGTAGGGATAAATAATATTTATATAAAAATGTAATATCATGTGTGTATAGAATAAAATAGAATCCCTCCCGTATGTGATGTGTGTCTATGAAGATCTCTTAGCCTTGATGCATGGAACTATGTGGATGTAACTCTAAATGGAGTGATAGTAGTAAGTGACGCTAGGACCCTCATTATGGTCTCATAACTTTATATTTATAGGGTTATCTTTCTCTAATTTCATAATTAATCTCAACATGGCTCACTAGGAAAAAGATGAAGATGATAAATGGCTAGAAAGATCCTAAAAAGAGTTGGGAAGATGAAACAAGGATCGGGCACACCAGGTGGGACCAAGGTGCCTCGAGAGCCCGAAGACAAACCCGAGTGCCCCGGTTCAGAAAAATGATGTGAAAATGATGAAATAGCTAGGTATGTATATGTAAATATACAGGAATGACAAAATAAAAGGTGAAAACAAGCTACAAAAAAGGTGGGATTAATTAGTACTTTCTTCACTTGAGAACCTTCTAAATAGTAGTATGAGACCAGGGCTAAATAATGCCTAAAGTGCATGATTTTGTGACTATATTTTTCCCCAACTATATGTTAGTGAGAGGAATGCTCAAGTAACATAAAGTAGATAGAGATGTGTACCGATATTCATGTAGAGTGTAGTAGAGACGTGTCGATAGAATAGACTCAAGTGTAGAATGATAAAAATAAAAAGTGGAGGACCATGGATTCTTAAGATGAAAATGTGTATAAAAAGTGATTAGAGTGAACCTACTACAAAAATAATGTGTAGTTGTTTCCGTGGGTAGTTGTTTACGTATGATTAGTAAATACAAGTTTTTTTGCAGTGTGTTGTTGTGGCACTTTCGTCGTCATTGTCATTGTCATATTTTTTTCCCCAATTTGACTTCATGTTTCTCATATGGTTGGACCTACAAGGAGAAAATGATCAATTAGTCAAATATGCATGTATGTTAAAATTCTATGTAAAATACACATGTGCACCCGATCCATGTTCAAAGAAAGGGTGTAGAAGGATATATGTATTGAGGTGAGTTTTTTGGGTGATCTCATGCCACCGTGGTTGAAGATGTTTAGGGAGGAGACGCTCTGTATCCTCTAACTCTAACCACTTTTGCTGAAATGTGTTAAGAGATTTATGTCGCGTCCCTAATTTTTGGGTGATCCGACACCAACTAGTTGAAGTAGTGTAGATAAGCACACCCACTTTAACCACTAATCTTGTAAATTCTTCCTAGAAATGCTAAGGATACCATGTCCTTAAAAATCCATTTTGTATGGATTTTTTTACTTGTATGAACTCATTCGCCGTATGTAAAATCACAATGCCAAGGGTGGAAAGTGCACTCTATTGATCCGTGTAAATATGTTGTGTTAGTATGTAAAAACCTCAATGATGCCCCCATATTTGGGGCAAATGCAATATTCTTGAAAGGAGAATGTGGACTGAAAGACGAACTACCACACTCGACTGTAGAACTCTCGCCTATAGGGGTAAAGGGAAATCACTTAGTAGAAATAAAGGAGTGAATAAAAGGGGATGACTAGCCAAATACAATTGTTAGTATAAAAACATATGCATGTAATAAGATAAGTGTAAAATACACAAAGAATATAGAAACTACCAAGCACATTAGTGTAAACATGCAAGAAAAGAAGTAGACTACACAAAGCAAGTTACAAACATGGGACATCACTCACAATGTCATAAGACACCCAAAGAACAAGTGTGCACACCAACATAGGGTAAAGCCCGTATACAATGGGAAACAATGGAAGACAAGTATGGAAAAAAAAAAAAAAAAAGTAGTCATGGAAAAATGTAATCCTGCAAAAGAAGTGTTGCATATGGAACACCTATTAGCAAGTTAGAAAAATAAGGAATATGTCAAAGCGTGTACGATCAAGTAAATGTAAGATGATAAGTACAAAATAAAACAATAAAACCTAGATAAGATGAATATGGATGCCCCTAGTGACCAACATAGGAAGGGTAGAAGGAGAGCATCCATGCCACGTGAAAATTTATTATATCTATGGTCACACTAAACAAAGGCATGAACATGTATGTGTGTATGATATAGATAATGACATATAAAAAATTTGTCTAACATGTGTAGTAAAGCACGATCGTGCAAAACACTAAAAAAGTGAGAGTAAATTCCCCCAAGATAATGCAACATGTTGTGGGTGGATGGAATGGAATGCAATATGGAATGATAGGAGCAATTTTCCCCAGATTGTATGGAAGTGCATACAATGAGGTTCATTTTGTTTATCCCCCAAAATCAAGAATGAACAAAGAAATGAGAGTACTTCATCGAAAAATGGCCGAGTAGTGTTTTATGTGTCTAGCGCACTCAGTAATGAGTTTGTATATGTAAATGATGATGACATGTGACATGGGAGAGATGTACATGAATCCTATAGCCAAAGCGTATATCATGACTTGTTGAATGGGTGAGTGATGATTTCTCCCTAAGCGTACATCACTATATGATGAAATGATGAGTTATGATTTAGCCATAAGTGTATATCACTATAGAATGAATGGATGGATGTGGGTGACAATTTATCCTAAAGGATGTGTCACTACAAGATGAAAGCAGGAGTGGTGATGTAACCCAATGTGTATACCACTACAAGATGATAAAATAGTTGACGATTTAGCCTAAAGCGTATGTCACTAAGTTGGAAATGTTGCATGATGAAGTGTCGCATGGTGGGTGTAAGGTCCATTTGATTGGTGTTTCCTTGACATTAAAGTATGGACCAAGGAACTAAAGTAATGATAAAATGACTATAGGATAAGTAGAATGTATAAATGCGTAGTGTAAATAATGTAATGTAGGATGTGTATGGTGTATAGAATATGTAATATGTAAGATGCGATGATAGGTGTAGATAGAAATAGAATATGTAGTTCTAAAAGAAAATCCATACCCATATAGATAAGGTAACCTAGCGTATTATATAGAGTGTATGTGAAATTCTATTATGACTATGTATAGGTTATGCGTGGATGGCCTAATAATGTATGTTGTATGTAGGGTAAGGACTAGTATAATGTAGAATGTAGGGATGAAATGTAAAACTAGACTCATAGGTAATGACCTATAGTATAGTGTACAAAATGTATGAGATGAAAATGCGTAGTGTATAATGCGACTAAGTGTGTAGATATCGTAATAAATGTAATGCGTAGATGAGGACAAGTATAATGTTTAATAAGTGTAGAATGAATGGTGTATGAAAAAAATGTATGATGGAATGCAATCTATAATTCCTAAGGTGTAGTGTGTGGGGTTCAATGTAATGGTAATCCCTCAATAGTCAAGTGTGAACTGAAGCACAAGAGTGCGTTATCGAGTAATTATGGTGCTATGATGTGTGATGAGGTATGCTGATAGGAAAAGATAGTAAATGAGAAGTAAGAAAGGTGTAATGTATGAATATGTAACTACGTAAAACTATGAGGGGGAAGTGTGAAATGTGATATGCCCCCCACGAAGTGTTCTAAGGGGCTATGTAAGCTCCTCAAGAATATCGTCATCCTCGGATAGAAATCGATTAGATGTGCATTAGTAACTTGGTAGGATATAATGGTAGGTTGATCATGTAAGGAGAAATTGAGACGTAAATGATACATGCCCATAACATATTCCTCATCAGTGAAAGGAGGGTGGAGTAACCATGGGCACACCATCGAGTTAGGTTCTATGTATAACCTAGGAAATACCTATCACAAATGATTTTGCATCAAAAGGCATAGGAAAAGATATCTCGTATGATTAAGATATAGGGTGCCCCTAATATAGTCCATCTAGGATTTTCCTAATGTGAGTGGCGGATAAATAGGAGTATGTGTAAGAAAAACATCAAGATGAAAGACACGAAGCCCATAGGTGGCTATGACATGGAAAAATTGATGGTATAGATGATGGTGGTATGGCGGTGGGAAAATATCGTAAATGAGAAAAAGCCTAAGTGGGAAAAGCCCTCGTGCGTACATATGGTTTCAAGTGAAATAGGATATAATGGAATGTATTCCCGAATGAACCATGTATGAGGAATGTACAAGTGAATGGTGGGTGGAAAAATGATGAAGATATGGAGGGGACGATGGATGATATGGAATAATAGCTATAGTAGGAGGTGGTGGATAAGTGACAACATCTAGAAAACAAATAGCTCCCGACATGGTGGTAAATGAGGCGGATCATCCGTAGGTTGAGGCTCATCTGTAGTATCAATGTGAGGGATAGGAAGACTAGTGTTAAGGTCATGAACACAATATTGGAATGGGTCACGGTCCTGAAAGATAATATACTCAATGCATTCAAGTAATAAGTTAATGCAATGATGGATTGTAGAAGGGACAATCGCATGGTATGGAGTTATGACGTACCCAACAAACAATTATATGAGATGGGAAAATCTATAACAAAGAAAACTGTAGGGAGCATTTTGAGACTAGCAATAATGGGCAAGGTAACATGACCAAGACTTAAATGAACAGTACCATCATAAACACATAGTGAAATAGAAGAAGGACTAATGTCATGAGTAGACAGACCTAAAGCTTTGAAGGAAAGGCATGAGGCACAAATTAATTTTAGAACCTTTATCTATTATAGTGTGTTTAACACCAACATTGTAAATGAGACACATAATATGGATGGGTGGACCATTGTCAAAGGGAAGGATATCGGTGATAGGATTGGCCTTGAAGGCTATATGTTGTGAGAATTCCTCGACAAATGTGTTATACATGGAATGTAGGTGCATGTTAACTTGAAACATTTGTAGTAACAAAAAGATGTTGAACATGATGAATTAAATCGGGATGAGTAAGAAGATAATAGTTATTGGAGATAATAATAATGGATAAACACAAATGTAAACCCTAGAAGGTGTTATGAAGAAATGTGGGGTTCACCAAAATGATTAAGTAAAATTAAACTAAACTATGGAAAATTATAACAATAGTTAATTTAATATAGGAAGACTAAAACGATGTAAATTATTCTATAACAATATGGAATGATTTTAAATAATTATATAAAATGAAATAAAACCCTAAGAATGAAAATATGTAAAAGGAAAGGTCTTATCTGATTATTGAATACTTTGTCATAGGGTGTCTCGGGTATGATTGTGGATTTCAAAGGTAGGAACGACTACACAGAAGTCTCGAAAAGGATGGATCTCGAGGATTTGAATATACTTTGGAGCACCTAGGAAGGTCTTGGGAGCCACAGGGTGACCTGGTCAAGAGAATAGGTTTCATGGTCTCTAAAACAACTTAAAATCTAATTCTTTTAGTGTCGCAAGACACTCTAAAATATTCCTTGTTTGTTTCACTAGGTCATCCGAATTACATTAGATGTATAAAATAGTGTAGGATGAAGGAATGACTTACAAAAGACAAATAAGTATCGAAAACCTACAAAAGATATAAAATGAATGGGTTTGATTAACCTCACCTACCACAACAGTGGGCTTAATAATCTGAGCGCTACACTACATTTGGACCCAATTATAGTTTTGGTGTGTGTGTGTCTATATCGTGCCTTAGGTTCTCTTGTGTCGATTGCACTTTGTGAAGTAGTGAGGAATAATAACTATAGAAAATGTACTAGCATGTGTGCATGGAATAGAATAGAATCCCTTCCCCTATGTTGTGTGTGTTGATGCGAGATCTCCTATCCATGACGTATTGAACTTTGTGGATGCAAGTGATGCAATGGATGCAATTTCGAGATGGAGTGATAGTACTAAGTGATGCTACGACCATCAATATGGTTTCATAACTTTATATTTATAGGTTTCTCTTACTCTAATTTAATAATTAATTTTGACATGGCTAACTCAGAAAAAGATAAGGATGAAAAATGGCTAGAAAGAGCCCAAAAAGAGGTGGGAAGATGAAACAAGGATTGAGGTACCTCAAGTGGAATCGGGGCATCCCAGTTACCCCATAATAGGCTTGGGTACCCGCATTTAGACTTAAATGATGGGACAATGATAAAATAGTTGGAGATGTATATGAAAATACATGGAAATAATGAAATAAAAGGTGAAAACAAGAAGGCCAAAAGGTGGAATTAATTAGTACTTTCTTCACTTGAGAACCATCTAAATAGTAGTATGAAACTGGGCTAATAATTTCTAAAGTGCATGATTTTGTGACTATATCTCTCTTGATGAATTTTTATAAACACAAACCTATAAATAGAAGTTAGGATCAACTCTTTGGGCTCTTTCAACGTAGATGACATCTTATTTATATAAAAAGGAATCCCAATATCTAAATCACTTTGTCCCAAAGGATGTATGTCAAATTCAATATGATTTATTTGAGATTCTAGAGGAGGTGTAACATGGATTAAATTACTAAGCCCCAATGTATGAAACAATGCAAAATGATGTGCGGGGAATTCTTCAAAAAATATAGAAACGAAATGTGAGAAAAGGTCTTGTTCAAATCCAATATCAAATCATAGGCTCCCACCAGTTTTGAGATTATAGGAACGTCATCCTGCGACAAGGAATGAGTGAGGAGGGGTTGTGAAACGTATACCCATACGCAAGTTGTTGCATTAATTTCTAGTTCAACCTCTAGCTCAACTAATCCCAAAATCTTTGTATTGTTGTTTGAGCCAAGGTTAGGAGCAACTCAAGAGTTATTAGAAGTTGAGGCCTCATGGTCATTATTCCCTATATGAATACTTGTTATCCAAATTTTCCCCGTGGTAAAATGGATAACAAAGGTGTGAGGGCCCAAGCACCGAAAAAGGCATAATTGGCTTCGTAGGTGGTTCCTCGGGTCTCAAGAGAAATTTAAGTGATTTTGGGGTGTTGAGATCATAAGAGGAAATTTTCCTCTTCTTGGTCTTTTATAGACATAGATTTTATTAAGGATGGAAAGTGGCTCTGCTAGGCCGACCTCTGTCAAAAAAAAGCAAAATCAGCCAAAACCGTCTGCATTGGGTCCAAAACTTATGATATCCGATCTTCATGAACCAAAAAGCATAAGAGAATTCTAAAAAATCCTAAAAATGGAGACCCGGGGTAAAAACTTGCAAAATGAGCTCCTAAGAAGCACCGAGTTAAAACAAACTCGCCGAGTAGCTCAACAAGCTACTCTGTGAGCTATGGTAGTCGCATTATGAAAGGACTCCACCGAGCTCTTTCGAGAGGTTGATGAACTAGAAAATCATGCATCGAGATATGCATAGGGATGTCAGGTCGAGCGTTGATGAGGAGCTTTCCAATAGCTTGGAAGCCCACAAAAAATTATAAGGAGCTCGTTGTGGAGGAGTGCCAGCCGAATGTGAATATGGCAGCAAAACCAATGGACTCGGCAGAGTCCAAACAATGAGCTCAAGAACGTGAAGAATGGGCTCAAGAATTGGTTGGTCGGAGTGAGAATATTTTGAAGTCAAGCTCATCGTCGAGCCATAATGGTGGGAAGTCGAGTTGTCTCAAGATCGTCATTAAGTAGGAAAAGCTAGGCCGACACAGGATGCCAAATGTTTGAGCGAGCTAAGCTTGCTGAATGGATGGTGCACGTCAATGTTTAAGAGGCCCCAACGTTGACAAAATTTATAGGCTCGGGGAAAGGAATGAAGTAACTTGCCATCAAGCTCGCAGGCATGATCGCCAATGTTTAGGATTGACTGGACACATGGGCTCGAGGAAGAATGGACAAAAATGCACGCTTCGAATAAGAGCTCAATCTCGAGCTTGATGCATGGTGGTGAGCTTGTAGTAGGTCTTAGGATGAAGTTGAGGTCGGGATCTAGTGATAAAAGGGTCAAAAATCAAGAACCCACAACACGAGGAGCCACGAAAAAAAGGGCAGTCAATGTGGAAGCTCGGTGGAGTCGCCGGGTTCCCAAGTGGGGAACAGCTCAAAGTATCGAGCCATTAAGCAATGCAAAGGGCGGCGAGCCCATCACCAGGCTTGAGGAGAATTGGCTCGGAACCATAGCGAATGGGGATGGATCGGAAATAGAAATTGGAACGGCCGCGAAACCAAAGCTTTTGGGAGTTTCAGAGAACCTCGTTTCAGGGGTCAAGAAGCCTTTGTACGGAAAACTGAGCTAAAATCCCGAAGCCCAAAATCCGAAATTCCGATTTCGGGACTTTAGGGATTGAGAACCTGCCAACGATTTAGCGCAATGAACGGTGTACACGTTCTGAACGTAACATGCTTGAAATCCCGAAAGGGAAAGGTCCGAAGACATAGCTGCTCGGAATTTGCATGGGGGTAGGTGGAAGACGTGTCGGGTTAACAAGTGGGTGGCCACGTAGAGGTGGCTCGAGAACCAAGCTAGGGAATGTTTTAAGATTGCAATGAAGATGTGGCCACAAAGACCCGAATCGATCAAATTGTGAGTAAACCATATAGTGATGGCTTAGTGGACAAGTGAGGGCGATATCTCAATGGAAGTTTCGGGACCATGTAGATGGGTTATGCATGGAGAATAAAGGGAGTCATCCTAATATTAACTATAAGGGGGGTGCGTCTCCATGCTCACAGAGCAACCGCCTCCCCCAGGATGGGCAGACCCCATCCGCGCAGGGTAGTGCACGAGGCGCTATCCAGGGAGCCAAAGGGACTCCCGGCCGAGGCAAACGGTTGGCCAGGCATGGGTTGGGGTTGACGACCTCACATGCATGTGCCTACAGAAGATCTGGGCGAGTTGGGCGAGTTAAGCGCGCAGGCAGAAAATGGGTGACCTCCCGGAAGTTCCCGGTGGCGCACCAATGCAACTCTTGAGGGCTATGGAGTGAGTAAGAGTTGTGCATGGGAAATATGAAAGGACCATGCTATGAGCCCAAGGATGCCTCAGAATCAAGGTTTAGCCGAGGCGGGTTGGCGAGCAATGTTGGTTGCACTTAAGACCAAAGTCTGGGGTGTCTTGGAGCAAAAACATACCCAATGTACGCGGATTGAGTTGGGCAGTAACTCATGTGGCGTGCGGTGGCAGAGTGGGAGTTGGTTTGAAGCATAAAGACCTTGATGATAGAGGCCTTGCATTGAGAGTGCAGCGCCACGCCTAAAGAGCCAGTGAGCATGGCAGGACAATATAACAGGGGATCTCATAACCCCACTAAGTGGAGTTGGAACACACTTGGTGCACCGGACATTCGAGAGGATGGGGTGTTCAAGACTTTGGAGATATACTCTACCTTTGAGTATGTCCATGCGAGAGATGTGCATCGTGGATCAGCAGTGGGACTCCGGTGTTAAGTGACAATGGACTTGGGGAGACCTTTAAGGTGGCAACGTCCTTAGAAGCAGAGTTCATGTGGGAAACAACCAAGAGGCGTGATGGAGTGAGGCCGGGATTCGGGGTCTAAATAGAGGAGAAGTAACTCGGGCGTGAGCGAGCCAAGTGTGGCGAGCTCCTCAACCTTGCAGAGGTTAAAACAACGCAGATGAGTCGAGTGCTCACATAGATGTATCGGAGTGCGCCGGAAGCACGGATGCGGAGTGGGTGCGGTAGCAGAGGCTGAGACTCAGTGAAGTGGACAGAGGATGGTTCACATGGTGATGCGCGACATGGTGGGATGAGTCAAGGACATCATGGATACCGTTGCAGTGTGGTGAGCTGACAACGAAGGCAAAAGACTTGAGAAGTCAATGAGGTTTGGACGCAGACGGGTGTCTTGAAGAGTAGGCACGCCGATGTCAGTGGCCATGGCATCGGGGCGAGATCAAAGGATGGATCGAGTTGAGGGAAGAAGAGTACCTCACCCACATGTGATGCGGTCTACCAGGATGGTGAGCTTGCAGTGCTCCCCGCAGGGATCCTTGGTGTTGTGGACTTGGGTGACAGTCGGTCAGCAGGTCGGGGTGAGTAGAGGCTCACACCCGAGAAGGACTCAGAGGAGGACTTCCCCCGTCGGTGCACGCATAGGTGACCGGCGCGGCGGTAACTCGAAAGCGAGACTCATGGATGGATGACAGATAGGGCATGTGATGTTCCTCGGTGGCCTTGTGCGAAACGGTTGGGATGTTCGATAGTGAGCCCGGCCAGCAGCGACCTAGAGCTAGGGCTAGTGATGAGTCGTGGAGGCATGAGTTGTGCATTCCCTCAAGTGGACTAAGAAGGCATATTAAGAGCTCCCGGTGGTTGTATGGGCAGCCGTGGCATTCGGTGAGTGGTCTTCTGGAGCAGTTGTATGGGCAGCTGTGAAGGGTGTTGGAAAGGTTCACTTGTGCATTGGTTGGAGATGCAGTTGGGGAATGGGTTGTTGATGAGATGGAGAAAGGCGTAGTCTGGGACTACTGGAGTAGCTTGATCCTCTAAGGCGAGTGAAAAAAGTAGTGTCTCAGTGCCACACGTTGGCTAGTTAATTCCGCTTCAAAGCTAGCCCCGTGACAGCTGGTATCAGAGCTTGTGAGTTAATGTTGTACTTGATACTCAGCGTGATCAACTAGTGTCAGTGCATTTGAAGTGATGCTCTCTTTGGTACCTAGAGCACAACGAGCAATAGTGCTGGAGTTGGGAACAGAGTGTAAACCAGTGCGAGTAGTTGGCGAAAGAACTCTCAACTTCAGGCATGTGGGATGTTGATTGAAGAATATGGTGGCGACTATGGAGCCAACACAATCAACATCGTTGGTGATCGGATGAGCGGACACCAACGCGGTTGGGCGGAGCAGGAGTAGATTGTTGTGTGCTTGTGAAGTAGCGTCAGATTGAAGTGCCCAACCTAATGTGTGGCTATGCAGAGTCGTGCATGTTTGCGGGAGTTGGTTGTTGGATGAATCGGATCAGGAGAGTCTTGTGAAGATTGGCAATCAACGGTGTTGGCGATCGGAAGGCGGGACACCAACACAACTGGATCAAGTGGAGTAGTTATGTTCCAGGTAAGAAGAAGACTGGTGTGGGCCTGAGTAGCATCGATCGAGTGATCGAAATGGAGTATCGAGCTAGTTGAGCCTCATTTGATGTCACAGTGGTATGAATGAAAGACAGTGAACTTTCTCAGCTGTAGACCAGAGGGTTGATGAGAAAGGAGTCATGCAGTTGCGACAGTGGTTGGCATGGCGTTCAGTGATCAAGGTGTTGTAGACCCGTGCAAGTGTCAAGAGTTGGCACTTGTGCAATGCAAGTAAGCCGCCGATGCAGTTCTTAGAGACTTTGTGGGAGAAGAAGGCCAGTGGTTGAACAGATCTCGATTGTAGAGACCAGGTGATAGGGAAGCATACAGTGTGGGCTGGGTAACGTCACTTCAGTGGATAGTTCATGTGAAGGCTGGTGCAGAACTTACTACTAGCAGTTTTGGGTGAAGGGATAACACTTGGTAGAGTCCAGGTGTAGTGGCAGAGTAACTCGAAAACTTCGGTAGGTACGAAAGCACCGAGTAGCGCGACGACTCCCGAAGTTGTTGATGGGACTTGTCTGCAATGTGGATGGCTTAATTGCGATTAATCAGTGAAGTGATATCAAGTTGATACACGAGCCATTAAGTGGAAAAAGTGGCTCTCCTTGGCGTAATCACGGTAGTGAATTCTGCGAAACCTCAAAATTTCAGGTTGGTAACAGTGGCAGTGGCTACATTCCGGAGTAAAGCAAGAGTTGCGTATTCGAAGTGCTTTGGTTGGTTGAAAGCGGTGGTGAGTAGATCACAAGTTGCGGTGAAATGAGGTATTCTTGGTGAAGAGTTTGCCAAAAGATCAGCATCAGAGACACAATGGTGGTATGATGTTGGTGGAAGTGTTGAATAAGGGCAGCATTTGTGGTGAAGTTAGGCCCCTAGATCAGTTGGAGAATTTCATGTGTTGCGGGTGGAAGCGTGGTGTGACCAGTTTCAACAGTAGTGAAACCTTGCAGTGGTTTGTCAATCGGCATGGAGGTTGGCGGTTCTCCAGTTATGTAGTGAATGTTGTGCAAGAAGGGCTCAGAGCTTGGCAGGGCAGCTTGTACATCATGCAGAATTCCTAAGAGGTTGTGGGAATTGCAGAAGGGGTATCCCATCAAGCATTGTGTTGGATGTTTGGTGAAGTGTAGTTTCAGTGGAAGGGAGCTACAGTGATAGAAGTGTTGAGTGATTTGGCACTTTTTTTCCCGAGCACAGGGAGTTAGCACAGCGAGATGTTGAAGAGACTGAGTTGTGTTATGTCAGCAGTGACCGAAGTGTTCCGTGTGTATTTGCATGTGAGTAGTGCATTTACATTTTGTCCAAGTGTTGCGAACACTTGCATCCTTTGCGCAGGCTTGTGAAGTCTAGCATCGGCGCCATGGGCGTCGCCACTTTAAGTGGGGGAGAATATAAGGGGGGTGCGTCTCCATGCTCATAGAGCGACCGCCTCCCCTAGGATGGGCAGACCCCATCCGCGCAGGGTAGTGCACGAGGCGCTATCCAGGGAGCCAGAGGGACTCCCGCCAAGGAAAATGGTTGGCCAGGCATGGGTTGGGGTTGACGACCTCACATGCATGTGCCTACAGAAGATCTGGGCGAGTTGGGTGAGTTAAGCACGTAGGGAAAAAATGGGTGACCTCCCGGGAAGTTCCCGGTGGCGCACCAATGCAACTCTTGAGGGCTATGGAGTGAGTAAGAGTTGTGCATGGGGAATATGAAAGGACCATGCTATGAGCCCAAGGATGTCTCAGAATCAAGGTTTAGCTGAGGTGGGTTGGTGAGCAATGTTGGTTGCACTTAGGAAAAGTGCAGGGTGTCTTGGAGCGAAAAACATACCCAATGTACGTGGAGCGAGTTGGGCAACTCATGTGGGCGATGCAGTGGCAGTGGGAGTTGGTTTGAAGCATGAAGACCTTGTATGATAGAGGCCTTGCATTGAGAGTGCAGCGCACGCCTAAAGAGCCAGGTGAGCATGGCAGACAATACAGACCAACAGGGGGATCTCACAACCCCACTAAGTGGAGTGTGGAACAATTGCTGCACTGGACATTCGAGAGGATGGGGTGTTCAAAGCAGACCTTGAGATATACTCTACCCCTGCGGGAGTATGTCCATGCGAGAGATGTGCATCGTGGATCAGCAAAGTGGGACTCCGGTGTTAAGTGACAATGGACTTGGGGAGACCTTTAAGGTGGCAATGTCCTTAGAAGCAGAGTTCATGTGGGAAACAACCAAGAGGCGTGATGGAGTGAGACTGGGATTCGTGGGTTGAAATAGAGGAGAAGTAACTCAGGCGCAAACGAGCCAAGTGTGGTGAGCTCCTCAACCTTGTAGAGGTTAAAACAACGCAGATGAGTCGAGTGCTCACATAGATGTATCGGAGTGCGCCGAACCACGGATGCGGAGTGGGTCTTTGTAGCAGAGGCTGAGACTTAGTGAAGTGGATAGAGGATGGTTCACATGAAGATGTGCAACATGGTGGGCTGAGTCAATGACATCATGGATACCGTTGCAGTGTGGTGAGCTGACAACGAAGGCAGAAGAATTGAGAAGTCAATGCGGTCTGGATGCAAACATGTGTCTTGAAGAGTAGGCACGCCAATGTCAGTGGCCATGGCATCGGGGCAAGATGAGAGGATGGATCGAACCGAGGAAGAAGAGTACCTCACCCACATGTGATGCGGTCTACCAGGATGGCGAGCTTGCAGTGCTCCCCGCAGGGATCCTTGGTGTTGTGGACTTAGGTGACAGTCGGTCAGCAAGTCAGGGTGAGCAGAGGCTCACACCGTAAGAACTTAGAGGAGGACTTCCCCCATCGGTGCACATGTAGGTGACCGGCGAGGGAACTCGGAAGACTCATGGATGGATGCCGATAGGGGCATGTGATGTTCCTCGGTGGCCTTGTGCGAAACAGCTGGGATGTTCGACAGGTGAGCAGCCAGCGGCCTAGAGGCCGGGTCGATGATGAGTCATGGAGGTATGAGTTGTGCATTCCCTCAAGTGGATTAAGAAGGCATATTATGAGCTCCTTTTGGTTGTATGGGCAACCATGGCATTCAACGAGTAGTCTTTTGGAGCATTGTATGGGCAAATTTGTGAAGGGTGTTGGAAAGGTTCACTTTGCATTGGTTGGAGATGCAGTTGGGAATGGGTTGTGGATGAGATGGAGAAAGGCGTAGTCTGGGACTACTGGAGTAGCTTGATCCTCTAAGGTGAGAAAAAAAAGTAGTGTCTCAGTGCCACACGTTGGCTAGTTAATTCCACTTCAAAGCTAGCCCGTGACATTAACAACATAGCTCGCTATTAATGAAAGTTTTGCCACGAGGATGTGCGAACTCGTTTGAAGTTCGATGGAAGTAAAATGGTGAAATAAAAAATTTTTTGTAAAACCACCACGAGAAGATATATCTTAGGATTTGGGGTTCGATGTGGCTCACCTAACGCAGAAGGGATTCCAGAGGCCAACAACATCGAGAAAAACCATCAAACAAATGTGAAGCATAGAAGGTAGCTCGTTCAAAGGAGCTCATGAAGAATTTGAAATAATGAGCGAAAGGTATGAAGAGACACTATAGAAATACAATGAAGATTCTCAAATACCTATCTCACCGAGCAGCTTGGTGAGTTACTCGGTGAGTTGATCGCCAATGTAACCCATGTACTGTGCCTAACAATGTAACCAAAAACCCATCTCACTCGAAATGCAGTATCTCGATCTCTGGTGCTTAGAATTTTGCATAATCATAGTCTATGGAGAGCTATTGCGAACACTTCAACATGATTAGCATAACTCGAAATAGCATAACTTTCACTCTAGGAGTTTGTTTCTCACAAAAATTTAGTGCTTGGAATCATGAAGAGACGCTCTATAGCATGTAATCATCAATTTTTAGATGTTAGAGGTTCGGAACCTCCAAACACCATGAATAGTTTAAAATTCCCTCGGTAGGTGAAGTGCAATAAATAATAGTATGGGAATACTTCTTCTCCAATAAGGAAAAATTAATGAAGGTATGGACTTTGCAAGATTTCCCATCACTCTTACAAGTGTAATGATGGGTTTTACATCTTATTAAAGAGAGAAATCCATATTTTTCTTCTCTCCTCTCTCATGATTTCCTTTATAAAATGTAAGGGTGTTATAAGAAACAAAGGTTGGTCATTTTCTCCTCCCATGCACCCCTATTCTTCTGGGGCTTTAAGCCTTCCTCCAAACACTTGTAATGGGATTCATGCATTCCCTCTAATTTGCAATGTATTGTGCATATTCTAGAGCAATAAAGTCATGATTTGTGTTAATTTCTCTAGCCTCTCATGGTCTTGATTGTTCTTTCTTGCCTTTCATTGTTAAATAGGTGGTTGTGTATTTTCCATGTTCATTGTAGGTTTTTTTGGTTGTGCTTATTCATGGAATGATGAGTTTTTACATGCCTCAAATGCATGTAATGCTGATGTTTACTCTGTCTCCATGGTGTATTGAATGTGTTCTAGTATTTTTGTTAGACCACCCTTTCTAGATTAATTTCTTTCATTACATTATAGGTTGGGGAAAATGATTAACAATCCTTTCTTTGTGTATCCGCTTGTAGTGTAGGTTTATTTCATGCAATCCTTTTATCCTTGTCCCCTTTCAACTTGTAGATTAGGGTTAGTGATTAGTTTTACCTACATTAGGAGTAGTATGTGGAAGGTATGTTAGGAGCAGAACCGGCCTTCTCCGAGAGCTATCCTGTTTAATAATATCCCACACTCGGATAGCTCCACGTTTGTGCAATCAAACCGAATTCCCCACTTCAACTAGGTACATTTGGAGGTCTTGTGATTCTACACTAATAGTTTTTGTATGCCCAGTGTCACAACTTTAGAAGTCAAAATTTCCTTTTTTAACATGTTGTTCTACTGCAAGACGTTGCTTCCATGAAGACCAAGTTCAAAGAAAGGAAATTTCAGAGGTTCCCTTAAATTTAAAAGTTCACAAACTACATTTTGGATTTGAGGAGGTTTGAATTTTAGGTCCAGTATGAAATCATTTTTCGTAGGTTTTCATGTGTGGAATGAGCCCAAACTTCATCAAAAGATAGATTGGGGAAATGGGTAACTAAACCTGGCCTTGAACCTCAATTTTTAAATTTCAAATTTCTTTACATGTTGGGATTTTGGGTATTGGGATTTTGGAACTTTTGAAATTATAGGCTTTTCAAAATTTCAGGTTTTGAGATTTCAAGATTAGAATGTTTAGGAATTTTGGTGGTATTAGTTTTAGAGTTTCAGATTTTGTAGCTTTCTTACTTTGGAATTCGGAGCTTGTGGAATTTCATGATTTTGGATATCATTTGCGAAACTTGACTTCAACCTGCGAACCAATCTCAGGCTTTAAGGTGTGTGTGCAAGTATTCACTTCACTTCATTAAGCTCACATGCTCTTGGTGAAGGTTCCAACCTTTGGAGGTAACTTCAAGAATATATGGCGACTCCATTGATTTAAGAGTAACCCATCTCTCATTGTAGACTTGTTTCTAATGTTGTCACTTTATTCATGGATCTTCAAGGGTCTTTTCCATCCCCTCATTTTAGTTCTAGTCCTCTTCACTTGCAATAGTTGGATGTTATCCCTAAAGTGGCCCTAAAAAATTTTTCTATGTTCAATGAAAATGGAGATCACTCCCCAATTGATCACATTCAAGATGTTGCAAACCACTGTTCCATTCACACCATCACAGAGGAAAATGTTTTCCTCGACTTCTTATCACATCTTTGAAAGAAAAAGTAAAATATTGGTATGACAGTTTGGCACCACAATCCATCTCCACTTGGAATAAGCTTGGGGAACGGTTGTAGGACCATTTCTAAGAGGATGTAAATATAATTTTCCTCATAAAATGCCTAAGAAAAATACAACGGGCTCTACTGGAATTCATTCCTGATTTTAACCTTAGATTCACAAAAACTTGGAATAAAATCCCTCAACAATATAGACCCTCTCAAGGTTTGGCATTCTTGTATTATTTAAGGTCCTTTGATGCAGATGTAGCTATATTCATCCAATCACTAGGGGTCGAAATTATTCCTCAAGCATTCTACATTGTATCAAAATCTGAGAATATTTTGATCTAGGCTGGAAAGAGAAGGTCCATCGATGATGCTACGATTCCTCCCTCACCACCCCAGATTCTTCCCTCCCCATTTAAAGATAAATAAAAATCCATCATTCCTTGCCAAAATGAAATAATTGAGAAATTCATCATTCCTTGCCAAAATCAAGAAACCCCTCTGTTTCCTCATTCATCATTTGATGTCTCACAGGTTTTCAATGCCCAAAGAATTTTGGTTGTGCAATCAAACCAAATGTCCGATCTCAAACTAGGCCATTCGGGGGTGTTGCTAGGTGTGTGAGAAGAAGAAAATCAAGTTAAATAAAATCACCTTTCCCAGGAAAGTATGCATTAATCATTTCTTATCGGGATTAGAGCTCAAAGCGGTTGGCACATTCGGTGGTTCAGGTCATACCCCATCAAGTATCTAGCTTTGTTGAAGCCCGAAACAAAGTTTTCATAACTAGTCATGTTCAATTATAAACATCGGGTAAGATTTATAGCACCAAGGATATACCACATCAACTGAAAAATATCCAGGGAACCTTATGTGAATCATTCTGAATAAGTATTAGTTTGGTTTCCAATTGATACTTTGATAACGTGGGTGGAAGGTTGTTGCTATATCAATTTTCGACTCATGTGTACATCCATGACTAGTATCAAATCATTTGCATGGCTGCCTATTGTAAGAAAGGGGTGTTACTTTTCACTACGGTTGCAGGATTTGTTTGAAGTCCCCTTGCTTTCGATTAGTGTAACGTAGGATTAGGGTTATTTATAGCATAACAAGTTCTCTTGCAAACTCTACGTGTCTATTTGGGCATTTATGATTTTTTTGTTGTACATAGATTTTGATTCATGTTTTCTTCGAATAGTACATGGTGTTTCGTAGGCCTCCCGCATATAGGAAAAAAGCTCATATTTGTGGGAACATTGCGAGATCTTATAAGAAAACAAATGCAGAGAAACTAAAATCAGGTTAAGGACAAGTTTTATTTTCATTCTTCAAATCCTTAAAGGCTAACCACAGGTGAAATTCTAGATGTCCCATTGAGGGTCAAAGATTCATCACGAAATAGCCTCGAGCAGCATATTGCTAGTGGAACTTTGAGAAGAAAGAGAAATAGTCAAATTTAATAGAGTTCCATGATGAGAAAATTTGAAAATTTTCATAATCAAAACTCTATAGTGTGCAATACAAGTAAAGAAATCATCAGTCATGTGCTTCATACTTGGTAGAATCAAGTTTCGGGACAATCCATTTTAGACTTGTAGAACAGGGTTGTAGAGAGAGGAAAAGTAAATATCTTGAGTCAAGACAATTTTGTACTCTCACAAATCATAATTTTAAGGTTTTACTATAAAAATGAGAGTACAAGAAGCGGAGCACATTTCAAGAAGTGTGCGGTGGTCTCCGGGTTTCAATTGCAACAAGTTCAAGATTAGTTGTAGGTATACAGTGAATTCATGCCTAATGGGCAATTTCATACTACTTGTTCAAAATTTCTAGTGGATAGACATCCTCGAGTCGACAAATTTTCCCCATAGGAAAATTTGTCCAAACTAGCCGCACATTTGGTTAATAAGAAAAAAGAATGAAAGAGATGTCTAAATTTTATTCTAAGACCCACAAAGTGCCACTAAGTTTAAAAAATAGCTCACCAAGCTGCGAAATTGTTTGAAGGTGGGAAATTTTGAGAGACTCACCAAGTAGCTCGGTGAGCTACTCGGCGGACATGTTATTCCAAAGATCGATAGAGCCGAGTTAGCTTTAGGGATAGTGCAAAATGGTCAAGCTCCCGATGATTGGCTGGTGTATGCATCGGTGGGTGACATGCATGTGAAGGAAAAAGGATCAAGCTTGAGCATGGGTGAGTTGTGATTTCGGTGGTGCGAGAGGAGCCTAAGCCATGATGAATGCGGAGATTATTAAATGAGCTCATCAAT
Source organism: Taxus wallichiana var. yunnanensis (assembly GCA_018340775.1). Classification (NCBI taxonomy): domain Eukaryota; kingdom Viridiplantae; phylum Streptophyta; class Pinopsida; order Cupressales; family Taxaceae; genus Taxus; species Taxus wallichiana. Next base: position 831,909,400 of record CM031243.1, read on the forward strand.
AGTTCAACTGCCACGTCAAAGTTGAAGCATCTAGAGGAGTGTCTTAGGTCGCAATTATGAGGAAAACAAAATAAATTGTGGAACTGTGAAGAGCTTTCTACACATGAGCTCAACGAGGATAACTCGACTCCCATCAAAACATGAAGGATTAAGTCACGGAGCTATGAATGCGGTCAAAAATCAAGGAGGTTTGCATTGAGCAAGATATGGATGAAACCCATGACTCGGACGTAGTACACAAGTGGATAACTCAAGTTTGGAGAAAACCGACTTAGCATGGCGTGGCATGTCAGACACCCAGGATGAAAAATCAACTCAAGAAGGCGAACTCATCTCAAAGTTTATGGGGAGTTCCATTGGGAGTGCCAACTTCACTAGCATTAGTGTAGAATTCATGACATCCAGGATTCCGCAAGGCCAAACCCGATTAAATAAACCACTGGATCTTGCGTTGCGAGGAAATTTTAAAGTTAAGTCAAAGAGCTAACTTGCAATGGAGAGGATGAGGCCACTTTGGATTAATTCAAAGTTCGAAGGGGCTCAAATGATCCAATTGCATGAAGTTCTACATTGAGTAATAGGTGAGAAGCTTGGAGAATCAAATTTCAAGGAGCTCATGAATGGGCACCATGAACTAGGCCATGTAGCTAGGAAAAATGGATAGAGTCATTAGGAATCGCGAAAAGGTTTCATAACTTGGAAATAGAGCAAAAATATAGCTAAGAAATGTGGTAACTTAAAAGGAAATAGGCTCGAGTGAAGCTGAGTTGAGTTAAGATACAAGCCAAGAAGCAATCTAATGGAGATTTGAGGTTCTCACACTGGGATGGATGAATAGCGTAAATTATTACAGATCTCAAAATAAAATTATGCGGAATAATAAAATAACACAACACAAAGAGACAAAAATTTAACGTGGTTCACCCAATTTGGGCTACGTCCACCAAGAATCACTTGCTCAGATTTTATTACAAGCCACCACTCTCTCAATACAATACCCAGATCCATTTGGAGCTATGCTCAACAAACTCTACAGAATTCATACCCGAATTCAAAACACATCTGCAATACATTTGCTTGTACATCTATCATATGCATAAGACCATATAAATAGACAACTGCTTAAGCAGTTTTACAAAACCGTGGGTATCAAAACCATGGGCAAAACCCGTCCCATAAACCTATGGGTCAAAAAAACTCGCCCATATGAGAAAAGCACGTTTCCCGATATGTCGGTGCATTTTTCGAGGCCAAAAATTTTACGCCTAAAAAGGCCTCGCTCCGCAAACCTCCGTACTCTTAGTGTACAGGATACATGAAAAGTGTACAAGACTTTAGTGTACACTTCAACACTTTCACACATGAAAAATAGGCTCCACAACCTAACAATCTCCCACTTGAGACTAGTTTTCCTCTGAGCAAGCTTCTCAACCCTTCACTAGTTTCTATGAAGACCAACCAAAGCTTAACACAACTTCAGTTTTTCCCTTGTGACCACCTTAGTCATCATGTCTGCAGGATTCTGACTGGTATGAATCTTCTCCAACTTCAACTTCTCTTCCTCCAAAGTTGTCCTGATGAAATGGTACCTTAATTGTATATGCTTTGTCCTAGAGTGGAAAGCAGAGTTCTTAGCTAGGTGTATAGCACTCTGACTATCACTATGCAGCTTACATTCCTCCTGCTTATGCCCCAACTCCTCAAGCAATTGTTGTAACCAAATCATCTCTTTGCTTGCTCTCGTGGCAGCAGCAACATACTCAAATTTCCTCCGTGGTTGACAAAGCCACCAGCTTCTGTAGTCGTGAAATCCAGCTCACTGTTGTCCCACCTACAATGTAAATATAACCTGTCATGCTCCTCCTGCTATCTACATCTCCAGCCATATCTGAATCTACATAACCACGTAAAGTGGTGTTTGATCCACTGTAGCACAAAACTGTCCCCATGGTCCCTCTCAAATACCGAAGGATCCACTTTACTGCTTGCCAATGCTCTTTACCTGGATCACTCATAAATCTACTCACAGCTCCCACTGCATGGGCAATATCAGGCCTAGTGCATACCATAGCATACATCAAACTACCAACTGCTGATGAGTAAGGTACCTTGACATTTGGTTTCTCTCCTACTCTTTCTTGGGACACTACTCCTTTGATAACTTGAAATGGCCTTGCCAAAGGAGTCCCAACCGGTTTAGCATCCTGCATATTAAACCTCTCCAAGACCTTCTTAATGTACTCTTCCTGAGATAAAGTCAGCTTCCGTTCCTTCCTATCCCGAGATATCCTCATACCAAGGATTTGTTTGGCTGCACCCAAATCCTTCATAGCAAATGATTCACTTAGCTTCTTCTTGAGTACTTTTATTTCCTGCATGTTTTTACCTGCAACCAACATGTCATCAACATACAAACACAGGATAATATAACTTCCATCCTCAAATTTCTTTGTATACACACAATGGTCAGAATGACATCTGATATAACCTTGCTCCATCATGAAGCTATCAAATTTCTTATACCATTGACGTGGAGCTTGTTTCAGTGCCATACAAGCTCTTCTTCGCCTTTGCACACCATCTCCTCTTTACCTTTGACTTCATATCCTTCCTCGCTGCCACATATATAGCTCCTCCTCCAAATCGCCATGGAGAAATGCAGTCTTTACATCTAACTGTTCTAAGTGCAAGTCTTCTACTGCCACTATTCCAAGAACAGTTCTGATAGAAGTCATTTTTACTACAGGAGAAAAAATCTCATCAAAATCTATACCTTTTTTCTGTGCAAACCCCTTGACCACCAACCGGCCTTGTATCTTTTCTTGCCTCCTTCTTCCTCTTTGACTCTAAACACCCACTTATTCTGTAATGCTCTTTTTCCTTGTAGCTTTACCAAATCCCATGTCTGGTTCTCCATGAGAGCCTGATGCTCCTCATCCATGGCTTGCTCCCACTTCTTCCTGGCATCTACCTGCATTGCTTCATCAAAGCTCTCTGGTTCTCCACTATCAGTGAGTAATAAATAATAAAGAGAAGGAGAAAAACGTTCAGGTTCTCTTCTTACCCTAGAAGACCTCCTCAATATAGGAGTTTGGGGTTCCTGTTGAGGGGGTTCCTGAACTAATTCATGTGTCACTTTCCCATCCGGAAGATCCTCTACCGCTGCATATTCTTTCTTGGATTCTTCCTGTTTTCCTGCAACTGCTACTTATACATGACTTTCTCATTAAAGACCACATCCCTAGATCGAATGATTTTCTTGTCCTTAATACTCCAACATTTATATCCAAAGTCATCACCACCATAACCAATGAAAGTACATTTTTCTGATTTAGCCTCTAGCTTAGTCCTATCATCCTTGTCTATGTGAACAAACACCTCACATCCAAAGACTCTAAGAAATGAATAATCAACTTTCTTACCATACCAAGCCTCCTCAGGTATGCCTCCATCCAAGGCACTTGAGGGTCCTCTGTTTATCAAGTACACAACTGTGCTCACCGCTTCTGCCCAAAAAGAAAGAGGCAGTCCTGCATGTAACCTCATGCTCCTAACACGTTCCATTATTGTTCTGTTCATCCTTTCTGATACCCCATTCTACACGGGAGTTCCCGAACCGTCTTTTTTCCCTCGCGGATTCCATTCTTAGAATAATAATCATCAAATTCATTGCTGCAATACTCCCCTCCATTATCTGACCTGAGACATTTTAGCTTAAGACTTGTTTCATTCTCTACCAAGGCTTTCCATTTAACAAAAGTGTCAAATACATCAGATTTGTTTCTAATACAATAAACCCAAACTTTCCTTGTTGCATCATCAATAAAAGTAACATAATAACTTAACCCCAAGAGATGATACCTGAGCTGGCCCCCACACATCAGAATGCACCAGCTCTAACTTACTCTCTTTCTTTGTAGGTCCAACCTTGAGAAACCTTACTCACTTCTGTTTCCCATATATGCAGTTCTCACAGAAATCGAAACTTGTTTCTGTATATCCAGTAAATTCTTCTTTATGATGTTCATGCCCTTATGGCTCATATGACCGAGCCTATAGTGCCATAATGTTGTATCTGCATCTGAAGCCACAAGATTACAATCATTAGTACTATCAGTGGTTAAATACAAGGTTCCAACCTTCTTACCTCTTGCCACCACAAGAGCACCCTTGGTAACCTTCCAAGAGTCTACTGTAAATATCACAGTACAACCATCACTTCCCAACTACCCTGCCGATATCAAATTTCATCTTAATGTAGGCACATGTCTGACATCCTTCAATAGCCAAGTATTCCCATTCTACATCTTAACCTGAATAGAACCTTTTCCAACTATGCTGCAAGGCTCATCATCACCAAGAAAAACATGCCCAAAATCTCCTTGAACATAATCAACAAAATAATGCCTATGTGGAGAAGCATGGAAAGAAGCCCCTGAATCTAAAACCCAAGATTCAGTAATATTGTGCAAAGAAAGAATCAAAGCATCCTGACATACATTACCCGTTGCCACATTTTCCTCCTTGTTTTCTTCTTATTGTTTCTTCTTATCCCGAAGCTCCCAACAATCCTTCTTTGCATGCCCAAGCTTTCCACAATTCCAACATACAATCTTGTTCTTGGATTTTGACCTTGCCTAATCTTTTGATTTTCCACGGTTTCCTCTATTCTTCTGTCTCCCTCTAGTTTCCACTGTCAAAGCATTCCCTGAAGTAGAAGATTCCCCAGCTTTTTCTTCGCATTTCCTCACTTAGAATCACCCCTACAACATCCTCAAACTTCAACTTCAAGTTAGCTGGAACCGAGTTACTTACCGCCATTACCAGGCTATTCCAACTCTCAGGTAAAGAGCACAAAATTAATAAAGCCCTAACTTCTTCATCAAATTCTATCAGAACCAAGCTAGCATATTCACTACCAGTATTGAAATCATTTAAATGATCTCACATCAACTATTCTCGACATCTTCATATTAAACAACTTTTTCATTAAAAATATCTTATTAGAGGCAGAGGGTTTTTCATACAACTTCCCTAATGCATCCATTAGATCTTTTGTAGTCTTTTCCTTTAAAACATTAAATAATACCGAAGATGCAAGACTCAGCCGGATCGTTCCAAGTGCCTTCCGATCCAACAAATCCCATTCCACATCTGTCATACTCGAGGGTTTGTTCACCTTCTCAGACAATGGAGTATAAAGATCCTTCTGATAAAGGTAATCTTCCATCTGCATCTTCCAAAGACTGAAATTCTACCCGTTGAATTTATCAACCCTAGATCTTCCTTCATCTGCCATAGCTCCCACTCAAGCTAAAAAAATTCCCTGCGATTCAACACTTCAGCAAACCAAACCAGGCTCTGATACCAATTGTTAGGAAATAAGGGATAAAATATGTAGAATAATCCCTCACAGAATCGCAACAGTAGAAACTAATATGCAGAAATTATTACAGATCTCAAATAAAATTGCAGAATAAAATAACACAACACAAAGAGACAATATTTAACATGGTTCACCCAATTTGGGCTACATCCACCAAGAATCACTTGCTCATATTTTATTACAAGCCACCGCTCTCTCAATACAATACCTAGATCCGTTTGGAGCTATGCTCAACAAACTCTACAGAATTCACACCCGAATTCAAAACACATCTGCAATACATTTGCTTGTACATCTATCATATGCATAAGACCATATAAATAGACAACTGCTTAAGCAGTTTTACAAAACCGTGGGTATCAAAACCATGGGCAAAACCCGTCCCATAAACCTATGGGTCAAAAAACTCACCCATATGAGAAAAGCACGTTTCCCGATATGTCGGGTGCATTTTTCGAGGCCAAAAATTTTACGCCTATATACATGAAAAGTGTACAGTACTCTTAGTGTACAGTCTTCAACACTTTCACACATGAAAAATAGGCTCCACAACCTAACAAAACTTGAACCAAATTTCAAACTTTGGGGTTTCACGATTTTGGGATTCGGGCATTAGGGAACTCAACAGGAGAAAACGAGTGAGCTGGACCAAAGGTCTAATGTGAAAAGTAATAAAATCACTTAACAAGTGGGTGACGTGGTGAGCTATGGTGATTTTGGGGTCAACAGTGTAATGGGTTTGGGGTTTGGAAAACATTGGATTCCAAAAAATGAGCTTGCAGAGTCCGAAGTATTAGTATGTAATGCCCAAGGAGCTAATATAATTTGCTTAAATGAGATGAACCAAAAACAATTAAGCTCTTGCCCAAATCAAACGAAGCCACTAAGTAGATACATGGTAAGAGAACTCGTTGGATGTTGAACGTGCCAGCTAAGAAGGGGCCTCATGGAGTTTCATCAGAGATAAGCTCGGGCATGTCATTAAATGGAATGATCTAGCTAGGATGGGTTTCAAGGAAGGCACCAAGCCAAGTCGGATGTAAAACGATCTCACCAACGTGTAAAGTTGTATGAAACAATCAACACAAGAGCTCGATGCCTCACCATGAAAATGCAGGAACATGAAGAACAAGTGCCCAAGTTAGAAAAAAAGCGGCATAATGCCATATGGGGTGAAATTAAAACAATAAGGGAATGCCGAGATAACCCGGATGGAGGGAGAATATGATGCGTAACTCATCGAGTAGCTTGAGAGCTACTCAACGAGCCAACTCACCAGATTAAAAAAATCCATGTTGAACCAAAATAAACATTAAGAATCCCTATGCAAAAATGATCATATTTTGAGCTAGGAGTATCAGTTTTTCACAAAGTTATAGTCAATGGAGATCTAAAAAGAAGTGTTTCAAATTGAGATCATGAAAAATGGATTTTAGGAGGTTTTTATACCATGAAATTACAAGGTCCCTCAACTCGAAATATCATATCTTGAGCTCCCGATGTGTGATTCTCGTAAATGAATAGTCATCAAAATTGTGAGAAGAATCTCTACAATAAGAAACCCTAAAAATTTGGATTTCAATGGTTTTAAAATATGAAATTTGGGAACATTTAACAATGCCCCTAGGTAGATGAAGGCCATTAATGAGAATAGGTCATCATGAAGCTATACGGAGCTAGAGGAAACCTCAATAGGTTCCTTCAAGCATAAGGAAACCCCATTAATGAGGCTAGATTTTACAGATGCTCCAAGCACTCATGAAAGATTATACAAAGTTTTATTAATGGGTTTTAGAGGAATTTCGGGTTTCATTTCTCATTTTCCTCTCCTAAAATTTATGCTATAAATATTGTAAGGGGTTGCACAAAAAAAAGTGGTTGATCACATTTCTTCTCCAATGCACCCCATTTTTTCTTAGGGCTTCAAGCCTTCCTCAAATATTGTAATATATTTATGCTTCTTTGTGCTATAGCACTATACTTTGTAAACTTCTATGGAGCAATAAAACATATCTATGTTGCATCTTGTCTAGCCTCTATGATTTGTTGTTTGCATCTTACATCTCACTATGTTTTAGGATCTTTGTGTATTTCTTGTATATTGCAAGTTTGGTGGTTGTGTTTACCATTAAATGGAGATTGTTTACATTTTAGGATTGTTTTTCAGCTATCCAACCTCCCCTTAGTGCATTTGTGTGATTTTTCTTTGTGTTGCATCTTATTCAACCTCAAAAATTTCAGCATTTCTCCATATTTCAGGGATCCGGAAGAGTGATTAGCAATTGTTTCTTGTATATCACTTCTCATAGTGTAGGTTTTCATTTCATTTATCCTTTTATCCATATCCCCTTAGAAGCTGTAGTTTGGGATCGGTGAGTAGTTATTCCCGCACTTGGGTAGTTAGTGGTAGGTAGATTAGGAGCAAGAACTGACCTTCCGAGAGAATTGTCTTATTCACTAGGTCCCACACTTCACTTAAAAATCCATGTTGTGTAATCACATAGAATTCCCCATATAAAACTAGGGCATTCGAGGCATGCTATGATTTTGCATAAAAAAATCCCCAAGCTTTGAAAAAACCCTTCCATCTCCACCTAGTGCACTACCCAATTCCTCTAGGCCATATAAAAACTTTCCAAGGAGTTGTGGTATTCAATATGTTATCACTACCTTCTCCTGAACCATCACCAAACAAATATATCCTACAAATTTGGCGAAAGGCGACATGTTATGTCATTAGAGAAAGGGACATGCCTATACAACACCTCAAGAAATAGAGTTTCATGAAAATTCGACACTTGTTTCAAAGGAAACATGCCAAAAAAGTAAGGGGAATGTTTTGGAGGATTATTTGGTTTCCTCAAATGGCCAATTCAAGTCATATGAACAAAAATAATTCTTCTCACATAAGAATTCAAGAAACAATATCTTTCCCACATTCCCCTTACAACCATCGAAATTGAAAATGAAGATGTTGTATCAGTTGAAGATTGGTCCGATTCAGATTGGGAATATGAGGAGGTACAAATTTCAAGGAAGGAGTTGCATGTCAAAATAGGGCAGGCGATAAGTAAGGTAGAGGAAAAAAATTGTAAGGTTATGAGGGAAGGATTTTATTTAACACTATTGGTTCCCAAGGCCTCAATGGATGATTTAGTAAAAAGAAAAAGGTGACTCATTTGAGTGCAATGATCCCCATTGCTCCACATGTTTGGAACTCGACAACATGTTTTTGGAAAATCAAGATGTAATTGGAAGTGAGCCCAATGCTAGTAACCACTAACCACTTTTATTGGAAAATCAAGATGGAATGAGAACAAAGCCAAATGCCAAAGAACCACCAAAGTGGAAAAAATTTGCTTGCAAAGGAAAAACAAAACATAAGTCAACTTCTTAGTAGCTCCCTTAGAAAGAAATTTTGTAGAATAACCATGTTTATGGGGAAAATTCTTAAAAGAACTAGAAAATCATAAGGATTGGGCCTTTCCCAATTCATTACCTAGATTCATTGGAGCCAAAGGATAAGTGACAATTGGTTGTGACCACTTTAGGGCATGAGATAGAGATTCAGAGCACCGAGGGCCAACATCGGAGCTTCCAGGTAATCCTATGCAAGTTAGCTTTAGGAGGTGTGTTTCATGTTTATTACTAGTACCTTGTTTTCTAAAATGGAAAGTTGACTTCAGGAGAACTTTCCATTGCCATCAAGACCATGGTCAATGCTAAATCACATGCATTGATGAAAATTTCAAGGAAGGAAAGTTTCTTCGATGACCCGTTGTAGGATTTTTTGAACTCCCCTTGCTTCTAGTTAGTGTAGGGTACATGTAGGTTGTTTTTTTCATAACAAGTTCTTAGGCACACTCTACATTTCTGCTTACTAATGTATGATCTTCTATTTTGTATATAGTCTTGTTCATGTTTTCTCCAACATAGTACAAGGTATTTGATAAGCCCCCACATGCAGAAAAGTTCATACTTGTAAGAAACAGTTGCTGATTTCAAGAGATAACAAATGCAGAGAAACTAAAATCAAGATTAATGACATGTTCTACTAAGTATTCATTCTTCAAGTCCTTTAAGATCAGTCACGGTGAGCTCTAAGGGCCTTTTCCAAATTATAGAGCAACCTTAGCAACATGTCACGGTGGAGCTTTCGAGAAGAAAGAGAGAAATCAAGTTTTAATAGAATTCCATGATGTAAAAACTAGAAAAATGACTTATTTAAAACCATGCCGTGTGCATGAATGCCAAACATCATCAATTGTTAAGTATTTCATAGTTGGAAAAATCAGGTTTCGAGAAAGGTTCAAAAGTTCATTTCAGTCTTGCAGACAAGGATTGGAGGGAGGAACAGGTTAAAATTCTAGGTTAAGACAATTTTCCACTCTCACAAAATTTTAACTTCAAGATTTTCTTATAAAAATTGAGAGTGCAAGAAAAAAATGGGTTCATGTTTAGTGATGTGCACGTGGTCTCCTGTTTCAATTCAATAGGTTCAGATCGCTGGAGGCAATTTTTGTGACTCTATGCCCAATCGACAAATAAGGCTACTAGTACAAGAGCATTTAACATGAAGATGCCCCTGTGAGTCACCAAATTTTTATCCGATTTTTTCCCAAGGAAAAATGGATAACAGAGAGGTGCGGGGCCTAGGCACCAAACACTACAAAATTGGCTTCATATATTGTTTGGTCTCAAGAATAGTTTCAGTGATTTTGGGGTGTTGAGATCATAAGAGGATATTTTTCCTCTTCTTCATCTTGAATAGACTCATATTTTATTAAGGATGGAAAGCATCTCCCACCGAGCCCACCTCGGTCAAAACAAGTAAAATCAACCAAAACTGGTTGTTGGGTCCGAAACCTATGATACCCGATCTTTACAAACCCAAGAGCACAAATGAATTATAAAAATACCGAAAATGGAGATCCGGGGTAAAAACTTGCAAAACGATCCCTAAGGAGCATCGAGTTAAAATGAACTCTCCGAGTAGCTTGGGGAGCCATGGTAATTGTATTATAAAAGGACTCTACTAAGATCTTTAAGGAAATTGACAAGCTAGAAAATCATGCATCAAGATATGCATAGGGATGTCAGGTCGAGTGTGGATGAGGAGTTCGTTAATAGCTTGGAAGCCCAATCAAAATTGTAAGGAGCTCGTTGTCGAGGAGTGCGAGCCGAATGTGAATATGAAAAGAAAACAACGGACACGTCATAGCGCAAACAATGAGCTCGACAACTTGAAGAATGGGCTCAAGAAATGGTTAGTAACGGTGCGAAGACGTTGAAGTTGAGCTAATCGCAGAGCCATAGCGGCGGGAGGTCGATTCGTCTCAAGCTCGTTGTAGGTAGGAAAATATTGGCTGACACAAGACGCTAGGTGTCTTAGTGATCTAATCTTGTGGAATGGATAGTGTAATCCCAATTTTAGGAAGCCACAACATCGACAAATTTTATGGGCTCCGGGAAAGAAATGAAGTGATTGGCTGGACACATGGACTCGAGAAAGAATGGACACGAACGCACGAGTAGGGAACGATCTCTAGCTTGATGCATGATGGTGAGTTTGCAGTAGGGCTCGGGATGAACTTGAGGTCAGGAGCTCATGATAGAAGGTTAGACGAAAAAGAATCCAAAATGCGACGATCCACGAAAAAAATGGACAGTCCATGTGGAAGCTCAGTGGAGTCACCGGGTTCACAGGAAGGTAACAACTCAAAGTATCGAGTCATGAAGTAATGCAAAGGGTGACGAGCCCATCACTAGGATCAAGGAGAATTATCTCAGAATTGTAGAGAATGGGGATGGCTCAGACAGAGAAATTGAAATGCCGCAAAACCTAAGGTTATTGGAGTTTCAGAGATCCTTTTTCGGAGATCAGGGAGCCTTTGCATGGAAAATTAAGCTAAAATCCCGAAGCTTGAAGTCTGAAATTTGTACTTCGGTTCTTCATGGATTCAGATCCTCCCAATGATTTGGTGTAATGAATGGTGTACATGTTCTGAGACAACAATCTTGAAATCATAAAAGGGAAAGGTCTGAAGACATAGGAGCTCAGAATTTACGCTGGGGTAGGTGGAATGAGTCAACAAGTGGGTGACCACATAGAGGTGGATTGTGAACCGAGCCAGGGAATGTTTCAAGGTTGCAATGAGGATTTGGCCACGAAGACGTGAGTTGATCACCGTGTCAAGTGACTCAGTTGAAAAGCGAGGGGAAATATCTGAATGGAAGTTTCAGGGCCATGTAGATGGGTTCATCGTGGAAACCAAAGGAAGTTCGCCAAATATTAATAACATAACTCTCCATACATGAAGAGCTTGCCACGGGAATGTGAGGAATTTGTTTTAGATTTTGACGGAGGTAAGGAGGTGGAATCAATGAATTCGGAAAAACTAACATGAGTAGATCTAGCTTTAGTAGGAGTTGGGGTTCAACGTGGCTCACTGAACACAGAAGGGATTCTGGAGGCCAGCAACATCGACAAAAATCATCAAACAAATGTTAAGCATATGAGGTAGCTCATTCAAAGAAGCTCGCATAAGAATTTGAAATGGTGAGCACGAAGGTATGAAGAGATACTATAGAAATACAATCACGATGCTCAAATACCCAGCTCACCGAGAAGCTTAGTAAGGTGATCGACGAGTTGATTTCCAATGTAACCCATGCAATAGGCCCAATAATGTAACCAAAAACCCATCTCACTCGAAATGCAATATCTCAAGTTCTGGAGATCAGAATCTCACAAAATCACATTCTATGGAGAGCTATTGCAAAAGGTTTCAACATGAAGGCATAAAACAATTTTTATTGGAGGTTTTCAAAGCCCCGAAATTTCAGGAACTTAGTACTTCGAAATAACATAACATTAACTCCAGGAGTCCGTTTCTCACAAACAACAAGTTTTTTGAATTGAAAAGAGACACTCTACAAAATGGAATCATAATTTTTGGGTTTTTGGAGGTTATGGACCTCAAAAATACATGAACAATGTATAGTGCCCTAGGTAGGTAAAATGCAATAATTAATAATATGGGCACACTTTCTTCTCCAACAAGGAAAAATTAATGAAGTTATGGGCTTTTCAATATTTTCCATTACTCTTGCAGGTGCAATGGTGGGTTTTGCAGATTATTGAAGCAAGAAATCCTGATTTTCCTTCTCTACTCTCTCATGATTTCCTCCATAAAATGGAAGGGGGTTGAAAGAAACAAAGGTTTGTCATTTTCTCCTCCCATGCACCCCTATTCTTCTGGGGCTCTAAGCCTTTGTCCAAACACCGTAATAGGATTCATTCCTTCCTCTAATTTTCAATTTATTGTCCATATTGTGGAGCAATAAATTTATGATTTGTGTTAATTTCTCTATCCTCTCATGATGTTCATTTCTCTTTATTTCCTATCATTGTGTATTGAATTTGATCTATTCTATGGTGTCAAACCACCCTTTTATAAGCTCATTTGTTTCATTGGTTTGTAGGTTGGGGAAAGTGATTAGAAATCATTTCTTGGTGTATCACCACTCGGTCAGTAGGTTTATTTCATGCAATCATTCTATCCTTGTCCCTTGGAAAACATCATACTATGGTTAGTGAGCGAGTTTTACCTAAATTAGTAGCATTCGGTGGTAGGTAGGTTAGGAGCAGAACTGGACTTCGCGAGAGAGCTATCCTATTTCACAATGTCTCACACATAGGATAGCTCCATTTTTGTTCAATCACATCAAATACCCCACTTCAACTAGGTTCATTTGGGGGTGCTTTGAGTCTGCACTAAAAATACCTTTGTTTAGGTTTCAAATATTCACTTTAACATCTTTAGGACGCTTCGGAAACAGGTCCCAATAGATCCCTAGGTTTTCATTTTGAGGTGCGACGGGTCCTATATAACCAGGTTGCGAGGTTCCATCAGGATTTTCTAAGAACATGTCCATAAAGAGATGCATTTTATTCAAAGGGAATCTTTGTATGAACTTATTGTAGTCCCTACAAGACCTATCATCATGACCAACAATAAAATGAAAACCACAATAAATATTGGGGATTTTAGTCTCTAGTTGGCATTTGGTTAGATTTTTGTTGTTGATTATAACCTCAATTTTAGTTTTGAAACTAGTTGTTCTAACCATGGTTTTCATCCCTTGCCATAGTTCCGCATCTGGTTCAGTCCTTAGGTGTGAACATGTCGAAGAGGGGGTGATTGACGTCAACTGTGTTGAGAGAGGAAACAAAAGTAAGGCTTCTTTGATCACCCATGTTATTGTTGTTATTGTTATTGTTACCATTGTTCGTAAAACCAATGTTGTTTTCTTGATCAGTAACACCATCTATGGTAACAATGCTATTGTGATTCAAGACCTTATGTCCTTTATTGTTTGCTCCATTTTTTTGATGATTTACTTTGTTCTAATTAGAGGAAAGCAATTTCCCATTAAGACTGTAAGTCTTATGCCCACTATCGATAGGGGCTTGGTCGATTCGAAGTGCACCTTCAAGCACTTCTTTATAACCATGGAAAGGAAAATTTTAGATTTCCTCCTTGGTATCTTTATGAGCGAGTGAAGAAAAATATCGAGAAGTTCTATATGGTCCATGTTAGGTGAACTTATAGAGGATTAAAGAACTTGATCCCATCTCTAAATGAAATGTTCGGAAAATTCATTTTGCTACGTCCTAATATGTAGAAACTCTCTTATTCCCATTTGAAGTAACTTGTTCATGTCAAAATCTCTAATGAATTAAGAAATAAGTTGTTTAAAGGAATGTATAGAAGCTTTTGTAATCTGATAGTAACAATCTAAAGTGATTCCCTTGAGGGTATTCGGAAATATCTTAGCCACCACGTCATCCCAAGGAATAAATTCCATGATGCCAATAACATAGGCCTTGATATGAGTGTTCGGGTCTCCTTATCCCTTAAATTTAGGAAGATTGGGAAATGGGCATGGAAGCATGAAACCCCATATGGTAAAGTCAAGGGGTTCTTTCAAATACTTAGCGTAAGTACCCATTGTGTAAGATTCCACCATTGAAGCTCCTTGGTGAGGAGTTGGAAGAGGAGGAGTTGGATAGGATGTAGTGTAGGCATTATTTGTAATGAATGGAGATCCTTAATATGGTGTATAAGGAGTAGGAAAGGTATATCGGTCCATCTGGGGGACTTTGCATACATATGTAGGTAAGGTGAAACAACCTTATGAATTGGGATATTGGGCATGAAATAAGGGAACGTCACATTTTTTAATGTAGCAACATTCAAGAACACACTTCCAGAAATCGCGTGCATATGATAAACATGATAAGGGTGAGGTCCCATTCCTAGGGTATCAGATCCATTGAGAAAATCACCAATATTTTATTGGACATGATAACCTTGTTGTAAAGGGTGTTGCATTTTTTATATGTTTATAGGGGTGTACCTTTTGTTTTCGATTGGATGCCCCACGTTCTTCCCTACTACATAGGTCTATTGTGAAGGTTGGGAACTCGCTAGTTTTGTAATCTTCCCTAGTAAAGAGGAAATAAAATCATGAGGTAAGGATTGAGTATCTTGTTTGGGTGACTATTGTGCAGGGTTTGGTTGAGAGGGCATGTGACACCCCTCTAATAAATGTTCAACAATTTCATTATTGTTTTCCCGAGAAATAGGAGTCTCAGGATAGGTCTTCTATACATTATTCTTAAACATCTCATTCTTTATAGGTGCGGGTCTTCATCCTATTTGCATACTCATTGTTTGAGAAAATAGGATTAGCAATCCATGAAAAGTCAGCTGTCATATTTTATTGATTGCATGACAATGTGAGGTCTTGAAAAGACTCTATAGTAAGGAATTGTTCAACTCGTAAAAGCTATATTATTTGAAATGGTTTGAATACATTGTATGGTCAAAGGTTGATCAACCTCCTCTATTCTCACATAACTAGTGGGGTTTGAAACATAACTAGGGGAGGCTTGCATGTTGTTTATGTAATTATCACCCATCTAGAAAGGGAAGGGGATTATTGTGGTTGAACGTTGGTGTAGTATCTGTCAAAGCCAAATTTCCCACCAAACTCTCTACCATACATATTTGGGGAGGTATAAAATACCCACCAAAATAGGGGAAGAAATGGAAAGGTGAGGTAATAGAAATGAAAAAAAAGAAAATAAGAAGGAACTAGTCCTTCACATTGGCTTCACCAATTTTGTACACTTGAGAATCAACGCGTGATTCCAGATGCACTCGACCTCCCGAGATCTTGGTAGGAAAGACAAAATATCCAAGATTGCATGGAATACAAATGTGAAACTATAGGAGAATCAGGGACTAAGATCAAGTAGTGTGAGTTCCTAGTAGTTGAATTGGCTAAAAAGAAATTAGAGGCTATGTATGGGTAGTGTAAGTTCCCTATTGTTTAATTGTTTGATTTGATTTTTTTGCTAAATAAGTTGAAATTTCATTTTAAATAAATAAATAAAGTAAATTCAACATAAATAAAAGACAAGTGTGTTTAATATTTTAATCAACCAAATTCATTCCCAATTAATTAAATAAAACAAAATGAAATACCATCTATTCTATTTGTTTGAAAAAGAAAACTAATTAAACGAATAACATATTTTTTGTATTTTTCAAAATTTAGATAAAACAAATAAATAAACTATTCTATAGACATAGAAAATTAATTAAAATAAAATACTACTACTTCTAATAAAATAAACTAAAAAAGAGAATAGCTGGATGTGGTTATTCCTTTGTCACAGTGGTTTTCTGACAATTCTATTCTAAAAGAATGTATTTGAAAATTATTAATCTAAATAAAATAAAATAAAATTCTTCTGGAAAATCTTATGCCTCAAGTTTTTGGAAAGGGAAATATTCTTAGAAGAAATTTCCTCTTTTCCATATAAACTTTCCTCGAAAAAAATTAAATCTAAACTAATTAAAAGAAATAAAATATGTGCAAGGATTTATTCACTTCTTCCTCCAACTAATTTCCTGAGAAGATCCACAAGGATAAGCCGGGAAGAAGTTATCAAGGGAAGATGTATGCAAGAAATGTTTTGAAAGGAATACTAGAAATAAAATAAATACATTCGGGAAGTGATGAAATCTTCCGCTTCTACAATTCTACCAACTCAAAACAAATGCATTATTTCTATTCTAACAAATACAAATTAATTAAAGCTTCAAAGAATTTAAGTACAACCCCAACCTAGTTACTATTGTACTATGGTAGCTTCCCAAAGGTGAGATGTGCTTTTTGTCTCCTCATATTTGTATCTTCTTCCAAAGATGAAGTCCAATTGATCCAAGAATGCACAAATGTCGAGCTAGTAGTAAAGAAAACAAAATACTGGTTATGGCTAGCTTGGTGCAAGAAATGAATTAAATTAAATGGTAGGAAAGAACAAAGAAAAGAGTTGGTTGTCTATGTGGTTCCTCTCAAAATTTCAGCAGCATAACTTAACCTCAAGAATATGAAAAATCCAACCTATCATACGGTAAAAATTTGGATTTTTATAAAATATGGGAAAGAAAAATTCAATTACATGTGTCGATGAAGAAGTGAAAAATTAAAAAAAGGAGAGCTAGTCAACATTCTAAACATAGCCAAAGAGGAAGATAAAATCAACATGATTCCAACGAGCCAAAAATAGGCAAAACGGTTGAGAAACGAGTGAGAAAATCACTCTCAAAATCCAAACGTATGCCAAAATATGTGTGTTTTATGTATCTAATTTTAAGTTATATGACCACCAATTAATGCGAAGGGTGGTTACATAACCTTTAGGTTGTTGCAAAATCACTAGTGTTATTACACAATATTTGAGGCATTTGCGCAACCACCACTCAGGACAAATAAAAGCTAAAAAGTAGTCTTACAAGAAAAATTAAATTTTGCAAACAAAACAAAAAGGTTGATTTGAGATAAAGGAGGGATGAAAAGAATAAGGGGAAGTATTTAGACCTCATTTTTTAACTTGGAAGAATTTTTATGATCGAAGGGAGATTTTACCGCTCAACAACAATATAACACCATGCAATTTCGGTGCATAGAATCACCCATGAATAATGTGAGTTTTTGGTTAGCGAATGGTTTCGTGGTGATGAAGGTGTAGCTTACACGTGTTCAAACTAGTTTAGAGCACCTTCGTTGTTTCCTCACTATGAACAAGAATGTTTTTCTCCCTATTTCTAACATGTTTTCATATTTATGGTTTTTCCCTTCATAATGCTAGTGAAATTCTTAATTAAATGAAGAGTATGGTTATGTTTATTAAAATGACTTGTTGCACATAATGGATATATTTACCTTACATCATGTAGAACTGATATGACCCTTTTAGTGTAAGCTACACTCTACAACCATCTCATGTGACAACTAGAACTTTTGGATGATATAACTGGATAACCGTATCACCCCAACTAAGGAGCTAAACTAAAATTCCTTGTAACCTTGTCATTTTTTTACCTTTTCAAAAATTAATACAACATGAATTCTAAATGATGCATGATAAAATGCTCCAAACCCTCAGTAGTGGGTAAGCTATGAAATGATCATGTTCATTGGTGACGTGATATGTCATGTCAATCTCTATAATGGATTTATATGATCTTTTGACCTTTTTTAATTACAAGGTTAGGGACCCAATCAGCTATTTTTCCATGTTGGTCAGTTGTTAAAAATTGAAAAGTTAGTTTGTTTATGGTCCGCGATTTAGGCCCCCATACTGAGAAAAGAAATTTGGTCACCGCACAACTCTAGTATTTATCTAGGACTATCATAATCAATCAATATATTCGAGAAAGTAACCTCGAGAAGATTATTTTTAACAAGTTTTGGATTTCCAGACGTTGGATGACTAAGTATAACTAGCATAATTATGACAAGTTGGTTCGAAATGTAATGGCCATTTGAATCCTGGTCACAATATTTGTGTTTTGTAAACTCCAAGGAGTTCCTTGTAGATAGGGTAATTGACAGAAATTTACATGTGGTGTGTTTGAGTTTCAAAAATGGATCTCAAACTCGGTTTCTAGGCCACTTTGGCCAAATTGTTCATCTTTATAATCCTATAGTAGTAGTAAAAATCTATTACAAAACCTATAAAATCTATTACATGACTTTATAGATCTCCTTAATGACACTTGGTTGTATTTTGTTGCTTATGGAAATTTTGTGTGCTTTTCTGTCTCTCCTCTTTGTATCACACTCCATTTCCAAAAGGAAATGAAGCTACACTTGTGTTCTTACGTCTATTGTGTGGTAAAAGTTTTTAATTTATTGAAAGTAAAAGATAATGCTGGTTTTGTTATATGTTCCATTTATTTTAGGTGTATGGTTTAGTTTTGAATCTTGAAATGCTCATTGTCATATCTAGATTCTAGATCCTATTCTAAAAGGATAGGGCTCCTACCAAAACCCTCTTTTACCAAATCTGAAAAAAATGTTAGTCATAGGGGGAATGTCATTCTAGTGTTTATTTACGATAAGAATTTTTCACTGAATTGATAGGTTGTTGGTGGCATAACGATATTTGAAATAATGATGGAAAATAGAGTTTAAAGTTGTTATTTGTGAAAAGTGTAATTTTAATGGAGTTAAAAATATAATTTTCTTTATTAACTGTAATTTTATTAATGCAAGAAAAAAAGTATTTATCTTCTTGTATTGTGTACAAGATTAATGAGATGATGAATTTACTATGTTATAATTTTGACTTAGATTTCATTAGAAGTTGTGCTTGTGGTTGTTAAGGTAAAATCTTGAAATTTTGTGTGATTTTTTAATAGAGAACTTAAACTTGGCCCCTCTAGAGTCGTAAGATTGGAAAATAATATAGTTTTTGTATATATACATCATGTGCCAACCTTTGAACCTCTTTACCTTATTTGTTGTGTTATTCAAATCATACGTTGTCTGCCAAAATGCTTCTAGTTGTTTAGTGTTTTATCCAGTACTTGAAATAGTAGGATGTAAATGGGAATGTGGTTAAATAAAATGGTAAGAGTTATAACACTAGTGGAAATGAGACTTGAAATTGGTTATCTGAAATTAAAATTAAACATTATTGCTATGAGGCTTTGACTCTGGTCACAACTATATCCTTCACGTTAAACTACTTGACTCTTGTATAAATTTGTGGCGGATGGATATTCCACTTATAGGTGATCTTTGGTGGCCGCATATTTTCATGAATTTTTGGGGTGTCGAACCTTTAGAAAATCTTGAGTAGATACTCCCGATGAAATAATTGTCCAAACACAAAAACTTAGTAACTAGTACTTGAAAACTTTAAAAGGGGAGAAATAAAGAGATTGTAAGGGTATTGCACGAGAGATTTTTAAATATTGAAGAGAAAGATAAAGTTAAAAAGTTGTGAAAGTTTAATTTTACTTGACTTAATACTATGCGTAAGAAGATACATCATCATAAAAGATGGAAATATAAAGGTGAAACTAATATTTTCTTTATCCTTTGGTAGTCACGTGTTGGTGGGGGCATATGAGATTTTTTGCAATATATAGTGTGAAACCACACCTTTAATATAAACTTGATTTAAATGAGTATCTATGTATATATAGCTATGACTCATGGTGGGATGTGAGTGTTGTAAATTTATAGGGGTTTGTTTCTTAAATGTTTACCACATAAATTAATAAGTGGAGACTTAACTTCACAATGTAAATGTATGGATAAAAAATTAAATGAGTAAATATCAAATATTATTTGCATGTAAATGGTACACACATTTAGTGATGTCAATTGAAAAAATTAACTAAAATGTTTGTGTATATAAAAATAAAGTATTTAAGAGATGTAATGTCGGTGTCTTAACAAAATAGAAAAGAGAAAACTCATAACTTGTAAGGATAAGATATGGTTTTGGTGAATGTTATAAGTGGGAATATTTAATGTTCAAGAAAAAGGAAATTCGGTAAGGATGAAAATGAAAATCTAGGAACCTATATGTATGGTCATAAGAACTTAATCTTTCATTTCATTTAGTCTTCATAATTATATAATTCTATGTTCATTTACGTGGATGTGGATTGATATTTTTGTCTCTTTTGTGAGGGAATACATGCTCAAAAATTGTGGTTACCTTTGACCCCTATCTTACACCAAAGGAGTAATTGAATATAATGTAATCATGAAATATGCATATAGTAATGATTAAAAATAATTTCCATTCCTCTCCCTTGTATTTTTGGATATAGCCTTCACTTAGGCTCAACTAGGTGTATAATGCATAGTGTATAGTGGAAACATTGTTCAATCAAATGAAGTTATGTGCATATGGGAATACGTGAACATTTTTTTTCCTAGTGTTCCATTAGATGGTTTAGAGTCATGCATGAAAGATATTTTGAGCCAAGCCTAAAAATTTTGGTAGAAGGAAATCCCTTAGGAATATAAGAGGTTTAGTAATCCTTTTAATAACCATTGATCTTGTGTTAGTCTTGTATAAGAAATTCATACCTTGGGTAGTATTGGTCCTTGGTGGTAAGGTTGGTTGAGATGTTGAATTTGATGTGGATGGGATTTTGGTCGTAGTAGTGCCAAAAAATTTGAGTCAGTTTTCCCTACATAAAGTACCTATAAAACATCATGTTGATAGGTGTATGGAACTTATGAAAGGTATTGAGAGGTATATTGTTCTCCCTATTTTTATTTCGACTGCGTGTGATCTTGATTCTATAGAAGAATGCTGGCTTAAAAAACTATGGGTTAAGTAGCTTAGCCATGCACGCATCACACCTTGAGCGATGATTAATGTCTGTTGATGGTCTCCCATCATTGTATTCTATTGGTCATAACATGTTTCTATAAAGAATTGAATTCAATATTTATGTTATGAAAATGGTAGTGAGAGTTAAATATGATGGAATGGGTTCTAGAATGAAATTAACCTTACCTACTATGTGAGATGGTTTCCATTAGGTCATTCTTCTAGGTTTCACAGGTATAATACTTATTATTTTGAAAAAGAGGCAATGCATAAATAATTATATAATAAACCATGTGTGTAATGAATTCATGCAAATGTAAGTGTTAGTACACAATTTCTTAAGTGATGCATATTTTAATAATAGAATTGTTTCCAAGTATTCAGTACTTTTTGAGTGGTAAAATTATGGGGCATTATTGTTGATATTAGAGCGAGAGGTTAAAAAAATTGAGCCTCCAGGATTTATATGAAATGAATCTTTTGTACTTGGTTGTGTGTGCATAGCCTTCCTATCATTTAAGTTCATGATGTCATGTTATGTGGATTCATTATGATGTACCACGATCCAATTTTTATACTATTTGGCTCCTTGCAAGCATATTTTATAGTGGGTCATCGTTCCTTGTTTTATGAAAGAAACCAAAAATATCTTCAAATTATGGTATATTGATTGCTTAGTAAAACTATTTTGGACATTTTCACTATGGACAAAACATGGGAGATCATTATGAAAGATATCGGGAGTTAGTTTTTCATTCGTGATTTCTATCCTTCATCAATTATGATGGTTGCATAAGACATTTGACAGTTATAATATCTGATATGTGATTTTGACACTTGAGAGATTTTGGTTTCCTCCTTGGAATACTTTACTTAGATTTTGACCATTTCCACATCCTTTCATACTACATTATGGATATTACAATGACTCATCATGGTAAAATAATTGTTTCTATGTTAAGATATCTTATCCCTATTCTTGTGCATTTAACAATTGAACATACTTACCCAATTTCATGGATAACACTATCTCTCTCTAGACATTGATGGTTGACTAATTTCAATGATATGACTTCTCTTTCAAATAATAAAATTTCCATGCTATTCAATCTAGCATTGATGCATTGACCAATTCTATTTTCCTCTCATACCTTCTAAACTCTAACCCTTTAACAACCACCATTGGACTATTTGACATTATTAATCACATGAATTTCTAAGTGATAACCTTTTTGAAGAGAACCTTTTGTTCCTAGTCAGGGTGAGATTATTTGGGTATATTGTTATTGCTAGATACAAATGTATTTATTCAAGCCATACAGATATCTTGTGGGAGATTTGACTCAGCCATACATTATGGTAGTTACATTATATTTTTCAAGTATCATGATTATATTCTATGATGTTCACTCGATTTTTGGGTACCCCTATTGGCGGCCATTAAAGGCCACATAGTGAATGTGATGTGAATATTTTTATGTGTATTTTATTTGTAATTTGGAATTTCCATAGAACCAACATTTTATTTATTTGATTTATTGAGAAGCTTCAAGACTCTTGTTCATTTTTTCTTTCTTGCAAGATTTTTGAAGTTTGAACATGGCTACTTGGCCATTTTCTTTGGTTGTCGATATTTATTGGTTTTATTTATTTATGGAACTCGAATCTTATGGTTTTGAAGCCATTTGGCTAAATGTTGTCAAGAGTGTAATGTGGATTTTCTTGTTTTCTTGATGAGTTGGTTCTATCTTGTTGTATGGTATGTGCATGTCATATGGGGGTACTCCCAAGGTGTCATGACTACATGCATGGTGTTATAATAACATGCCCTTGGTTTTGAGGTGATGGGGCTCTATGTGTCTAGGACCATGGAGTGACCTGACCTCACTTGGATACTTGGTACTCGACTCTCCTATGATGGAGTGACACTTATAATACTTAGTCCTCTATGGTTGAATAATTTTATGGTACTCATTCCTCATATGGTGGAGTGACACTTAAGATATTTAGTACTCCTATGATGAAGATACATATGATACTTAGTTACGTATGGTTGAGAGACTTTTATGGTATTGATTATGCCAAAATTTAAAATAATAACCTAATCTAATACAAGTTTGCGTAAATAAATGAATACTAAAATAATACCAAAGCAAATAAGAAAATAAAATATTAAACCCTAATTACAAAAAGGGTTAGAATATCCATATTTGATTTGAAGAGTTTTCTGGACTATGTCGCAAAGAGAGATGGGCTGAACAGAGATGGAGGAATCTTGCAAAAAATTCTAGAAAAATGTAGATCCAAAAATTTGACTGGACTGGGGCGCCTCGAGAAAGATATGGGTGCTCGTGGGTGCCCTTGTCTAGATTCTGTATTCCCTGGTCTACGTAGATGGTAAATAAATCCTCTAAGGTGTCATAAGAGGTTTAAAATTTTCAAATTTTGTCTCGTGTATGTAACACTTGGATCACCGAGGTACTCATAAACTTGCAATGAAGAAAGCACCTTCAAAACTGTCAAATGGACATAAAATCCTAAAAAATAAAGATGTAAAATGAGGGGTCAAAATTTCATCAACAACAAAAATTATGGACTTACTAATGAGCATTGCACTTCATCTTAGATCCAATGTAGTTACGTGTGCATGTGTGAGGAATTGTGCCTAGGTTGGAATTGCTAGATGTAGATTGTAAATAATGTGTGTCCTGAAACAATATATTTCCTTCCTACAATGTCTGATGTAGATGAACCAACATTTTCCCCTTGTGACGAAGCTATATGGATGCAAATGGAGCTATAGATTCCTTTTATGGATGCAACCTTAGGTGAAG